>ML782265.1:533147-571628 GCA_009831015.1 Picea engelmannii
TTAACATCTAACTGATGTAGTTTCCAATTATACTTAGTAGCCATTGGAATAATTAATCTAATGGTATTCATTTTACCTACAGGTGTAAAACTATCCTCATAGTCTATACCTTTTATCTGTGAATAACCCTTTGCATCCGATCTAGCTTTATAATTGTATATACGACGATGAATATTAAATTTATACTTGAACAACCATGTTGATCATATAGGGGATTTGTTCTTAAGAAATTATGTTAATTCTCATGTTTCATTCTTTATAATAGAATCATATTCTACTTTCATGCTGTCCATCCATACTTTATGGTCTTTAGCTTGCTCAAAATTTAAAGGCTCCACTACATTCATAACTTAAGTTTCTTAATTCATAATATTTATACCTTACAGGTGTATTAAATTTTCATGTTGATCTCTTTGGTGCTACAATGCTTTGTGGAGTTCCTTCACCTCTTCTTCTGCTTTGTGGATCTCCTTCATCTCTTCTTCTTCTCTATGGAGTTACTTCATCTCTTCTTGTTGAACTCTGGCTACTTGAAGTTTCCATGTTCCTTGAATATTCAACATGAACATATTCAACATATTCTTCTTCTTATACACTTTAATCATAGTCATTAGGAAGATTCCATGCACCATGATATCATATTTTTGACCTCCATCTGCATGTTCATGAAATAATACATCTATGCTCACAAAGACCTTAAGAGTGTTGGGATCATACATTTTATATTCTTTGTTATCCATAGAATAACCAATAAAAATGCATTTGATTACCTTGACATCAAGCTTTCTCCTATCTTCTTTAAGAAAATGAGAAAACAATTTTCTTCCAAAAATTTTTAGATGACTTACTACTGGTTTATAGCCATAAGATTATTCAAAAGGCATTTTCTGCTCTAAACTCTTTGTATGACTTCTATTTTTCATACATACAGTACTATTGATTGCTTTAGCCCAGAAACCATTTGTAATATTTTAACTTTAATCATGCTCCGAGCACATTCTACCAAGGTTATGTTCTTCCTCTTAGAGATTCCATTTTGTTGAGGAGTATGTGGTACTTTAAAATGTTATTGAATTCCATTGTTTTTGTAATATTTGATTAATTCCCTCGATGTATATTGTCCTCTTTAATCTGATCGAAGAACATTGATGTACCTTCCTATTTTATTTTCAACCAAATTCTTAAACTCTTTAAAATATTCAAACATGTCACTTTTCTTTTCTATAAAATAGACCCAAGTGTATCTAGTTCTATCATCAGTAAATATAAGGAAATAATATGCTCCACCAAGAGACCTTGTTTTCATGGGAGGACACACATATGTATGAAATATCTCAAGAATTTCTTGTTTCCTTTGGTATGTATGTCTAGGAAACTCTTCCCTGTGTTGTTTAGCTAGTGCACACCCCTCACATGCAGTATGTTCATTCTTAATATTTGGAAGACCCTACACCATTTCTTGCTTATGAAGTAGCATAAAATCATTATGATTATGATTACCATACCTTTGATGCCGTAATTATTTCTATGAAATAGTTGTTGATATCAATGGTTGATGATTCTTTCTTGTGATATCAAGTTTGTATAGTCCTCCAACTCTAACTCGTGTTGCTACAACTTTGTAGCGATCCTATATGTCATTCACAAAACATTGCAACTTAACAAATTCGACTTTAAATCTTGATCTACAATAGTGGAAACTGAAATTAAATTATTCTTAATTCTTGGAACATACATTATGTTATGGATTTGGTTCTCCTAACCTTTAGGAAAATTCACAAATATTTCTCTATAACCTTCGATTTGAGATGATCTATCATATCCTATATATATATTAGAACCATTAATGGTCTCATGATAATTTTCAAATCAATCCCTATTGCAAGACATATGAATTGAAGCACCATAATCAATACATTATGCATAAGAATCATATGTTTTTGTTGATAAACAAACATAGGAAATAAACAATTGAGATCTTTGAAATCATCTCTTACTGTGACATAATTATTAACAAAATTTCCTATATTCCTTCCATATTTGTATTCATCAAATTTCATATGTCTACAGTCCTTATCAAAGTGACCAAACTTACCATTATAATGAACCTCAAATTTGCCATAAAAAATATATATATATCTATGGGACATTAAACTCTAATTTAATTTTATATGTTTGTTGGTAAAAGGAGGAAAGATTCATTCCTGTTATAATCTTGGTGAGGTAAATTAGGTTCTTCCTATCATGTGATGCCATTCCCACACCAGTCTAACTTACTTTGGGTAAAAGACTTATAAGGATAATTCACCAAAGATTCTAGCAATTTCCCTTTGGTCTCAAACCTACTCACCTATATATATATATATATAATAGTTTAGACTTAGGGCTTATAGTCCTAATATCTCCTTAAACATGAGGTTTCTATGTTTGCATGCAAAACTATTTAAATGGTCTTTGAAATAAAATCCACTTACCATATATACAATCACGGGGTCGGGACTATACCCCTCGACTGAATATATGTGGCTTAGAAATAGGCGCTTGGAATCATTGTATAGTCCAGGTTATTAAATGGGTCCCTTTATGAATTATTCGTGGTTAGTGATTTGATATCCCAGTCCATTTACCTAAAGGAGTTTGGGTAACGAGATCTCAAGATAATCCTAATTAACTCCGACTTAACTAGAAGATGTCCCAATGAAGTCTTCACTAAAGTGATATGTTAACTGAAAGGAAAACATTTGGAAAGAACGTATCCCCATCTAGTCGTTTCACGAAGGGATTAAATTAACTACACGTTTTTTCTTGACATGGGAAGAATGGCTTAATTGTCAGAAAGATTTAAAGATTTTCACTAGCCATTAATGGAGGTCTTGTGTGTGTGAGTTTCGATGGATTTTCCCTAACCCTTACTCCAATATAATCATGCCAACTCAGCCCCATCACATGGCCCGACCATCCTTTGTACCTTCAGTATTAAATCGACATCGTAAGGGATTCTCTTAGGTTAAGTGAGTTTTTCTTTTGTCATTATGAAGCCCTCTAAATGGCTCTGTGTATCATTTTCTAAACAAGGGAGACTATCGACATTGAATTTCATTACCGAGTGGGAAAGGCAATGTGGTCCATCTTACCTAGTAAGTTTTTTTAACATGTTACTGTGGTTTAATAATAGAGTGGCTCTTCAGAAAATCGTTATAGTGAAATCAAGATACGTTCTGTAACTCTTGTTATACATTTTTGTTTTTAAGCCAAAACTTCCATTTATCGTTATTTCTTGTAATTATTTCCGGCTTGTCCCTATTCCTGGAGAAGTTGTAATATTCGGTCATTTCTTTCTCAATCTCTCTGAAGGTCTCGACATTCCACCTCTTGTTTTATATAAATTTCATCTCCATAGTTTTTCGTATATATTTCAATTCCTACGGTTTCATAACTTCCTATTATCGTTATTCCTTACAATCCCTCTGTTGTCCTAAGTCGAGGTCTGATGTTGTATATTCATGAGGCTATGCAAGGTTTTTATTTGGAATATAATGCTCTTACTGTGTATACCATAATAGATTTCACATTCTCTCTTTCTCTTTGTAAAGGATGAATCCACCTTTCTGTAATGTTCATTAAATCCTTAGATGGATACTACGCATATATTATTTTATTCATGTATATTACCTTCCTATCTGGTGCCATTAAAATGTGAACTCTGTGATTTTGAATAGTCCATTAGAAATACCCTACGACATATAATGTTTTATCTTGTATAAATTCTTGTCATTATCATGGTCTGCGAATAGTATACGCCATTTGGATTCAGTAGAAGGTTATCTTGGTATTTACTATTGATTTATAAGTACCCTCTGTAATTTGGTTCAGGAAGGGTTTAAACTCAATAGTTAGATATAGCCTTTATTCTGCGTGTAACGTTTGCACTGTTTCTTCAGCCTGCTCGCATGACATGTCTTATATAGTTTGTATGTTAAATGTTAGCACTGTTGATTATTTCATTTTGTAAGCAATTGAGTTATATGATTTGGTACCAACACTAATTATGGGACCCTCTTGATGTGAGGGTACCCATCAGGCGTACTTGGACCACCATCCCCTCAGCCTAGGACATTTATTCAACTAAAAGGAGACAAGGAAAGGGCGCAAGACTCCAGTCATGAGTTAAGTACCATTTCATAATTAACTATTACCATCATTCATCCTTCTGTTAAAATTTTTCGTTAGCTTTACTTTCGTATATGTTACTAATATTTTAAAATGGCAATTCTTTGTAGAAATTTCGACCGCACAAAAACTTCGGATGTTGGTTCCTATCCTTTGTGCAAAAGGTATTCGGGTTCCGTGTCCAGTAACTCTCAGACTTAGCTTTCACAGTTCTAGGAATGGAGGCCATGGTTCCATTCCAGTTTTAATAAGTGAATTTTTGTCCCGATTCCTATATCGATTGGCTGAAGAGTAACCCTATTTTATGTTGATATATCCCTGTTGAAAGAGAATGCAATACTTGCGAGAGGATTGGAAACATTTTGATTTTAGTCTGATTGGATTTTCGTTATAAACTTTAAAGGGGTTTAAATCCCATATTCTTACTCTTGTATACTTGAAATTGAAATACTAGGGTTAGCGAGTTTTGAATCCCGTCTAAATGATATTATGGTTCGTTATAATACCTAGATTGTTTATAAGAAGGCATGCCAGCCTATATATTTCTAGAAATACGTTTCCCCAAAACTCTGTTTTGTTACCTTTGTAATTATTGTATTTAGAAAAACTTCATCGTAGTCAATGAAAACTGTCGTTTTCTTTATTCAATATTATTTGAATGATTTATCACTTGTTAATACAGTTATCATATTTTGAACTTATTAAACAGTGAATATTCATGAAAAGGGTTTTCGTATATCTATTTATTGAGTTCATCGGGCGTTCTCCTTTCAAATATTTTGTTTCCAGAATCTTGTTTGTATTAAAAGGTTCAACTTATTTCCTTGAGTTTTTGTTTATCTTTCCAGAACTCCTATTACTAGGTATATTGTCGTCTTCTATTATATTTTTCCATGCATTAGTAATATAGCAGTGTTATTACTCTGTATAATGTATTATAGTAATATGTGAGTATAAAAATTATTTTGTTCTGGTGTGTCCTTCATCATTTCCTAAGTCAAGGAAGTAGTGAAAGACTCCTTCGAAATTATTTTCTATACTCATGAAAATAAGGGATCTCTAAGATTCAAAAAGGGAATTGGTCTAACTGTGTTTCTACCAGACGTATGCTTGTCATATTCACAAATTTTCTGATTCCACTTGTAATTAATATATGTATATAACTATATACATGAAGCCTTATTCAAAGAATAACATCAACATTGGTATAGGTTTATCCTACGCCTGTTCCTTCCATTCGTATTTTAACTTGTTAATATATGTAAATAAATACATACAAACAGTCTTATTCAAAGCATAGAATTAATACTTGTAGGGGTTTATCCTATACCTATTCCATCCATTCTTATTTATGTCATAGAAAGAATTAACACAGAGTTACACTAGATATATTCTCTTTCAATCAATTTAAGTCAGTAATGGTTCTCAAATTAGAAAGAACTTCAGCAGAAAAATCATTCACCCAACAATATATATATGTGTGTGTGTGTGTGTGTGTGTGTGTGTTCTAACAACCATTAAAGCTGGAGATATATCTATAACCAAAAAAGAGTGGATGAACATATCTCAATTAGTTCGTTGAAAAACAAATGGAACAACCACATTCCTCCCAACCTGAGAACAAAATAGCCAAATCACTTGTCCCGTTCTCCTCCTAGCCTGACCATGAATCCATGAGGGCTAACTCAGAAATTTTACTCAACAAGATTCCTTCAATTTCAACAACTCCTCCCTTGCCTCACACTCATAAATAGTCTTCATAACAACAAGAGATAAATTATTTTCCCCAACATACTAGGCAGCGTCATGCCTCGTCTCATATGCCATATATGAAAAAGTCCTTTTTGCCTAGGTATTTTTCCCTCCTTTTGGAATTTTTACAACTTCCCAAATCCCTGATTTTTAGGGGCTGCCAATGGAAAAATTCTTGATTTTCCACTTTTAACAATCATCCCTGAGGTAGTTCCAACATGTTCCCCACTCATGGAGTCATGGTCAGTTGATTTCAACATGGCTGTTCCATTTGTCCTCCAACAATAATTATTAAATATTTTGTTTCATACAAGTATCATAGTCAAGTAGTTAGTTGGGTCAACTTAGATCTCTGCCCAAAATTCATAATCATTAATTACAATTAACTATATTCAAAATTTGGAATTGCCATAAATGGCAAAAATTTCCCAATTTTGAATTTACCAAAAACGAAATAATTTTCCTAATAAATTTCAAACTTAAAAATAATTTATTTTTGGGGATGTCACATCCTTTCCCCCTTCAATAAAACACTGTCCTCGGTGTTCGTTCCTTTGTTGGAATAGGATTGGATGAGATTTCTTCAAATCTCCCTCCAACTCCCAAGTAGCCTCCTCAGGGCTAAAGTGCTTCCATTGCACCTTTACCTGAGAGACGACTCTATTCCGAAGCGTTATTTCTCTCCTGTCCAAAATGGACAGAGGTTTTGCTTGGAACTTTCCTTCTAGTTCCACTTGCACCAAGTTCCAATAGATCATATGAGTAGGGTCATGAACATAATTCTTTAAAAAAGAAACATGAAATACATTATGAATTTTTAGATTCGCTGGAAGTGCAAATTGGTATTCTACGGGTCCAATTCGAGCTACTATCTCGAAAGGCCACAAAACTTGGGTGCCAACTTGGCACATCTCCCTAGATTTAGTGAACTTTTTTGAGCTTTGACTTTTAAATAGACGTGGTCTCCCACTTGAAATTCCAAGTGTCTTCTTTTATGGTCCACGTAACTTTTTTGTCTATCTTGTGCCTCTTTTAACTTCTGTTTTACTTTTCTTACCGTGCTCTCCATTTCTTGGAGAATCTCTGGTCCAACCATGAGTTTGTTGAGCAGGTTATCCCAGCTAATTGGAGTTGTACACTTTATGTCGTACAGTACCTCGAAGAGGATCATTTTAGCCGAAGTTTGGTACCTGTTGTTGTATGCAAATTCTACCAAGTGCATATAGTCTTCCCACTATCTTGGTTTTGTTCTTATGTACACGCGGAGCATATCTTCTACGATTTGGTTTGTTCATTCAGTCTGCCCATCTGTTTGTGAATGATAAATTATGTTGAAATTCAAGTTAGTATTTAACCCTGCAAACAATTCTTTCCAAAAAGAAGATGCAATTTTACGTTTCTATCCGAAATCACCATTTTAGGAATACCATGCAATCTAAAAATTTATTTCATAAATATTTTAGCGATTTTAATAGATTTAAAAGTAGACTTTACAGGAATAAAGTGTGCAAACTTACAAAGTTTATCGATTACCACCATAATTGAATCATTATGTTTCTGAGTTCAAGGCAAACCTATAATAAATTCTAGTGATATAGTCTCCCATTTCCATTCTGGCACAGGTAAGGGCTACAATAGGCCGGCTGGATGCTGGTGGTCGGCTTCTACCTGCTGACAATATTGACACTTAGCTAAGTATTTTGTTGTTTCACCCTTCATATTGGACCAATAAAATAACTTTCTTAGTGTTGTTATCATTTTCTAGTATCCTGGATGACTAGAATATGGTTTCTTATGAATTTCATCCAAAACTGTTAACTTTAACTCTACCGAATCTGGTATGTATAGTATGTTTTTGAATCATAGTAGACCATTTTTGTCCACACTCAAATCTGTTTTGTCTAAATTTCTTGTAGTGTTATGTAATTCTACCACTGTTTGAGTGTAATTTTCGTCATTATTACCTGCAATCTTTATCCTCTGTTCAAGATCGCTTTCTGCCCCGCTAATTTTTATTTCAAACAACCCATGAACTCTTCTTCTTAAAGCATCAACTACTTTATTTTCCTTACCCTTGATATGTCTTACCTCAAATTCAAATTCGCTCAAGAAGGCTAGCCATCTTGCTTGTCGTGCATTAAGGTCCGGCTCACTAGAAAAAAATTTCACACCGCTGTTGTCAGTCAATAACATAAATTTTTTGTCGATTATGTAGTGTCACCACATCTTTAAGGTGTGTATTACAACTTCCAACTCTAAGTCATGAGTGATGTATTTTCGTTCATGTTCTTTTAGTTTCTGGGACACATAACAAATAACATGTCATTCTTGGGTTAGGACACCACCTAGTCCTTCTTTACTTGCATCTACATAGACGGTGAAGTCTTTGTCTGAATCTACTACATTTAAAGGGGGTGCGGTTGTTAACAATTCCTTTAACTTATTAAAACTATCTTGACATTTCTATGACTAGTTAAACTTGGTTCCCTTCTTTTGTAGTGATGTGATAGGGTATGCAATTTTGGAAAACCCCTCTATAAATCTGCGGTAATATCCGGTGATTCCCATGGATGACCAGATGTCCGCTACGTCCTTAGGAATTGACCATTCCATGATGGCTCTTATTTTTTCCGGGTCGACTGCAATGCCTTCTGCAGAAATTACATGTCCTAGGTATTGTATTTTCTTTTTGATAAAAGTCACATTTATCGAATTTAGCATACAATTTATGTTTTCTTAAAGTTTGCAGCACTATCCTTAAATGCTCTTCATGTTGTTTCTTTGTTTTAGAATAAACTAGAATGTCATCAATAAATACTAACACGAACTTGTCCAAGTACTGACTGAAAATATTTTTCATTAAACACATAAACATGGCTAGTGCATTAGTGAGTCCGAAAGGTATAACCACAAATTCGTAATGTCCATATATCATTTGAAAAATTGTTTTACTTATGTCCTCATCTTTTATCCTAACCTGGCGATAACCAGATCGTAAATCCAATTTCGAAAAAATCTTTGCCACTCCTACTTGATCGAACAAATCATTTATCCTGGGTAAGGGGTACTTATTCTTAATAGTCATTTTGTTTAATTGTCTATAATCGATGCATAATCTTAGAGTGCCATCTTTCTTTTTCACAAAGAGGACTAGTGCTCCCCATGGTGAGACACTCGGTCTGATATATTCTTTGTCCAGTAATTCTTGTAGTTGATTTTTTAGTTCTGTCAATTCTGACAAAATCATTCGGTAAGGTGCCTTAGAGATATGGGTTGAACCAGGTAGTAGGTCGACAGAAAAGTCTATCTCCCTTCTTAGGGGTAATTCAGGTATTTCATCAACAAACACGTCTCTGAAATCATGCAAAACAACAAAATCCTCCAAGTTGGGTTTATTTTCTTTTTCTAACAAGTTTGTTACTTGGATGGAATAAAATTGACAACCTTTTCTCATGCATTTCTTGAATTGCATTGCTGAAATCTGTCTAATTGAGACTGGTTTTTGTATGCCTTGAACTGTCCTAACCGTGTCATTTTTGTCTTTATACTTAAGTGATTTTTCGTAACAATCTAGCACTTCTTTATGCTTTTCTAACCTATCCATTCCAATAATTACATCATAATATCCTAACGGTAGAATGTTCATATTTTTCTTTATGTTTTGACTCCCTAAACTAAACTCAAAATCAGAAATAAAGTCGACAACTTTTCTTTTCTTTCATGTTGCTAGTTGTACCATCCAAGACTTTGCATGTCTTATTTTCTTAAGTTTATTTGACTCCACTATACCAGGAGTGCCATAACTTAATGTAGCTCTAGGATCATTTAAAACAAAAATTCAAGTGTTATTGATTTTACCTTCAATTTCCACCACAGTGGATTGGTGGTCATCTTGTCGGCCATCCACGACTGCATTGATCGATGTAATCTTATGTCTACATCCCCTACTGTAGAGGCTTCCTCTAAATTTTGAACAATAGTTCTATTTGTTGAAATAAAACATGGACAGTTCCTCCTTAGATGAGGTTCTCCACATTCCCAACATTTTAATGGTTCACGGGGGTTGTCCCCAAACTTCTTTGTTCCCAGATTTACTGGTCTACCACCTCCTTGCATGTTTGGATTGTTGGAGTGAAAATATTTCCTTGGAAATCTTTTTACTGCATTCTGATAAGGATCTGGCTGGTATCCCTTCTTCCGCTGGTTCATTCGGTCTTGTTTCTTGTCTTTCCAAGCCTTAGGAAATTATGTCCACTGTTTGTATTGGTTGTAACACATTCGAGCTTTCCTAAATACTTCACTCAAGGACTTGGGATTATCAAATTCAATTATGTCCTTGTAGTACTATGGTAAACGGCTTAGGAACCACTAGATTTTCACTTTGTCCTCCCAGATATAAGGTACGAACCCTAGTAATTCTAGGAATTTGTTTATCATATCCTCCATAGTCATTTGACCAAGTTGTAGCTCATAAAATTATTTGATTTTTATTTCATAGTAAATTTCAGATAGGTATTGTTTCTTAAATTATTTCTTAAAGTATGACCATTCCATCTGTTTCTCCTTTAGGCACTTGGCCAATTTCGGATCTTCCCACTAAATGTTGTCCTTTCCTTTCAGATTATACATGGCCATTCTAACCTTCATATTGCTGGAATAGTTGTAGATATGAAAACACTTCTTGATGTTTAATAACCATGCTTCAGCTTCCTCCCCTATTCTGGATTCTCCATCAAAGGTAGCGGGTTTGATTTTCTTAAATTCTCCCTCAAGGTGATCTACCTGTTTTCTTTTTTTTGTCTATTTTTGTTTTATCTTCAGCTGAAGGTGTACCTTCATATGAGATGTCCCCTTTTTCTACTCCAGGAACATAATTATTGGAGGCCCTTTTACTGATCTCTTCTTCATGCTTATTGTCCTTTGGGATTTTCTTTGTCACTATACTACGCAGCAGGACTTCATTTATTTCATGTTGTTCCTGTTGTGTCGTCTTTAGTTCCTCACTGTCTTCTTTGAAAACTTGCAGCTCAAGAATGAGATTCCCAATCGTTTCCAGAACTTCAGTAGGTGAGCTTCCGTCACTATTCTATCTTGGATCTTCAGGAGGTCTTTTTTTAGGTTTCCCCTCAAGTATGAATTCTGCGTCATCCCATTTTTCCATGATTAACACAAAACAAAAAGGAGTTTTTTGTTTGTAACACTAATGGTTTGTTAGTTTTTACATAGAAATAAATACGTGCTAAGTAATTAATTTGGCCCTGTTCAAGGTCCAAGTGCTATAACCTTTTTCTCTGTTACCATATGTAATGAACCTCAAATTTTCCATTAAAAAAAAAAAAAACTATGGGACATTAAACTCTAATTTCATTTTATATCTTCGTTGGTAAAAGGAGGAAAGATTCATTCCTCTTATAATCTCGGTGAGGTAACTTAGGTTCTTCCTATCACGTGATGACATTCCCACACCAGTCTAACTTACTTTGGGTAGAAGACTTATAAGGATAATTCACCAAAGATTCTAGCAATTTCCATTTGGTCACAAACTTACTCACCTATATATATATATAATAGTTTAGACTTAGGACTTACAACCTTAATCTCTCCTTAAACATGAGGTTTCTATGTTTGAATGCAAGACTATTTAAATGGTCTTTGAAATAAAATTCACTTACCATATATACAATCGTGGGGTTAGCTCTATACCCCTCGACTGAATATATGTGGCTTAGCAACAAGCACTTGGCATCATTGTATAGTCCAAGTTATTAAATGGGTCCCTTTATGAATTATTCGTGGTTAGTGATGTGATATCCCAGTCCATTTACTTAAAGGAGTTTGGGTAACGAGATCTCATGCTAATCCTCGTTAACGCTGACTTAACTAGAAGATTTCCCAATGAAGTATTTACTGAAATGATATGTTAACTGCAAGGAAAACAATTGAAAAGAACGTATCCCCATATAGTCGTGTCACGAAGGGATTAAATTAACTATGCATTTTTTATTGACATGGGAACAATGGCTTAATTGTTAGAAAGAGCTAAATCTCTGCACTAGCCATTAATGGAGGTCTTATGTGTGTGAGTTTTGATGGATTTTCCCTGACCCTTCCTCCAGTCTAATCATGTCAACTTGGCCCCATCACATGGTCAGACCATCCTTTGTAACTTCATTATTAAATCAGCATCATAAGGGCTTCTCTTAGGTTAAATGAGTTTTCCTTTTGTCATTGTGAAGCCCTCTGAATGGATCTGCGTATCATTTTCTCAACAGGGGAGACTGTCGACATTGAAGGTTGTTACCCGATGGGACAGACAATGTGGTCTGTCTTCCCTGGTAAGTTTTTTTAACATGTTACTGTGGTTTAATAATAGAGTGGTTCTTCGGAAAATTGTTGCAGTGAAATCAATATTCGTTCTGTAACTCCTATTATACATTTTTTTTAAGCTAAAACTTCCCTTTATCGTTATTTCTTGTAATTGTTTTTGGGTTGTCCCCATTCCTAGAGAAGTTGTATTATTTGGTCATTTCTTTATCAATCTCTTTGAAGGTCTCGACAGTCCACCTCTTGTTTTAGAGAAATTGCATCCACATAGTTTTTTGTATATATTTCAATTCCTAGGGTTTTGTAACTTCCTGTTATCATTATTCCTTATAGTCCCTCTGTTTTCATAAGTTGAGGTCTGATGTTGTATCTTCGTGAGGCTATGCAAGGTTTTTATTTGGAATAAAATGCTCTTACTGTGTATAGCATAATACATTGCACATTCTTTCTTTGTCTTTGTAAAGGATGAATCCACCTTTCTGTAATGTTCATTAAACCCTTAGTTGGATCCTATGCATATACTGTTTTATTCATGTTACCTTCTTGTTTGGTGCCATTAAAATGTGAACTCTTTGGTTTTGAACAGTCCATTAGAAATACCCTACGACATATAATGTTTGAGCTTGTAAAAATTCTTGTCATTATAGTGGTCTGCGAATAGTATACACCATTTGGATTCAGTAGAAGGTTATCCTTATATTTACTATTGATTTATAAGTACCCTCTGCAATTTGGTTCAGGAAGGGTTTAAACTCAACAGTGAGATATATCCTCCATTCTACGTGTAACGTTTGCACTCTGTCTTCGGCCTGGTCGCATGGCATGCCTTATACAATTTGTATGTTAAATGTTAGCACTGTTGATTATTTCATTTTGTAAGAAATTGAGTTATATGATTTGGTACCAACACTAATGATGGGACCCTATTGATGAGAGGGTACCCATCAGGCATACTTGGACCAACCTCCCCTTGGCCTGGGACATTTATTCAACTGAAACATGACAAGGAAAGGGCGTCAAACTCCAGTCATGAGTTAACTATCATTTCAGAATCAACTATTACCATCATTCATCGTTTTGTTGAAAGTTTTTGTTATCTTTACTTCCGTATATGTTACTAATAATTTAAAATGGTAATTCTTTGCAGAAATTTCGACCGTGCAAAAACTCTAGATGTCGGTTCTTATCCTTCACACAAAAGGTATTCGGTTTTCATGCCCAGTAACTCTCAGACTTAGCTTTCACGGTTCTAGGAATGGAGACCATGGTTCCATTCCATTTTTAATAAGTGAAGTTTTGTCCCGATTCTTGTATCGGTTGGTTGAAGAGTAACCCTATTTTATGTTGATATCTCCATGTTGGAAGAGAACGCAATACTTGCATGAGGATTGGACACATTTTGATTTTAGTCTGATTGGATTTGCATTATAAACTTTAAAGGGGTTTAAATCCCAGATTCTTTCTCTTGTATACTTGAAATTAAAATACCAAGGTTAGCGAGTTTAGAATCTCGTCTAAATGATATTATGGTTCTTTATAATACCTAGACTGTTTAAAAGAAGACATTCCAACCTATATATTTCCATAAATACATTTCCCCAAAACTCTCTTTTGTTACCTTTGTAATTATTGTATTAAAAAAAACTACATCCTAGTCAATGGAAACTATCATTTTCTTTATTCAACATTATCTGAATTATTTATCACTCGTTAATACAGTTATCATATTTCGAACTTATTAGACTGTTAATATTCATGAAAAGGGTTTTCATATTTCTATTTACTGATTTCATCAGGCGTTCGCCTTTCAAATATTTTGTTTCCAGAATCTTGTTTGTATTAAAAGGTTCGAATTCTTTCCTTGAGTTTTTCTTTATCTTTCCAGAACTCCTATTACTAGTTATATTGTAGTCTTCCATTATATTTTTCCACGCATTAGTAATATAACAGTGTTATTACTCTGTATAACTTATTACAGTAATATGTGAGTATAAAAAAAATTTCGTTCTGGTGTGTCTTTCATCATTTCCTAAGTGAAGGAAGTAGTGAAAGACTCCTTCGAAATTATTTTCTATACTCATGAAAATAAAGGATCTCTAAGATTCGAAAAGGGAATCGGTCTAACTTTGTTTCTACCAAAAGTATGCTTGTTGTATTCACAAACTTTCCAATTCCACTCGTAATTAATATATCTATATAACTATATACAAACAGTCTTATTCAAAGCATAACACTAACATTGGTAGAGGTTTATCCTGCGCCTGTTTCATCCATTCATATTTTAACATTTTAATATATGTATATAAATACATACAGAGAGTCTTATTCAAAGCATACAATTAATACCTCCAGGGGGTTTATCCTATGCCTGTTCCATCCATTCTTATTTATCTCATATCAAGAATTCACACAATGTTACACTAGATATATTCTCTTTCAATCAATTTAAATCAGTAATGGTTCCTAAATTAGAAAGAACTTCAACAAAAAAATCATTCACCGAGCAATATATATATGTATTCTAACATCGATTAAATCAAGAGATATATCTATAACCAAAAAATAGTAGATGAACATATATGAATTAGTTCGCTGAAAAACAAATGGAACAGCCACGTTCCTCCCAACCTTAGAACAGAACAACCAATCACTTGTCTCGTTCTCCCCCTAGCCTGACCATGAATCCATGAGGGCTAACTCATAACTTCTCCTCAGAAAGAGTCATTTGGTTTCAAAAACTCCTCTCTTGCCTCACACTTAGCAATAGTGTTCATAACAACAAGAGATAAATTATTTTCCCCAGCATACTAGGCAACATCCTACCTCCTCTCATATGCCATATATGCAAAAGTCCTTTTTTCCTAGGTCTTTTTCCCTCCTTTGGGAATTTTCGCAGCTTTCCAAATCCATGATTTTCAGGGGCTTCTAATGGCCAAATTCTTGATTTTCCACTTGTAACAATCATCCCTGAGGTAGTTCCAACATGTTCCTCACTCATGAAGTCATGGTCAACCGATTTCAACATGGTTGTTCCATTTGTCCTCCAACAATAATTATAAAATATTTTGTTTCATACAAGTGTCATATCAAGTAGTTAGTTGGGTCAACTCAGATCTCTTCCCAACATTCATAATCATTAATTACAATTAACTAAATTTGAAATTCGAAATTACCATAAATGGCAAAAAATTTCTAATTTCTAATTTACCAAAAACAAAATAATTTTCCTAAGAAATTTCAACCTTAAAAATAATTTATTTTTTGGGATGTCACAACCACAATAGAATCATCCATCATTTCGCTTTACACTGGTATCTCTTCTTGGTAGTACCATGCCTTGCTATGAATTTGCATGTTCATTTCCTCCTCTATTTCTCTCCCATGGATTTCTTTTTAAGGTATATTTCCCTTTGCTTACCAATGCCAAATTTGAACTCTCAAACCTAAAGTTAGGATTATTTTTGCATTCTTCCTCTTGCAAAGGAATACTTGTCAATTGATCAAAAATAGGTTTTTTTTCTGAAGCTGCAAGACCGGTAATAAACATTTGATATTCATCTAGCATGTCATTCAAAGTTACAGCTACTATAACTGTGCTTGAAATATTCTCGTCAATATCACCAAGCTTATCTTTAAGATCTTTAATTCTAGAAATAGAGTTATTGATATTTTTTATTTCCTCCATTTTAGTTGAGAGCAATTTGATATTTAAAAACAATACCCTATTTGTATTAGTTGTTTAATACAAACGTTTGAGCATGCCCAAAGTTTCCTTAGATGTATTAAAATCCCTTATGTGTGGAATAATGTGGAATAATGTTGTCCTGGACGAACATTCTCAATAGTACATTTTCCTTGGTCTCTCTTCAATCCTAGCCTTAGGTTTTTGCAGGTGCTTCAATTTTAGCCTCACCTCTAGATACAATTGACAATACATTGTATCATCCTTTCATCAAAGTATGCATATTAAACTTCCAATTCACATATTTTTTCCCATCTAATTTAGTTGATTCATTCAAATACGAATTAGCCAATGGATTTTCCATCATGAATTAAAAAAACAAATCCCAAAACTTGAAATCAATCAACAAATTTCAATTCAAACCTTTACTTGTTGAATGGATTGTGGTAGCCCTTAGAAAGGTAGTACAAAAACTGTCATAGTATAACTAAGAAATTGATTTGCAATACTATATGGATGAATTCATGCCTCAAAAATTCATGCCCCAAAAATTGATCTTTTCACTTCCTACAAATGGAAAATCAACCCTCAGCAATGATCATTCATTAACCTCACACTTCTTATATGCAACAATTAAAAGATATGCATAAATCAAGAAAAACAAATTTTGTTTTACCACATGATATCATATTCGACCAACGATCTCAATCAATGCTCCTCCAAAGATTCAACGATAGTTTCTTTATATCTGATGCAAACAATCAACAGACCCACGCAACAAATGATCTTCTTCACAACATTGTTATTCTTCCTCACGTCCTCAACCTCACTTTCAACACTTCAACGATCAACATCCTCATGGCCCCCAACCGAAATCTGATACCAAATTAGAAATCTAAAATAAACTCATAAAACAAAGATCAAACATTGTCACGCAGAAGTGAGATGGATTCTCTCACACACTGCTTGATTTATTTGCTTGAAATCAAATTTTATTTATACAAAAATTTTGGTTTAATAGATTCCTAAATTAGTGGATCTGGATTTGATAAATTTTCTAAGAAATTGACACCTGGTGACACTTAATGATTTTCTAGATTTATTTTTATAAAATGTGGCTTCTACGCGATAATCAATCAACATGCACTATGTAAAAAATTACTAAAGGTAGTACATGTTGGGATATACAACGTTGGATCTAAATGTTTTTAGATCCCATTATGTATATCCCAACCTGTATGACATTTAGTGCTTTGCTACAGGCTAAGTATTTTTAGATTCAAATATGTATATCCTAAATTTGTACTACAATATATATTTAATACTCTATTGCTCGGTGTATATTGTTTACTTTTACACTCTTAGAGAACAATATGGTTTACAGTAGGGTGCATATTGTCTACCTTTCTACAATCATAGAGGACGATATGACCTTGTTTTGTGCAAAAATTAAAGACCACAAATCATAGAGACAATGGTTGATATGCAGGCCTATGTACTCCATGTTCATTTTGGCTTCACTCTTACTCGATTAATGAGCTGAGTTTGTGTCTTTTGTGATAGGAAAGGGAATCAACCCACCTATCATAGTCAGAATCTTCAATCTTCCCTTTGTTGTGTTTGCAAATTTTCTTGTGTGTGTTATTTTTACAAAATTTTCCTATTTAAAAAAAAAATTATGATCGACATGCTAGAAGGAATAATAGACCATTGTTGTATTAATACACAATTAAGGTTTAATTAATGTATAAATTAATATATTACATTAATAAATTAATCTATATTGTAATGTATTAATTAATTAATACATTAATAATATAATGTTCTAATTAGTTAACACGCCAAAATCGTAATAAGTATTAATACACTAATAAAGTAATACATTAATAATACATTTATTACATTTAATACAATAAATGCATTAATAAATACATTACTAAAATATTAGTACATTCATTGAGTAATAATACATTGACCATAATGTACTTAGTAATAATACAGTAAACATATATTATCACATTAATTTAATGTATAAGTTAAAGTATTAATATAATGTAACATATTAACATAATGTATAAATTAAAGTATTAATACTAAAACATTGATATTAAAGTATTAATACATTAATAAATACATTACTAAAGTATTAATACCTCAATATATACATTATTAAAGTAATAATACATTAATTGATAATGACTATGGTTGAGTATGTTTGACCATGACCATGGTTAACTTTGTTAGACCTTGGTAGAATTTGGGAAGGAAAGGTTGAGTATGGTTGACATGGTTAATTATGTTTGACCATGACCATTGATAATTATTGTTGACCTTGGTTGACCATGACCATCGTTAAATGTGGATAAATTAATAATACATTAATAAAGTAGTGATGCATTGACCTTAATAACCTTAGTAGGACATTATTGGGACCTTAGTTACCTCAATAATACATTACTAAAGTATTAATACATAGACTTAATAAAGTATCAATACATAGACTTAGTAAATAGCCTAGGTCGAACATAGCCTATGTATTGATTCGGTATTAATATTATCACAATGTGATGACAAGGTCATAGCCCTGTCGTCACAAGGCTATCTTCGTATCATTAATAAATACATTGCTAAAGTATTAATACCTTAATAAATACATTATTAAAGTAGTAATAGATTAATAACATTATTAAATTATTAATACATTAATACATTAATTGATAATGACCATGGTTGAGTATGGTTGACCAAGACCATGGTTAAATTTGGTAGACCTTGGTTGAGTTTGGGAAGGAAATTTTGACTATGGTTGAAATGGTTAATTATGTTTGACCATGACCTTGGTTGACCATGACCATCGTTAATTTTGGATACATTAATAATACATTAATAAAGTAGTAATACGTTGAGCTTACTAACCTTAGTAATACATTATTCGGACCTTAATGACCTTAGTGTTAGATTATTGAGAGGGGGGGTGAATAAGTAATAGAGAAATGTAATCCTCTTTAACCATAAAATGCCAGTGTTATATCAATGTAGTGTTATCATCCAATAGTTGCAGAGTAAATAAAAAATGAACAAATGAGAAATCATACATGTAAGTTTTAAACCTGCGAAGTAAAGCAGTGCATATATATTCTTAAGCAATACAGAATTTAATCAATGGCTCATACACAGAATACACAGAGATCTTTACTGGAAACCCTCAACCGGGAAAACCTTTCTTTTTCATTATATTGAATTTCACCATTCGCCATACAATATATACAATGTTTTTAGGTATTCCGTAGATACCAAAACCCTAATCCCTTAATCCGGGATTAATTTACAAATCAGCTAAACAGGTGAAGGGATCGTCAGACGCAGTCGTCGTATCTGACGCACCCACACACACACATGCAAAGAATATAACACATACCCAACAATACACACACACAATACACTAGTGTTTTTACATGGAAACCTAAAGTGGGAGAAAGCCACATAATGTTTTTTCTTATGTGTCTTTAAGAATTACATTCATTGGAAGAACCATCTTCCTTTGATTTCCACCTGCAACAGGAAGGAGGCTCCAACCCCCTAGTTTCTCAAGCTACAACATGAGGGAAGCTCCAACTCCCAAATTCTCTGGATACAACCAGATGGACGCTACAACCCCCTGTGTTCTCCTGCTACAACCAGAAAGTGGCTACAACCACTTGTCTTTGCTCCATCCAACTGCCATGGAATATAAGTAGAATGATGGAACTACTTCCACAATATCACTATGAGATATATTGATGTAAACCTGTACCAATCAACCTGCACCAAACAACCTGTAACAACCTGTAATCAACCTATACTATAAACAAGTGCATCAACCATGCACCAAATATGTACCAATCATGCATCAAATACACATAAAATATGACTCATCAAGATGTACCAACATCATCAACTATACACCTCATGTATGTGCCAACTCATCAACTACTTGTCTCAACCATGTACCCAACATGTACCTCAACCAAAATCCCTCATCAATTTCATTATCTAAATATGATTTGTAACTCTGTAATAGACCTGTTGTATATGATTACATACCTCCAAATCTTCC
Source organism: Picea engelmannii (assembly GCA_009831015.1). Lineage (NCBI taxonomy): Eukaryota > Viridiplantae > Streptophyta > Pinopsida > Pinales > Pinaceae > Picea > Picea engelmannii. The sequence goes on from ML782265.1 coordinate 553,172, forward strand.
TTAAATTTAACAACAAGAGACTAGCATTTTCATCAAACTTTACTTTAGTCTCACATGATTAATTTTGGATTACTCAACAACCCTATCTTGAAATAATCATAACTATGTACTTGTAATGAATAAAAATCTAAAAATGGTACACAATGCTCTTCAGTGTCTTTTATGCAATTCCTCCATATTTCACTAATTGGAACCTCTCAGAAAAAGAGTTATAGAAAAAATGGAATACCTTGTTGAATTTTGGCTTATTCTAGAGAGCGAACTTGTAGAACATGCCCCACACGGAATATTTTTTGTATGGATCTTAGAAAGCATCATCAAAATAATTTATCCTCCCTTGAATTTTTGCCTTCTTTACTTCACATTCCCTTTGAAATTATCCTTAGATATCCTTTGATTACCTCACTCACTTGTAGATATTCAATATTCTCAAGTGTGATTAAAAATGAGAGACCCTTGCCTCTTATTTATACTTTCATGTAGCTTCCTCAAGGGGTTACCTTCTAACCATATTAACCCACTTTCCTTATTTTAGGGCTAGCCCACTTCTAGCCACTTGTCCACTTAGTAATTCATCCATTAACTTTATTACTTAAATAATTTCATTTGTATCCACTTTGACTTATAGTACACTCATCACTTCAATTTATTATTTAAATTACCTTCTAACCATGTTAACCCACTTTCCTTATTTTAGGTCTAACCCACTTCTAACCACTTAGTAATTTCTCCATTAACTTTATTATTTAAATAATTTATTTTGTATCCAATTTGACTTATAGTACACTCATAACTTCAGTTTATTATTTAAATAATTTCTTCTTTTCAACCACTTTGTCTACTTTGAACTTTTGGGGCTTCTAGATGACTTATGAGGGTTCTCCAACTTTACATGGCCATAACTCTCTAACCATGAGGATTTATGTCACGTTCCACATACCACAGGAAATGGCATGACATTTACTATCCATTTAGAATAGTATTTCCTACAAATATATCAAAACTCATACCATTATCCATCAAACAAACTTGGGTCCATTACCAAAACCTTTGTGCTACTGAAATTTGCTACCAGACTTTCTTCAAGGGTTGACATCAATGACAACCAACCTAATTAATCAACAATCTCCCCCTTTGGCATTGATGGCAACACTATGATGTAATAATGAAGTCATATCGCTCATGATTCCCCTTGTGACCATCACTCCCCCTGGAACCATGCCTCTATGCTCTTTCTCCAAGCATTTACCTTTGCATCCGGTAACTCTCTCCCCCTTTGTCATCAATGGAAAAGGTATCTTTCCATCCGGGGTTGCTCCTCCTGACTAAACTCTTCCTGAAACTGATCTCCCAAACTGAATTGTCCTCTTTATGGTGCTTCCTCATGTAAATATAAGACATATAAGATAAGCATTCAATAACATTAATTTTGGAGTAAAAATTACTCCGAGTCTTTGGTGAAAACACTCAAAGGCTTCCCTTGGAAATGTTTTTTTAAAGATGTATGCCACTTTTTCTTTTGTGTACACATATTCAACTATGATGTTCTTCTCTTCAACATGTTCCCGTAGAAAGTGATACTTTATTGGAATGTGCTTCATCTTGGATTGCACCACCGGGTTCTTTGAGATATTGATGGCACTTGTATTATCACAATAGATTGGAATGGGCTCATCATACTCAAACTGTATATCTTTCAGAGTTTGTTTCATCCATAGAACCTTTGTACAACATGTTGTTGCTGCAATATACTATGCTTCGGCTGTAGACAAAGATACTGATGATTTTTTATTTCTTAGCCAAGATACTAAACACTCGCCCAAGTAGACTGCTTATCCACTAGTGCTTCGTCTTTCATCAATGCAACCTACCCAATCTGCATCTGTGTAGGAAATAAGTGATAGATCCTTTCCTTTTGGATACCATAATCCAAACTCTTATCTTCCTTTGAGATATATGAAAATCATTTTCACTGCTAAGACATGTGATTCCTTTGGTGCTTCTTTAAATCGTGCCACATGTCCAACTACCTGCATTACATATGGTCTGGATGTTGTCACATATAGTAAGCTATCAATAATTGACCTGTATTTCCTCTGGTCTGTAGACATTGAATCATCATCTTTGCTCAACTTGCAACTAGTTTGCATAGGAGTGGTAACTGGTTTGCAATCTTTCATTCTGAACTTTTTTATCATTTCTGTGATATACTTAGTTTTAGAAATAAAAAATCCTTTGTTTCTTTGACGTATCTGAAGACTCAGAAAGAAGGATAGTTCTGTGAGTAATGACATTTCAAATTCATTCTGCATATCCTTTGCAAATTTCTAGCTTAACCTGTCATCATTGCTACCAAAAATAATATCATCAACATAAACTTCAATTAATGAAATACTATCTTGAGTTACCTTGATGTAGAGGTTGTTGTCTGCGCTTCCATTTATGAATCCTACATGTCGTAGATATTTATTCAGTCTAGAGTACCATGCTCCAGGAGCCTGTTTTAGACCATACAATGCATTCTTCAATTTTCACACATAATATGCGTTCTCTGACAACTGAAATCCTGTTGGTTGTTCAATGTAGAATTCTTCTTCAAGTTCCCCATTCAGGAAATTTGATTTCACATCCATATGATACACTTTAATATTCTTGGAGCATGCATAAGTTAAAATCTATCCAATTGCTTCCATTCTGGCAACTGGGGAAAATGTCTCTTCAAAGTCGATTTCTTCAACCTATGTGTATCTTTTACATACCAATCTATCTGTGTTCCTTGTAACCTATCCATATTCATTCAATTTATTTCTTAAAACCCACTTTGTGCCAATCACATTCTTATTCTTTGGTCTTGGAACCAATTCCCAAGTGTCATTCTTCTCTATATGATCCAATTCTTCATCCATTGCCTTATTTCATAATTCTTCCTCATTGAACTCTTCAAAACGGTTTGGCTCAATCATAGATAAGAGTTATAGGTGCATTTGTTATTGTGATCAGTTTTTTCTTCTATTCTAAACTCGTGCATCTTTATTTCTGATAATCTAATCTTAAGGATGATTCTTCTATACTCGTTTTCTAGGTGTCTTTGGAGGCACTTGATGAACTTGATTTTCTACTTCTATCTGATCCGCTTCATCTTTCCCTTCTACTTATTTTTCATATTCTTATTTTTCTTCGTAAAGGTGTTCCATTGATTCATTTGCTTCTTCCTTTAATTCTCATTCACATGTTTCATCAATTGTTACATTGATGCTTTCCACAACTTTGTTCAACCTCGGATTGTAACATTGTTACACTTGTATTCTTTCCTTGTACATTAGTAACCAAAAAGTACTCCTTTGTCCACACGAGGGTCAAACTTTCCCATTCTTCCATCTTCTCTTTTTATGTAGCATTTGCTTCCAAATACTCTGAAGTGTTTCACATTTGCTAGTCTTAATTCCCATAGCTCATAGGGAGTTTTGGCAGTGTTGTTTCTGAGCATTACTCTGTTTTGAATGTGAACTGATGTATGCACTGCATGTGTCCAAAAACATATCTGTCAATTTGGAATCCATTAGCATTTTTAGATCCATTTCCTTTGTAATTATCATCCATTATGATAATGTTTCTTTGTCTCTGAACCACTCTCTGAACCAATCTATGAATCCATGCTCTCATCCATTGTCATATATATTCCCATACCTACTAAGTTTTATTACAAATCAATCTCTGTCCATATTTTCCAAGACTCTATTTCACAACTGTCCATAATGTTGACCCATTTATCGCTATACTATCATGAATTATTCACTACTACAATTGATTGTACTTCTGTTAACTGACTGCTCTGGATTTGTCTACTCAAACTCTGCAAGTTGCTCGAAGGATGGTTCTTTGGTCTGTCATAGTTATCGCATAAACTCTCCCTATCTAATATTCATATTACCTGGGAGTCTCTAAATCAGATGTCTCAGAACAATTCCTTCTCTGATGTGTATTCATCATCATCTTCATTGGTAGATTCATCATCTCTTTGAGCTCTGACTTCTTTCTTTCTGTCTATGGATTCATCTTTCACTACAATTCCTAAAAGTATAATCTCTTGAACATGTTTCTTATTTACATGTCCATCTTTTCTTTCAGTTATTTTCCAAACCTTTCTGTATGTGACATCTTTCAATCTTGCAATCTCTCAGACCTAGTCTTTGTTCACCTATTCTTCATGTTTTCTTATCGATACTTTCTTATATATGATATCAGTGTTCTCTTTCATGGAAATATCTATCATGATTCTACAATCACTAGTTATGTGTCCAAAGTTATGACATTTGTAGCATTCAATGTTATGTGGGGCCACATAGGAATTTCTTGCTTGAACATTTCTTTTATAATCCATGCAATATGCAACCTTATTGCCAAAATTAGTACAATAAAAAAAATGACCATAAATTAAATTTGCATACCTGGGAGTGAATGGTTTTCTTTGTGGCATTTTCTGAATCTGCGATGGGTGAAGAATATATTTCATTTAAATTATCCCAAAGTTATTTAGATGATGAAAACTTGCTATACTTTTCTCTAATCGAATTAGGTAATCCTTCCCAGATGAAATTCATTGCTATTTTTTTATTCTTCTTCAATTCCTTCTTGGCTGCAGTGTTTTCCCTTTTTGAACTATCGTATCCTGTAATGACTGATATCCAAATATAATACCCTTGTTCCTGTTAAAATACTTTCGTCCTTCCACTCAATAACTCATACTTTAAACCATTCTAGCCATTAAATAGTGGTACTCCATTATCATAATAACCCATGATCTCCTTCCAGTGGTTAAACTATTTCCTGAAGGAACCTTCTCTAATTCCAATTGTTGGATTACTGAGAGGGGGGGTGAATCAATAATAGATCAATTTAATCCCTTTTAACCATAAAATGCAAGTGTTATGTCAATGTATCATTATCATCCAATAGTTCCAGAGTAAATAAACAATGAACAAATGAGAAAATGTACACATACACAGTACACCGGTTTTTTTACGTGGAAACGCAAAGCGAAAGAAAACCACAGAATGATTTTTCTAATATGTCTTTAAGAATTACATTCATTGGAACAACAAAATTGCTTTTTTTTCTAGTTGCAACTAGAAGTAGGCTCCAACCCCCTAGTTTTTCAGGCTACAACCTGAGGAAAGGTCCAACTCCTCAATTCTCTGGCTACAACCCCCTATGTTCTACGGCTACAACCAGAATGTGGCTACAACCACCTATCCTTGCCCCGTCCAACTGCCTTGAAATCTAAGTAGAATGATGAAACCATTGTCACACTATCACTATGAGATATATTGTTGTAAACATGTACCAATCAACCTACACCAAACAACCTGTAACAACCTCTAATTAACCTGTACCATAAACAATTGCATCAAACATGCACCAAATATGTATCAATCATGCATAAAATACACATAAACTATGATTCATCAAGATGTACCAACATCATCAACTATACACCTCATGTATGTGCCACCTCATCAACTACTTGTCTCAACCATGTACCCAACATGTACCTCAACCAAAATCCCTCATCAATTTCATCATCCAAACATGATTTGTAACTATGTAATAGACCTAGTGTATATGATCACATACATGCAAACCTTCCTTAACTTTAACAACAAGAGACTATCATTTTCATCAAAATTTACTTTCGTCTCACATGAATAATTTTGGATTAGTCAACAACCCTAACTTGAAATAATCATAACTATGTACCTGTAATGAATAAAGATCTAAAAATGGTACACAATGTTTTTTAGTGTCTTTTATGAAATTCCTTCATATTTTACTACTTGGAACCTCTCAGAAAAGGAGTTATAGCAAAAATGGAATACCTTGTTGAATTATGGATTATTCTAGAGAGAGAACTTGTAGAGAATGCCCCGCATGGAATATTTTTTCTATGGATCTTAAAGAGCATCATCAGAAGAATTTACCCTCCCTTGAATTCCGGCCTTCTTTACTTCACCTTCCCTCTGAAATTTGCCTTAGATATCCTGTGGTTACCTCAGTCACTTGTAGATATTCAATATGCTCAAGTGTGATTAAAAATGAGAGACCCTTGCCTCTTATTTATACTTTCATGTAGCTTCTTCAAGGGGTTACCTTCTAACCATCTTAACCCACTTTCCTTATTTTAGGGCTAACCCACTTCTAACCACTTGTCCACTTAGTAATTTCTCCATTAATTTCATTATTTAAATAATTTATTTTGTATCCAATTTGACTTATAATACACTCATCACTTCACTTTATTATTTAAATAATTTCGTATTTGCAACCACTTTGACTACTTTGACCTTTTGGGGCTTCTAGATGACTCATGAGAGTTCTCCAACTTTACATGGCCATAACTCTCTAACCGTGAGGAGTTATGTGACGCTCCACATACCAATGAAAATGGAATGACATGTACTATACATCTATAATAGTATTTCATGCAAATTTATCAAAACTCATATCATTATCCATCAAACAAACTTGGGTCCATTACCCAATTCTTTCTGCTATTGGAATTTGCTACCAGACTTTTTTCAAGGGTTGACATCAATGACAACCAACCTAACGCAACCACACTCCTCGGAGCACGACCGCTTCTCCAGGACCTTCTTTCCTCTCAGCCCGAAGAACGTAAATGTTCTTCTATTTCCCTATAGGGAAACCTACACCCACAGTTCACTTCTCTTCGATCCCTTTTCTGCACTCGGAGGATCGGAACTTCGCGACTTCGCAAGTTCTCTATTGATCACTGGGTTTTCGAATCCCCGAGACCCGAGATGTCAGTCAACGTTGACTTCTTTCTCTGCTATCTGGACTTTATCTCTATCACGCCTTCGCAACTCGCGACACCAGACACTTGATTTTTCGACCTCCGATACCCGATGCACCGAAACGCCAATATCGGGACCTCTCTCCCTCACCACTTCGCCACTCGCGAGGTCAATTAACTTCCCCGTCGACTCCCGATGCCCGAGATGCCAAACCTCCAATAGTTCTGCCACCTGTCCTCCACTATCTTCAGTGGCCCACACTACTTACGTATCTGTCGGAGTATCGCTTCTCGTACTCTTGCGACTTCCCTTGCGTAGATTTGGAGTCTTACCTCACGAACTCCCGATATGCCGATCCACGAGTAGAACCAACGCTCCTCGTGATCCCGATTGACGGCTCCTGCCCTTCTGAGCTTCGAACCTTTTCCACCTCTGGACTGTAACCTCCTTGCACCCGCAAGATCCAACAACCCACAGAATTTCACGAAATCTCCTCGGAGAATTTCGACTGTCCACTCTTCTTTTTGTACAACCTTCGAACAAGAAATGTCTCTCCCCAAGACTTGTTCGCCAACCTGTGACGCTTATTCTCAACCTGATTGCGTAACTTCTCCCTGCTGCCCTTCAACAACATTGAAGGCCTATCCCTTCCAAGCTTTCATGACTTCAAGTCTCTCAGGAAGAATTCTTGCACGCACTCCTTGCGGAAATTCTTCAACAACGTCTAAGTGTTGAAGCTTCTTCGACTCTTTGCACTCCTGCATCAGAAGTCTTTCAATCCTTTTGTTGAGAACCGCAACTCTGAGTCTTCGTCTAGCCTATGCACGCCTTGAATGGCTCTGGTGCCCAGCCTGCACTTCTGAGAACGAATGAGAACAAAAGCTAACTCTAAATGAACCCTTCTGTCAACGCACTCCTTGCGGACAATTCAACTGCACTCCTTGCAGGAATCTCTTGGCTAAACTAGAGAAACAATTTAAACTCATTCACATTCTTCTCAGGGTTCTATTCATCCATGAAATCACATGCACAACATATAAAAGAAAGTGTATAACAGAAAGCAAACATTCATGATCATAACATCATAAATACACAGAGAATAACACAAACCATGGAATTGAATCAAATTTCTTTCTATTAATTCAATGTTTGTACATGGGTGTTCTTCATACACTTCTCTGCATGCTCTTCTCTTCTGAATGCTCTTAATAATTCATAATTATGTTACAATGAACAAATGAGGGTGTCTATATCCCGTTTCCCTCTTGGACTCTACGCTATCAAATCTAGAATTAAAGATTCTATCTACTTTACATTAAATCTATTAAATGCCTCATCTACCTAAGGATGTGAGCTATCTGCTCAAGGTCCAAATACAATTTACAAGTGTGCCTCATTAAATGTCTTCATTAAAGACTTGCGCAATAATCTCAAGTTGAAATTCAAAAAGAAACTATGCTGGCTTGTCCAGCTGTCTCCTGCTTTCGCGCTGGCTCGCTTGACGTGGGCGAGGGCGATGCTCCTGCATCATACTCCCTCGCTTGAAAATTTTCATGGGCTCCTGTCCATGAGCTCCTGCACGGTCTTCCCATGCTTTTGTATCATCTCTTCAATCTCCCAGCTGGCATACTCCACTGGGTGATTCTTCCACTTGACCAGATACTCGAAGTATTCTTTTCTTCTGGTATTTTTACCCACTCTCTTATCCAGTATGCACTCCATCTGTGGCTTCTCTGCTACTGGCATCTGCTTCATCCACTAGATCACTGGTTCCTTAGTTCTAGTCTCTGCTTCTTCAACCCTGTATGGGTGTAAGTCTGCGATATTGAATATTGGAGATATCGCGATGCCATCCGACAACTCAATCTCATATGCATTTTCTTCGAATTTCTTCAGAACCCTGCATGGCCCGATTTTCTTCATCTTCAATTTGTTGTATGTTCCCCTTGGGAACCTTTCTTTCCTCAAGTGCGCCAGAACTAGATCACCAAATTCGAACTGAAGTTGTCTCCGATGTTGATCTGCTCTGCACTTATATTCCTGATTTGAATCCATCAGTCGTTGCTTCACTCTACTGTGAAGTTCTTTTATTGCTTCAGCAAATTCCTCTGCGCTAGCACTGCTAGTCGCAATCTGTTCTGAATCTCGCAACTCAGAAACTCCTCTCGGCTGTGTGCCATACAAAATATGAAATGGAATTCTACCTGTACTCCAATTCACTGAATCATTGTATGCAAACTCTGCATGTGCCAATACATTGTCCCAGCTGCTATGGTGCTCTGTCACCAAGCTTCTCAACAAATCTCCCACACTCCTATTGACCACCTCTGTTTTTCCATCCGTCTGAGGATGATAAGTAGAACTAAATGCCATATTAGTTCCTAGCTTCTTCCATAAGGTCCTCCAAAAATTCCCTATGAATTTTGTATCTCTGTCCGAAACTATGCTTTTCGGTAATCCATGAAGCCTAACGATCTCTTTGAAAAAACAATTTGCGATGTGCGTCGCATCGTTGGTCTTCTGGCATGGAATGAAATGTGCCATCTTTGAAAACCTTTCCATGACTACAAATATGGAATCAATACCTCTTTGTGTCCTCGACAACCCCAAAACGAAATCCATGCTAATCGCCTCCCATGGCCTCTCTGGTATGGGCAATGGCTAATAAAAACCTGCATTTTGTTTTCTTCCTTTTGAATGCTGACAAATCCGACATCTGTCAACAAACCTCTTGACATCTACTTGCACCCCTGGCCAAAAATATGACTCGCTCAACTTCGCGAATGTTTTATCATGACCAAAATGTCCGACCAACCCACCACTGTGCTTCTTCTTTAACAAGTTCTCCCTCATGGAGCATTTTGGATCACACAGTTGATTTCCTCTAAACAACAATCCTTCCTGGATCATATAATCTATCCAAGGGCTCCGATCTCTGAGAATTGGATTCTCAACTGCTTCATACGCCTCTCCAAAATTTGCATCTCCTGCGTACATATCCCTGAGATTTTCAAAACCCAAAGTTTTGATTCGGAACTCCTGCAGCAACAAACATTTCTTGCTCAAAGCATCAGCCACTTTGTTAGTAGTACCTGAAATGTGCTTAGTCACAAATGTAAAATTCTGCATATACTCTACCCATTTAGCATATTTCTGATTCAACTTCTCTTGTTGAGTCACAAACTGCAACGCATGATTATCACTGTACAAAACAAATTCCTTTGGGATCAAGTAATGCCTCCACTTCTTCAGCGTCTGTATGATAGCATAAAATTATTTATCATACGTGGAGTATTTCAGCTTCACCTCATCCAACTTCTCACTTAAATATGCAACCGGCCTATGTTCTTGACTCAAGACCGCTCCTATGGCATACCCACTCGCATCACATTTCACTTGAAATGTTTTCTGAAAATCCGACAACACCAACACTGGTTGCTCTGTGACCTTCTGCTTCAACAGATTGAAGCTCTTTTCAGCCTCAGTTGTCCAGTGAAAAGATTTATGCTGCTTCTTCACTATGTCCATCATCGATGCGCTAATTCCACTGAAATTATTGATGAACTTCCGGTAGAAACTAGCTAAACCATGGAAACTCCTCACCTCGAACACGTTTCTTGGTGATGGCCAATTCTTGATCACTTCCACCTTGTCTGGATCCATCCTCAACTCATTAGCCGAAATAAAAAAACCCAAGTATATGAGCTCTGTCTTCATGAATGAACATTTCTTCATGTTGATTAACAACCTTTCCTGCTGTAGCTTTCTCATCACAATGGCCAAATGCTTCAAATGATCAGCCTCTGATTTAATCTAAATCAGTATGTCGTCCAAATAAACAATGATGAAATTTTCGATGAACTCCCTTAGGACTTTATTCATTAACCTCATAAAGGTACTTGGCACATTCATCAAACCAAATGGCATGACTAGCCACTCATACAGTCCTTCATTTGTTTTGAAGGCTATCTTCCATTCATCGCCTTCTCTCATGCGAATTTGGTGATATCCACTTTTCAAATCTATCTTTCAAAAATAATTTTCCCCACTTAGGCAATCCATCAGATCATCCATTCTCGGTAGCGAAAACCTGTACCTGATGGTTATTTTATTGATCGCTCTTAAATTAGTGCACATCCTCCAGCCTCCGTCTTTCTTCGGACTGAGCACTGTTGGAACAACACATGGACTCAAGCTCTCCCTAACCAGTCCTTTGTCCATCAAATCTTGGACCTGCCTCTTGACCTCTTCATTCTCCTGTTGCGTCAACCTGTACGCGGCTTTGTTCAGAAAACTAGCTCCTGGTATGAGGTCTATGTGATGACTCACACTTCTCATCAGTGGCAACGAATGAGGTAATTCATCCACTATGATATCAGCAAACTCCTCCAGCAGTTCCTGAACTTCATCCAACAAATCATCCACTCTTGCATTGGTCAGAACAATCCTCGGCTTCCTAACCACAAAGAATTGTGGATCTTCTTTCTTCTCCACCTCTGTAAGAAGCTCCTTCCCACTCATGAGAAGTATTGTGTTGTTTACTTCCGGCTTCACCTCCTTATCCTTTATCGGAAGTAACATATGGGTTCTCCCATTCTTCTCTAGAGTATATGTGTTCATTCTCCCATCATGAATCAAATTTCGATCGTATTGCCATGGTCTACCCAACAATAAATGACATACGTCCATGGGAATAACATCACACAAAATCTTGTCATTATACCCCCTATTTTGAACTCAACCAAGCATTGTTTCGTAACAGTTACCTGGTGTCCTTTATGTAGCCATGAAACTTTGTATGGACTGGGATGATCAGTCATATCTAGCTCCAACTTCTCTACCATCTCAGTTGAAACGAGATTATCTGTGCTACCACTGTCAACGATAACCTTACAAACCCTATCCTTGGTCTTGCAAGTTGTTCTAAACAGTCTGTTCCTTTGAACCAAATTATCCACCTCCTTCTTGGGTGTCAAAAGGACTTTATGCATCGCAAGCAATCTTACGCCTTCTGCATCTTCAGTCTCAGCATCATGCCTCTGCGCTTCTGCGATGTGAGCTTCTCCTGCATCCTTCTTTTTCTCTGGACACTCATATGACTTGTGCCCATTCTTCTCACATGTGAAACATGTGATTACTCCTCCTCGGACTCTTCCTCTACCTCTGGTACAAGGAAAAGTATTTGCGTCATCATAATATCCTCGCTGATCATTTTGCTGTCCTCTCTGCTCAACATATGGTTTCCTCTGTGAGGTTCCACCTCTTTCAACCTCACCCTGAGGTTTCTTCCATTCCTCCTTGGGATTCTAGAATTTCTCCTGGGCAAATGCCTTGCCTCTTGGCTGGCTTCTACCTTGCCCTCGTTGTCCTTGCTTTCATCTCAGCTTCTCTTCGGCTTTCATAGCCATCTGATAAGCATCCTCCACCATTCAAATGGTTACCATGCTCAATTCATCCTGAATATTGTATCTCAAACCATTCAGGTATCTAGCAACCTTCTCATCATCTCTCTCCCGATGACCTGCTCTGATGTTCAGTCAATAGAATTCCTCAGTGTATTCTTTCACTGTCATTAGTTTCTGTCTCAGGTTCTGCATTCGCCTGAACAGAGAAATCTGATAGTCCCTTGGGATGAATTTCGCCTTCATCTTCGCTATCATTCGATCCCAGGTTTTGATTTGTTGCTTGCCTTTGCAACATCTGTCAGCTTGTAGCTCGTCCCACCATAATGCTGCATGTTCTTTCAAGCGCGTGACAGCATGCTTGACTTTCTTATCCTCTTCGATATCCTCATAATCGAAGTAGGTGTCAAGATCCCTAATCCAATCTAGCAGCTCTTCTGCATCCAGATTTCCTTCATAGACTGGAATGTCCATTTTCGCCTTCATACCCATCCTTTAGATGACTTTGATCAACCGCTTGGTTGATGCATCTTCTACTGTGACCTCTTCTCCGTGTCTAGCTTCCTCTTCAACCTCGGAATCACTAAGATCCCCTGCACCAACTCTGCGTCTCTGAGTTGTCTCCATCTCCTCGAGCCTTGCTCATAGATCCCTCATCTGTCTCTCCATTCCTGGATTTCCTATCGGCCTGCCTCTTCTTCTCACCTCCCTATCTTCTGGGTCCGGTGACTATCTCTCTCTTCGTGGTGGCATGATGAATTCTCTTTCTCTGTTATAGAAAGAAAAGATATTCCTGCTCTGATACCACTCTCTTGTGTATCAGAGTGCTTCTTCTCTCTGCTCCCTTGCCTGAAATATACAGACAAGATCTTAGCTCTGATACCACTCTGACCCAACCGCACTCCTTGGAGCACGACCGCTTCTCCAGGACCTTCTTTCCTCTCAGCCCGAAGAACGTAAATGTTCTTCTATTTCCCTATTGGGAAACTTGCACCCACAGTTCACTTCTCTTCGATCCCTTTTCTGCACTCGGAGGATCGGAACTTCGCCACTTCACAAGTTCTCTATTGATCGTTGGGTTCTCGAATCCCCGAGACCCAAGATGTCAGTCAACGCTGACTTCTTTCTTTGCTATCGGGACTTTGGCTCTATCGCGCCTTCGCAACTCATGACACCAGACTCTTGATTTTTCGACCTTCGATACCTGATGCGCCGAAACGCCAATATAGAGACCTCGCTCCCTCGCCACTTCGCCACTCGTGAGGTCAATTAACTTCCCCTTCGACTCCCGATGCCCGAGACACCGAACCTCTGATAATTCTGCCACCTTTCCTCCACTATCTTCAGTGGCCCACACTACTTACGTAGCTGTCAGAATATCGCTTCTCCTACTCTCGCGACTTCCACTGCGTAGATTTGGAGTCTTACCTCATGAACTCCCGATATGCCGATCCACGAGTAGAACCAACTCTCCTCGTGATCCCGATTGATGGCTCCTGCCCTTCTAAGCTTTGAACCTTTTCCACCTCTGCACTGTAACCTCCTTGCACCCGCAAGATCCAACGACCCATGGAATTTCGTGAAATCTCCTCGGAGAATTTCAACCATCCACTCTTCTTTTTATACAACCTTCGAACAAGAAATGTCTCTCCCCGAGACTTGTTCGCCAACCTGCGACGCTTCTTCTCAACCTGCTCGCGTAACTTCTCCCCTCTGCCCTTCAACAACTTTGAAGGCCTATCCCTTTCAAGCTTTCATGACTTCAAGTCTCTCAGGAAGAATTCTTGCACGCACTGCTTGCGGCAATTCTTCAACAACGTCTAAGTGTTGAAGCTTCTTGGACTCTGCACACTCCTGCAGCAGAAGTATTTCAATCCTTTTGCTCAGAACCGCAAATCTGAGTCTTCGTCCAGCCTGCGCATGCCTTTCACGGCTTTGGTGCCCAACCTGCACTTCTGAGAATGAATGAGAACAAAATCTAACTCTAAATGAACCCTTCTGTCAACGCACTCCTTGCGGACAATTCAACTGCACTCCTTGCAGGAATATCTTGGCTCAACTAGAGAAACAATTTAAACTCATTCACGTTCTTCTCAGGGTTCTATTCATCCATGAAATCACATGCACAACATATAAAAGAAAGTGTATAACAGAAAGAAAACATTCATGATCATAACATCATAAATACACAGAGAATAACACAAACCATGGAATTGAATCAAAGTTCTTTATATTAATTCAATGTCTGTACATGGGTGTTCTTCATACACTTCTCTGCATTCTCTTCTCTTCTGAATGCTCTTAATAATTCAGAATTATGTTACAATGAACAAAGGAGGGTGTCTATATCCCGTTTCCCTCTTGGACTCTACGCTATCAAATCTAGAACTAAATATTCTATCTACTTTACATTAAATCTATTAAATGCCTCATCTACCTAAGGATGTGAGCTATCCGCTCAAGGTCCAAATACAATTTACAAATGTGCCTCATTAAATGTCTTCATTAAATACTTGCGCAATAATCTCAAGGTGAAATTCAAAAAGAAACTATGCTGGATTGTACAGCTGTCTCCCGCTTTCACGCTGGCTCGCTTGACGTGGGCGATGCTCCTGCATCACAACCTAATTAATCAACATTGACCATGACCATCGTTAATTGTGGGTACATTAATAAAGTAGTAATACATTGATCTTACTAACCTTATTAATACATTATTAGGACCTTAATGACCTTAGTAATACATTACTAAAGAAAATTTTAAAGAAATAAGTCACCCAATTGGGTTTTTTTGTTATGAGGTTTTTTTGCTAGGGCCTCCTTATCAAGGGAGGATGGACAGAATAAATGCGTTCTTATTCATTCATTTTTTAGAATGTAAATTGTCTCTCTTAATGAAAAATTTACACTTTTTTTCAAAAGAAAAAAAAAAAGTAATACATTACTAAAGTATTAATAAATAGCCTTAGTAAATAGCCTACGTAAAACATAGCCTTAGTAAATAGCCTAGGTTGAACATAGCCTTATTAAAGTATTAATACATAGCCTTAATACATAGAAATAGTAGAGTATTAATACATAGACTAAGTAAATATCCTAGCTCGAACATATTCTATGTATTAATACTATATTAATACATAGCATTAATATTGTCGCAAAGTGATGACAAGGTCATAACCATGTCGTTACAAGGCCATGTTCATCACATTGGGACTATAAGGCTATGTTCATCACATTGTAATGACTCGATAATTTTTTCACATTCTGACAACAAGGCTATGTTCCTCAGAATGAAATGACAAGGCTATGTTCATCACATTGCGATGACAAGATATTTTTGTCACATTGCTATGACAAGATATTTTTGTCACTTTGTGATGATGAGGCTATATTAAATCATAGTCTTAGTAAACAACCTAAGTCAAACATAACCTATGTATTAATGCAATATTAATACATAGTATTAATATCATCATAACGTGACGACAAGGTCATAGTCTTATCATAATGAGGTTATGTCATCACATTGTGATGAGAAGGCTATTTTCGTGACATTGCGACAATACGGATATGTTTGTCACATTGCGAAGACAAGATATTTGCGTCACATTGCGATGACATGATATTTTTTCACAATGTGACGACATGATATTTGCATCACATTGTGATGACCAAGCTATGTTCATCACATATTGGAAACAAGGATATGTTCATCACATTTTGATTACATGATATTTGGGTAAAATTGTGACTACAAGACTATATTCATCATATTGCAACGATAAGGCTATGTTCGTCAGATTGCAGTGACAAGATTATGTTCATCACATTGCAAAAAACATTATATATGGTTATAAATTTAATACATAATATTAAATTTATAACCATTAATGATATGATTACCATATATATCATGATGTATTACCATATATTACAATATCATTCATCTTAGATAATGGAATCAGATTGAATGACATGGAATAGATATGCAAAGTAAACACTATTAAGAAAAGAGATTTCTGGTATTTTTGTAAGCCCCCTAATCATTTGCGATTTCAAACTAACATTGTCTGTTTTACGAACAATTTAAGAGAGAAATATGAAAATTACTTGTGATTGTTAAATCACCATTTAACTCTTGATTCAATAGGAGATAGATATTGAGTGATCAATCTAAGGTATTTGATTCAAGGGAAAACCAAAGAAGGAAGTAAGTGAATATATGACTAATAGTGTGATCTGGCCCACTGAGTTTCTGTTTCAGTTTACTTTGAGGTGTTTCTTCCATAAAACTTGTGAGGTTATGTCGTCATATTGGGATGAAAAGGCTATGTTCATCACATTGGGACAACAAGGATATGTTCTTCACATTGCGATGACATGATATTTGTGTCACATTGCGATGACATGATATAGTTGTCATATTGTGACGACGGGATATTTGTGTCTCATTGCGATGATGAGGCTATGTTCATCACATTGCGATGACAAGACCATGTTTGTCACACTGCGACGAAAAATATATGTTTTTCACTTTGCAACGACAAGGCTATGTTCATAACATAACAAGGACAAGCCTATGTTCATCACATAATGATGACAAAGCTACGTTCATCACATTATGATTACAGGATATTTGCGTCACATTATGACTACGAAGCTATATTCATTAGATTGCGATGACAAAGCTATATTCATCTCATTTCAATGAACATTATATCTGGTTATAAATTTAATACATAATATTAAATTTATAACCATTAATGATATGATTACCATATATCAAGATGTATTACCATATATATATAAACACCTTGAAATTTCATGTACGGGTTAATGCACGTTAATTTTTTATTTTTTTTTAAAGACAATTTCTGATTTATGATTATATCCCTTTAAAATCATTAAATCCATGGGAATGTAAATGAGATCGTTTGTAAAATTGTTGGCGGCATCTTATAGGAAAGCAGATGTAAAATCTAAAGATAAAAAGGATAGATTCCATATTATAGAAATGCAGACGTCAAATATAAATATAAAAAGGACAATATCTTTCATCTTAGATAGTGGAATCAGATTGAAAGACATAGAATAGATATGTAACTTAAACACTATTAAGAAAATAGATTTTTGGTATTTCTGTAAGCCCCCTAATCATATATGATTTCAAACTAACACTCTCTAAAAATTGTTTGTGATCGTTAACTCACCATTTAACTCTTGATTCAATAGGAGATAGATGTTGAGTGATCAATATAAAGTATATGATTCAAGGGAAAACCAAAGAAGGAAGTAACTGAATATATGAGTAATAGTGTGATCTGGCCAACTAAGTTTCCATTTCAGTTTACTTGGAGGTGTTTCTTCCATAAAAGTTGTATTGCGTTCATGTGTCCCTTTATAAATTCTTACATAACGGAGAGGCGTCCCTTTATAAACACTTACATAACGCAAGGGTACCAAATATAGGGCTCGAGAGGTTTTATATTCCACATCACAAGGAGGAATAACGCAAGGGTACCAAATATAGGGCTCGAGAGGTTTTATATTCCACATCACAAGGAGGAAGATGAAATGATGAAAATAAAAATAAAAATAGGACAAAAATAAACGTTGGCCACCAACAAACCAATCAAGTGGAGAATTTGTGTTTAACACATCTCTAAAATGTTGTTCGGTTATAGTGGACTGAACTTCCATTGAGTTTTGGGTATCTTTCCTAATGAAAGAAGAAACAAAGAGGTTAGATCATTAGTGAGGCTTTTCCATCTAGGATTACATTATTAATGAGATTTTTCAATCTGTAACGTAGTATGGGAGAGGTTGAGGATTAGATTATTAATAATTTTTTTGAATGGAGGTGTTACAACATAGTATGAGAGAGATGGTGAGGAGTTAATCTTATGTTATGTTAAATAAAGCTACATTAAAAAAAAATAAAGTTTCTCTAATAAAAATTAAAATGGACTTAATTAAAACAAAAATTACACACATCTTCTACTATTATAACATACATTTGATTGATTTATTATAAATGATAATTAATTATTTTTTATTTTATTTATTATTTTAGTTCGAAATCTATTAAAACAAAGAACATATATAATTTGTTGATCGTTAAAAAAGTCTTAAATTAAGATTATGTTACATACATATTTGTTCTATGTATTTGATAAAAATTATTTTAGGTTTTCATATTTTCTACGATTTGGTTTATATATATATATATATATATATATATAT
>ML782265.1:588538-600855 GCA_009831015.1 Picea engelmannii
TGAGATACCCAAACTAGTTCCTGAATGTTAAGCAGTCTAAATGTGAAAACTGAAGAAATGAAATCAATGGCTGAAAAGATAATGCTAAACCCTCGGTTGCAATGAAATGAAATGCTACTTCTATTAAACCAATGAGAAAACTGATGAAAGATGAAATCAAATCTAGAGTCTACTGTAAATTCCATATATACAAAGCTCTGTTTCCATCGAAGGGGCCCCTGCCTTCTCTGTCAACAGGCCGTTCTCTAAATCAACACATACTGGGAAATAAATATCCCACAGCAAACTTACAAACAACAACAGTCGAATTCATGGGACTCTTAACTATTTCACTGAGAATAAGAACAGTAAAAAATGCTTGGAGGTTCAATTTGTTGTTCTATTCCCCTCTCTAGTCTATGCTCTGTCTATCTCCTTTTTCTCCAAAACATAGCAGCGTTAGATCCCCTCTACATATTTCTCTGCATCCCTTTTTTCGAGCATAGAAGCTCTCATCTCACATTTTCCGGTCTCTGGCAACGCATGGCATCTCTTTACATAATGTTCTAGACCTCTTCAATGCATGGCTTTTCGCCCCAGAAGTTATAAAACGGTTTTAAGAATATTGCCGAAGGATGAGACACGTTTTACACAGTTAATCATGCCACGATTTTCTTCCTTGTGTTATGCACGAATTTGAATGCTTGATTCCAGTTGTTTCAATGATTCAAACAAACGGTTTCCCCCCCTACGTTACACATGCACGTATTTATGAAGTGGCAGAGGGTGCCAACTGTTATGTCCAGGAAAGGTCCAGCTGTAGTGATTCCTCCTCACATCGTAGAGTACTCTGTTTAGTTTGTTCAGAGTCAAACTTATCTTGGCATTTTGCATATTGCCCAATAACCCCAGAAAATGAAGTAAATGATGATCTTAACAAGTTGCACATCTTGAATAATATTGCCGAAAGCATTCCCAAATAAAACACAAACATACCCTGGTCCTCCACTAGCGCCACCAGGGATAGCAATAACCCCATGTGCATCCAAATTATATCTTTGTTTTTAAACCCTTTCCTTCACCCATTCAGGGCCAAGCTCTAGTGAATGCAGAGCAAGCTTTTGTCCAATGATTGAAGCACATATTGGGATATTATCTTGTGTTTTGAGCGGTTGTGCTCCAAGGCCCATATATGTGTAACAGAATATGAATAGCACAGAAAGAATGCCATTTTCTTAACAAAAGACTTCAGGAGAGTAAACAATATCTTCAAGAACCAGCAAGAAAATGTTATAAATCCGGAGCCCACCAGGAACGTCGCACAATTGAAACCTGAGTCAAAAAACACAAATGGCCTAGAAAACACTGAAATGATTAGACCTTGTTGGATTAAAATAATTAATTAAACAATAGAGTATCAATTTTTAAAGCCCGCCATAAATTTTAAAATAAAGGGACTAATTAAATTTTGACATGAGTAAAGATTTGAAGGAAATCAAAAGTTAGGAAATAGTAAGTAAAGACCTAAGGAAGTGATAAAATACACAAGGGTGCATGAAATTACTAAACAAGAAATCCTTTTAGAAATAATTACAAATTGAGAGAATGGGTTGTGCATAGAATAAAATTTGAGTCAACCAACCCTAGCCTAACTAACAAGACTCCTAATCCAACCCTAACTAAAATCTAGTTAGGAGACAACCTTTAATTAAGTGTATTTGGGGAAACTAAGAGACAACTAAGAGGAAATTTAGGAAAACATGGGAATTATGAGGAAAGTTGGATTTTAAATAAAAGGGAAAGAGAAATTACTTGCGCAACCTAGGGATAATGTTGCACCTATAGTGGATGAATAATCCTTGAACTCAATTTCTAAAAATTAACGAATTATGCATGAGGGAAAGATGTTCATGGGGGATAATTATATAAAGAAAGGAACATAAAAGAGAAGGAGATCAGACCCTAGGGAAGGCATTATTATGTTGTCGAATTTTAGATTGACTATGTTTTTAGTTGTGAGAGTTTGGACTCCAGGCTTGTGAAAAGAGTGGAATATCTTCCTTGCGAGGCAAGCCTAGAAGCTATTGTGTTCTGGTTTTGTGTCCTTGGACCCTTTGCGGATCAGGGGGATAAGGGGGAAGAAAAGTACCCCTAGCATTGGCTAGGAGGTACTGGTGAAGTCTTTGTGATTAGCAAGTGAAGGAAAGGAAGGAGCACAAGGTCTGGAAGGACATCTTCAACACATAAATTTCATCAATTTCTAGTATTTATAAGTTGAATTTTTTTATATTACAAGAGTATCAGTATAGTATATGGATAGAGTCACTGTAGAATCGTTTGAAGGTATAAATGTCAAGTGTTAAATTTGCTAACAAATGAATAAAAACCACAGTATTATATTTTAAATCTTCACTGTAAATTTTAGATGTTTTCATCACTCTCTATATCGGTCAGATCCTCCTTGTTTGAGTGAAATATTTATATTTCAAATAGCTTATGTTTAAGTTTGTATTTTCATCCTTACTTGAATATGTTTGATCATAGTTTTTAAGGGGTTTTTGTTAGGACATTATCAATGTATTTCCCGCTGGTCATTTGAGGTTTAGGTCTAATTTGTATCATAAGTGCTTGTTGATTTTCATTAAAAATCCAAATCAATTATGTTGATGGGTTCGTTCCCAAGAGGCGTACTGGCTCTGAACTTGTACCATAACTTCCTGTTAAGTTTATGACAAATCAATTATGTTGAATGGTGGATTTTAGTGAAATTGTTAAACCCTAGATTATTGTTTTTCTTAGATTAGATTTTGTTTTACCCGAAGTCTCTAGGGGTGTGTCGTGCTGTAAAAAAATTGTTACTTAATCCATTTACTTTGAGATTCGTGGGATGCCCATTCTTGGGTTTTCGGAAAAAAATTTACCTACTTCCAATTTTGGGTGTTAGCTCTTTTTCCTAAGCCAAGTTATGCATGTGACCGGGATCCAGAACCTGGTACTATTCCTAAGGGGCATTATTCAGGAGTCTGGAACTCTAACATTCCATAGATTTCTTCAACCCAGCATGCCTTTTATCCAAAATTGCAAATCGACCAAATTCGATCATTGTTTAGTTGACCGACAGTTGTAGGTCACCCTAACCTACCACCTTCCTTTGTAACTTTGACATCAAATATAAAGGTTGGTGGTGATTTTCCTCTTACGAGTTTTGCGGTGGAGATCCACTATGGAACATTTGTACTTTGTGGTTTTCCTCCTGTACAACTTGAAACCGTCCCATCCAAGTAACCGAACCACTACAGATCTAGGATATATGACGGTTTACAATTTACCTTAGTTAATGGTTGTAGTCCACTCTAGAGTTTGAAACTTCAAGGATATCTGTTTACTTAGCAACCTATTTCCTCCAGAGCGCCGAATTTCCCACCCTTTGAAGGACTCAGACTTGAATATCTAACAGTCCTTGTTGTTCGCCATATCTATAGATCTTCTTTACTCTGGAAGCTCAGAACTTCAGGGTCTTCGTAACCCTTAAACTTTACCTCTTAAATTAGCCGAATAATCGAATCTTGTTTAACTCAAAGATCAATGGTCCCCTTACCTTGCTCCGATCTACGATTAGAAGTGGTTTCAGAGATCCGACAATTCAAAGAACTAGGTTTACTTTGGGTTCAAATCTCCCACAGTGACAATCTCCTGGACTGATGTGGCAGCCATGTTGTCAAATCGATGATGTGTCACAAAATGAGAGTGACACATGTCACGTAATTTAGCATAGATGAAGTAACCCAAGTTACCCGAAATGAGTTCCACATGTCACTTCGAATCAGTTGACATGTGGCATTTGACACGTTAGAAAACAAGAGCTCTGAGAAGGGGCTCTAACACTTCGGTACTTTGGGGTCTGGGATTTGGAATATTTATCTTTGCAACTCTGGTTTTCCTCCGAACAAATGAAGGACAAACCCTCATATATGATGGTCCTTGATTATCCTTTGGCAACGATCATGATTAAATTAGGAATTCAGGAGTCTGAGACCTTTCCGACCTTCACAACTTGAACACACCTCCTGAATGGCCCAAATCAAAATACTCAGATCTATAGACACGTGTACCTAACATTCGACAGTACTGATGTACTCCTAAATCTAGGACTATGGGAGTCCCTTATCCTTAACATCATGACTCTTTTTTCAAATTATCGAACCTCCAAATATGAAGGCTCGTAGATCCAACACCCCTTATTTGATCAACATATATATGATTGTTTTCCACTCCGAGACTTTGGAGATTTGGAGTTTCCTTCACTCTTGACCTTTAGGAAACTTTTAAGCCAATTAGTCGAACCCTTGGGGATCCAATGGATAGTATTCCTTCACCGATATACAGTGAATATCATATCGTGACTTCGGGATTCGGGGCTGTCTTAATGCAAGTGACTCAAATCCATCGAAGTGGAAAATCTCGAAGATCTTAAGGATTTTAACAAGTACGCATCTTTTTTCTGATCAGATGATCATGGGGATTGCGATTTCCTTGTGATCAAGTCTTGTCCGTTGGTTCCCCTCAAAGGGATTTCAACCTCTGGTTCCTCGTTTAACCCTATATACTCTACCCATCTTGAGCTTTACCTTGATTTGAACTACATCTCTCTTAGTTCATCCCTCCTAAGATTTAGATTCTAATTGTTGAGTGTGTATTTTGCGCCTTCCTTGTGTTTGTTTGGACTGTCTCTCCTGAGATTTTTAGTTCCAAAGGATAGAACCCTTCCTGACTTGAGAGGATTTCTATGCATATCAAGAACCTTTTTTATGAACTTAGGCTTTTGAGGAGCCTACCCACGCACTTCTAGAGTTGACTTTGGAAGTGTGGCACCTTGGTACCTCAGGAGAAGCTTCAGGCTTTTTGCAGAATTTAAATTATTTCTTAGAACCGATTGTCTCCCAGTTACAAGTTATTTCTTCATTGTATCTAAGTGATTTAAAAATATCATAAATGGTATATTATCGATTAAAACTATTATGTTTTACTATTTAAGGTTATTGTATTGATGTTTATGGAATTCCTTCCTATTCTTAAATGAGTAAGGTGATAAATTATTGAATTAGTATGCAATGATGTTATAATGAAGTAACCATGTTACCAAATCTTCTTTGTTTGCATAAGGGTAGTTAAGAACACTGTAATTTATATTTGAATTGTGGAATTTATTGAAATTTATGGGAATTAGACACTTCATTGTTCCTTAGAATAGTTGCCAATATTGAGACCTTAAATGGTCAAGATCAATCGGACAAATCCTATATTTGAGTGTTGATTATGTGTCTTGGAAGTCCTAACCTTGCAGGATAGGTTAGGTGGGTAGTTGTATTTTATTTTACGTGAAGTGACAGATTCCTTCATGCTTTAATAAGTATCTAAATCTTGTTTTGCAAATGGATTGAAAGGAATAGAATGTGTATTACTGATGTATGTTACTATAGTGTTTCTCTTGTTCTAATGATGTTTATAAATTAAAAAAGAAAAAAAAAACATACTATTTCTCAAATACTTATGTGACGTAATAGATGTGTTGTTACATAATTACTTCTGCAACTTGGGGAGAGTGTGACAAGTGTGTGGATGGATAATAAAAAATAATTTAATTTAAAAAGTTAATTATTTATGCATGAGGACATGTGTCAATGAGGAAATTTCTATAAAAAAGACGATGTAGAAATAAAATGGATCTCAATTATTCTTGGAAAGGTTATGATGCCAAAATTATTGTGCACTATGTTTTACTTGCGAGATTTGGGATACCAAGCTTGAAGAAAGAGCGAAAGCTCTACCTTGCAAGGAAATCTTGGAACTACTATTTTTAGTTTTTTGTGTGTGGCCCCTCTGTGGCTCGAAGGACTAATGTGGAAGAAGAGTACCCATAGCATTGGTTGGAAGGTATTGGTGACATCTTCTGATTAGCAGGAGAAGGGAGGAATTGTTGATCCGGACTCAATTGGAAGTCATCTCCAAACATCAACATTCGTTTCAGTATTGATTTGAATGATTTACTCATTCCTTAAATCTTGATTATAAGATATATATATATATATATATATATATATATGAAAATTTTGGCATATAGTGAATGTGGAGTATGTACATAATGTCCTTACTAATATCTAAAGAGTATATTTTTATTTGTGAAAGGGATAGATTAGTAACATGAATTAGAAAGGCCCCGGATGGGGTGACTGGGCGGATAACAGGGACACGTGGGCGCAAAAGGGGAGGCGGTAGCATGGCTCGCACCAGCCCGCACCAAAACGCCATAAATTTGGAATGAATTCCCACATTTGCATTCAAATGCGGAGCTTGTCCGCACAAGGGAAGGGTACTCGCACTCAGTTTCAGTCTTTAATGGCTGACCGAATGGCGGTGGCTATTGGTATAAGCGTTTGGCTTGGTTTCATTGTATGCATCGCACCTCCAGGCTGTCGAGCGCTTTCACGAACCCCTGTCTCACAGTCGAATTGTGATAGCCGAGCTTTAGCTCTCGCGAGCCTGGTGCGGCCGCTTCGCTGGGCCGCAGTGACACCCTGCAAAGCCATGCCCAGACTTCGCGGCACACCACGACGGGGGGCTGCCTGGCATGCAGCGAAATCTCGGCGAAAACAAAAAGAGGCGTTCGAGAGGGCACTAGCAGTGGTAGCTCGTCGTAGGAGGATGAGGGGAATGGCCATCGTTGAAGAAGAGATCCCGGCCGAAGGTGCAGACAGCCCCCCTGCGCACACTCTCTTCACAGTCCCGGAGAATTGGCACCCCCGCACGCATTTTGGATTCGGCAGCACTTCAGGATTGGCAGGTGGAACGAGCTCTCAGGGTGGCCCCAGTCAAGAAGAACATTATTCTCCCTGCTACATMGTGGAGGAAGCCCCRCCTGAACCTGCCCGAGCAGGAAATGAAGGCAACGAGCAAGGCGCTACCGCAGACACCACGCAGGCTCGGCCACCCTTGGCTGACGAAGGCTATCTCAACCTCATCTTTGAGGTGCGGGCTCTACTCGACGACCAGACTTTTCGCATCCAACGGCTGGAGCAGCGACTGGACATGTTTTTCGCGGCGCATTCACGAGCCACGCCGAAAAAACAATGCCCGACATGTAGCAAAGCCTACGCTTTTCCAGCGCGATGGAGGCACACTGCAGACCACGACACTCCAGCTAATACAGAAGTTATCTGATGTTTCGACCCGGCCTATGTTTATGGTTTTGGTTACTTAGTCTATGTCGATGGACTGTTAGTTTTTCTTTAATCTCAGTCATAGACAAAACTAATAGACTTATGCTGCTAGAGGCTACTCCTGGTTTCCTACGGGCAGGAGTTAGCCATGCCTATTTTGCCCATTACAGACTTCACTGTAACTATTATGCCACATGGACAGGGCTGTCCAGCTGCCTCGGTTTCCTTCACCGGCGGGACAGCTGGCACCCCCCACAACACTGTATTTTGTTACGATTAATATAAAGGCTCCAACTTTTTTTACTTAAAAAAAAAAAAAACATGAATTAGAAAGGAATTCATTGTAATGGCTACCAAATTTCAGTTATAAGGTATTATTTATATATATATTACATATTGATGAAAGTCGCATGTGCATGTATAGATTTATACTATTGTAGAAGCATGATTGACTCAATCAAAAATATTCTATTAACTATCGGTAGAGTTGTTAATATTATGCATATTTTAGTTTGAATGTCATAATCAGGTAATGCATAACTTTGATACAGATTGAATATTCAAATTTTACTCATATGGGTAAAAATCATGAAGCTGGGTAACACTTTCGTGACAATCGAGTCTAAAAAATTCCTAGTGGCAATTTTTCGGCCGAAAATATGTTGCTAGGAATTTTTTCGATCGAAACCCTTTTTGGCCAAAAATTTGCACATCAAATTCAATGGCGCCCTCGAAATTCATGTACAATGTTTTTCAGATGAATTATTTTTGCATGGTTAACATATTTCAGCCGAAAGACTCTTTGATCGAAACGTTTATTTTTAACGGATTCCGTTAAAAACTAGGTTTCGGCTGAAAGAATATTTCGGTCGAAAACCTGAAAATATGATTGTTGCATGAAACTGCAAATTCTCTCCATATTACTTCATCTTTGGAGGTAGTGGACTCCTACAAATACTCAAAATTTAGTTTCAGAATTAATACCAACATTTTTAAAATTGAATCTATCTTCATTGGTTATAATTTGTTTTCATTTTCATTGTTTTTATCTAATTTTATTTAATTTTATAAAAAAATCACTGCATAATATTTTTAAGTGAGATTATGATTCAGTGAAATGAAAAATACATATCTCTAAAAATACACAATGGAAAATTATGGAAAATTTATATTCATAATCCTTAAACTATAAAAAATAAAATTCAGTATATTTCATTTGTCAAAAACAAAAGTTTAATAATGGATACATTGTTGTGGGAAAAAATAACTCATTATCTTTCCCTTCATTTTTAAGGAACATACTGTCAAACAATTGCCAAATTGACATATCAAATCTCAATTAAAAAAAAAATTAAAATAGTTAGTAGAAAGATAACAAAATTCTTCACAAGTTTTTTTTACAGAAAAATAAAATTCTAAATAAAAAAATTAATTTTTTTACAGGAATTTGAAGAACCTGTTAAAATTATAAAAAATAATTGTCATAAAACAAGCAAAAGTGTTACCCATCTTCATGATTTTACCCATATAACAGTATAATAAAAAGTTTGAGTAAGAAAAATTGGTTGAATTATTATTAAATAATATTTGTTATATCATTTGGAAATCTATTATGTCAATATGACATTGACTTATTGCATCACTCTGCATTACATGATGTGAGATTATAAAATTATGTTAACCTTTGAAATAGGTAAATAAGCATTGTACATAGAATTACTTATCGAGTCTATTTCCAGAATGTTCTCATAATACCACTGTAACTAGTAATTGCTCCTGTAACAAAATATTATAGTACAATGTATTTGATTTGGAGTCATGTAGTAATATTGAAGTAGAATCTTCAATTCCTTAAGGAAACTACTAGTGAATGTATTTTTTTTAATGATTTGAAACCTTTTTAAATTTTCAAGGGAGATGCGCTCATACTAGATGTTGTTCGATAACTGTACCATTTTGTAGTTTTGTTTTGGAGCGTCAGGGAAGAACGACTAAGGATGTCTTATTATCCCAAAATTTTCTTTGCTCCTAATTTCTGGTCAAAGAAGTCTTTTACGGCTATCTCCAGAAAAATTATGTTGATGAAGAACCCTTCTCTAATTTAGAACCCCAAACAAGATCAATGAGTCCTTCCCTGATTCACGAGAGTCGAAGCCACTTCTCACTAGTCACTTTATTTAAAGAAAAAACTAAAACTAAATCCGGGTTGTATGTGGATTTAAAAAAATAAAAATAAAAAATTCAAAACCAAGGTCCCTTCGATAACTCAGTGTGTATCTCTTCAGTCGTCAAGAATTCATTATCCTTGAGGGAAGCTATATTTTATCGATTAATACTATTCCATAATTCCTTTGTACGTCAATTTCCACAACAAATAAATCTAGATTTAGGGATATTGAACGTTCGTTGATTCTCTTGTATCCTTGTAATAAATATCTCTCAGTAAATTTGTAGCGAAGGGATCTCTTCTAGCATGAAAATATCTTCCTCCTTAGGATTTTGAACACACTCCGAATGGATGTTCATAGTGGGAGACCTTCCACCTTCTCATAACGCTTAATGTGATAGCCTTGATTTGTAACAGGCATGTGCCTTGGTATTGAAGTGATAAGGGATAACCTCATCATAGGTATTTCACCCTTATTGTTGACTAAGTGTGGTAATAGTTCAAGTTAATGAACATTAAGAATAAATCACTTTAAAATATAATAACTTCAGGTTATTGCTGGATTCTATCGTTTGATTGGAAGGAATCCTTTAGGGGAATAATAGTTTCTTGGATTATCGATTTATATTCACATATCTTAATAAATAAAAAAGAGGTGATGATTGGGATCTTGTAGGTATAAAAAATCTACCTGTTTCTTTGGTGTCATCTTAAAAAAAATATTTACCTCTACTATACTCACTTATTGATGTTGTAACAGAGCGGACGTTACAATTAGGGGTAGTAACATAGTGGATCCTAAATTTTTCCCAATTAAAGAAACCTTGTAAGGATTTCAAAAAGAGCATAGTGCCCGAGTCATTTATAACTATAGTCTTGAAGATCCATTATATTAACTTAATAGATAATGTTCTCTCAAAGGAGAGTTGATGCAGCATGATCGTAGCTCTAAGGTCGTAGCTGTTGGAGTTACTTCACACACACCTAGGATTTATTTTTCCTAAAGTTATTTCTTGTTTATTAGTCATAATTAGTCATTATCCAGTCTCCTATATTTTAGTGGAGAATATTCCACCTTGAGAATATTCTCTTTTAGTTGACACTTCAGTTTGACTAGTTGAGTTGAGTTTAGATGTTGCATTGGTTTTGTCACCATGCAACATTGGGATCATCACCAACTCATTACTCTTTGTTCAGTCAGTTAACTGAAGACTAGTTGACTAGTTAACTTAGCTAGGTGGCAGTTCACTCCCGTAGCAGCCCGAGAGACTAGACTAGGTGACAGTGTACTCTTGTAGCTGTTGGTGTGTGTCCAGATCAATCTATACCACCACTATGGCTCATTAGTTACTCATTTATCCTATATATATTGTAAATTATTCACTCTTTGAGTGTGGAATACGGTTAATGAGAATTCTTCCATCCTTTCTATCTTGCTTCTTCTTTCTCAATTTCTCTTTGCAAATGTGTGTAGTATTTTCTAGCTATATCTATTTTGTGCAGGTTCAACACATTTACATGGTATCAAAGCCGACGAACTGCTAAGCAAAAGCTACACCAAATCATTTTTTGCAGGTACAAAAGATTGAAGACAACAAAAAGATGGATTATTCGCTGGAAATACTTCTCATGCCTCATAACTATTTGGAATGGAAGTCAAAAATTCTGCTTAATCTTAGATGCAGAGGCTTGTACCAAATAACCATGGCAATGAAAGTAGAGCTTGATTCTGTCGATGAGAAAAATGACTTTCTCAATAGACAAGATATGGCCATAGGAAGTATCAGCATGTTTATTTCTCCCAAACTTTTTCATCAAGTATATGAAGAATCAAAAGGATCAAATCCAAATGAATTATGGACCAGATTGAAGGTTCTATTTGGGAATAAAGAATATTGTGAATATTTCATGCAGGAGGTTGAACAGATAGAGCCAAAAGAAAATCCATCATAAGATCAAGCCTCTTATTATGAAGAGTCTTCTACAAAAGTATTTGCAGAAATTTGTATTCCATTAATTGAAGATGATGTCTACTCCATTTCAGATTTGTTTTCTGAAATTCATGTGAAAGATATATGGCATGCATCTCAGGAGTCACCTCCAGACACTTTTGCATGCACCATGCATGCATCTCAGGAGTCAAAAAGACAGTCGCGCACATCAGACTCCATTCTGACATTTTCTGAGCCAAATTTGCAGAAACAAATTGGATATTTGAATTCCTCTCGGGAAAATATCCAATTTCTAAAAAACAATCGTCCGAAATGGAGTCCATAAAGTGACGTTATGATCGTCTTAAAATCAACAAAATTTCAGCATTTTTCTGGAAACAGTCACACGGTTTTCAAAATTTCATCCAAAATTTATTTGGATATTATTCATTACAAGAAGATAAAGTGGATATGTGTGGAAATATCAATTATTCCATTACTTCATCAGATCGGTGCAGACATCTACATCTTCAACAAAATCTTCAACGAGCACAAACTTGCATAGTTGCGAGGTCTTCTTGGAGTGAAGGACATGGTTTCTTAGCAGATTCCTTTTGTTCCTTATCATTTTTTATTTTATGCATTGTAATTTGAGGTGGGGTTTTGTTCCCATGAGGTTTTCCCTCTTTCCTCGTTTAGTTCAGTGTATCTTTTATATTTGGGTACCTAACATGGCGTCGTAGCCGGGACCCATTCTTTATTTTCACCATAGTGATGTTCAGGGGGGGGTGTTGGAGTTACTTCAAACACACCTAAGATTTATTTTTCCTAAGGTTATTCATTGTTTATTAGTCATAATTAGTAATTATCTAGTCTCCTATACTTTAGGGGAGAATATTCCACCTGGAGAATATTCTCTTTCAGTTGACACTTCAGTTTGACTAGTTGAGTTGAGTTTAGATGTTGCATTGGTTTTGTCACCATGCAACATTGGGATCATCACCAACTCACTACTATTTGTTC
>ML782265.1:600905-617563 GCA_009831015.1 Picea engelmannii
TGGCTCATTAGTTACTCATTTATCCTATATATATTGTAAATTATTCACTCTTTGAGTGTGGAATATGGTTAATGAGAATTCTTCCATTCTTTCTATCTTGCTTCTTCTTTCTCAATTTCTCTCTGCAAATGTGTGTAGTATTTCCTAGCTAGATCTATTATGTGTAAGTTCAACACATTTACAGTAGGACACTTTGAGTTTATAAAGACCCTAGCCAGATATAATATTTGATGTATTATTGACTAATATAGATAAAGATGAAAGGATGTACATTATGCATTGAGTTAAAGACAATAAATAGGAAGTGGTTTTGTAGACACCATTTTTATTCTCATCAAGGCCCTACAAAAGTATCACACTGAAATTTCTAGAGGAATTATCAAAACCAATCATAGGCATGACTAGATGTCAATTTCTATTGATGGGTGAACAATATAGAAATACATGTGTCATGTTGTAAGACTATCTTGGGACAACGCACAATGAAAATAATATTTGAAGGAACATGGGTGCACTTGGGTTGCCAAATTCATTTTGTACTAAGATGGAAGGTGTTGAAGTTATTACAGACTCACCTAGGTCATTATTTTCCTAATATTAATAGTCTAATGTTGATAACACTTCATTAGATGAGAATATTCTCTCTAGAGAATATTCCCCTACAAAATAGGGTGCCCCTCTTCAGTTCATATTCAGTTACACTCAGTTAGACTAGTGGAAGCCACTCATGCATTGAAACCTTGTTTTTATCAGCAGTAGTTGCATGTGTTTCTCTCAATTCCACATGTGTGACTTAATTAACTGATGATTGCATGGATCAGTTAACTAGGACTAGGTGGAAGATTACTTTGGTTTCTATTAGTGAGTGTCTATATCTCTCTAGATCACTACTATGGTGCATTAGTGTGGAATAAAGATAATAGATATTTGTTCATTCTTTTCTCCATTTTTTGTCTTCTCTCTTCATCCACCATTGCAAGCTATGTATGCTTCATTGTTAGCTAGATATTGTTTGTAGGTATCTCTGAAACTTTACATGGTATCAAATGCCATAGGACGCTAGCAAGGATATATCCAAAACTCTTTTGAAGGTACTACAGATGGAATAAAGCAACATGAAAGATGGAATTTACTGCATCTGCAATTCATCTCATGCCTCATAACTATTTTGAGTGGAAGCCAAAGATTCTACTTGTTCTCAAAAGTAAAGGATTATATACAATAACCATAGAAATGGAAGTAGACCCTAATTCCACTGATGAGAAAAATGACTTTCTCAATAGATAATATATGGCCATATGATGTATTTGCTTGTCTTTTTCTCCTAAAAATTTCCATCAAGTAGATTATGAAGCACAAGGCTCAACTCCAGACGAATTATGGACCATATTGGAGGTTATATTCAGGAAGAGGAATATTGCATGAAGAAGGTTGACAAGACAGAGCCAAAAAAAAATCCATTAGAATATCAAGCCTCTCATTCTCAAGATCCTTCTACATAGATATTTGCACAACTTTGTGTTCCATTTATTGGAGATGATGTATACTCCATTTCAGATCTATTTTTCTAAATTGCATGTGGAAGATATCTTGCATGCATCCTCAGGAGTCACATGCATACACTTATTCAAGCACCATGCATGCCTCTCAAGATCCACATACATGTACCATGCATGAATCTCAAGAGCCAAAAAGGGGGCCGCGCACTTCAAATTAAATTATGACAATTTCTGAGAAGAATTTGCAGAAAAAATGGATATTTGAATTCCTCTCAAAACAATATCCATTTTCAAAAAAACAATTGTCTGAAATGGAGTTTAGGAAGTGAAGTTATTAGAATTTGAAATCACCAAAATTTCAACATTTTTCTAGAAATGGATGCACGATTTTCAAAGTTTCATCCAAACTTCACAAGGTATGGGATTTGGATATTCTTATTTACAATAAGAGAAATTAGATATATGTGATAATATCACTTGTGCATCTACTTCATCAAATCTGTACATACATCTACCTCTTCAAAAAAATCTCCATCGAGATGAAACTTACACATTTGCAAGGTTTCTTGGAGAGAATGACACAACTGCTTCGAAACTATCTTTTCTTCTTCATTTTTTGATACATTGTACTTTGAGGGGGGGTTTCTCCCATGAGATTTTCCCTCTTTCCTTTTTTTTCAATGTTTCAGTCTTAGATGCATTATACAATGGGTACCTAACATGGCCTTGGTTGTCGGGACCTATTCATCATTTACACCCTAGTAGTGTTCATGGGGGGTGTTGGAAATATTACACACTCACCTAGGTAATTATTTTTCTAATATTAGTGGTCCAATGTTGATAACTCTTCCTTAGATGATAATATTATCTTTAGAGAATATTCCCCTACAAAATAGGGCACTCCTCTTCAGTTTAGAGTCAATTACACTTAGTTAGACTAGTGGAAGTCACTCATGCATGACAACTTTAGTTTTATCATGAGTAGTTGCATTTGTTTCTCTCACTTCCACAAATGTGACTCAGTTAACTGATGATTGCATGGATTGGTTAACTAGGACTAGGTAGCATATTACTTCGGTTTCTGTAAGTGAGTGTCTAGATCTCTCTAGATTACTACTATGGCACATCAGTTAATCATGTAGCCTATATCTATTGTAAATGATTCACTCTTTGAGTGTGGAATACAGATAATAGAAATTATTTCATTCTTTTCTCCATTTTTTTCCTTCTCTGTTCATCCACCATTGCAAGTTGTGTATGCTTCTTTGTTAGCTAGATCTTATGTGCATGTATCTCAAAAACTCTACATAAGGTTTGTGAGTAATTTTTGTACCACAATGTGGGAAATAATGAACACAAAATTGAAGACAAGGATCACATTTCATACACATAATGGACTTGGGTTAACACAATCTATAATACAAGTTCCACTGTTTGAGACTTGTTTGGAGTATCTTATATCGAGACATTGACTTAGAATTTCAAACCACAAAATCTAGCAACAAGCATAAAGAAGAAAACAAGTGAAGGTGTTGATGTTTATGAAAAATATTCATCAAGTTCATAAGCGGGTGGAATAAGATTTGCAAAAATTAGAGACAATGTATAAGAAGAGACAAGAAAAACATAGTTCATGAATGAGTGTAAGAAGTTTTCTGAAAATTAGAAACAAGGTATAAGGAGAAATAAGAAAAACACAGTACACAATTGTATAAACAATGAAGCCTTGGAAGTGGTATATGGTTGAAAGTGAAACAATAACTCAAATGGATCACAAACTTATACAATTTTTGCATACCTAAAGAAAGTTGCAAAAGAGAAAACACTTCAAATGGATGTTGTTTCTTGATAATTAAATCTGGTGACCAAGTACAGGAAGGATACACAAACAAATATTGTCACACTATGTCTCATGACTTGTAGAATCCATATTAGCAATGTTGATGAAATTTTTTATTTTACATTAGGATTATGAGAAACTCTATATGGTGGATCCTGAATTTGTCCAAATTAAAGAAACCTTATAAGGATTTCGAAAAGAGCATAGTGCCCAAGTCATTTATAACTATAGTCTCAA
Source organism: Picea engelmannii (assembly GCA_009831015.1). Classification (NCBI taxonomy): domain Eukaryota; kingdom Viridiplantae; phylum Streptophyta; class Pinopsida; order Pinales; family Pinaceae; genus Picea; species Picea engelmannii. The sequence continues at coordinate 604,482 of ML782265.1, forward strand.
AGATTCACAAGATTAATAAGTAATGTATTCTCAAAAGAGAGTTGATGTAGGAGGCTTGTAGATCTAATGTTGTAGGACACTTAGAGGTGAGAAAAACTCTAGCCAATCTATATTGTTTCATTTTTTATCCACCAATGCAGGAAAATGAAAAACGATATACATTATGTAATGTGTATAAGCCAACAAATAGGAAGATATTTTTGCATAACCCACTTTTAGTCTCATTGAGGCCCTTCAAAAGTTTCTCGTTGAACTCTAGGGATTGTCAAAAACCAATCATGGACATGAATACATGTTGATTGTTATTAAAAAATGAACAATACAAAAATACATGTGCCATGTTGTTAGATAATTATGGGACAATGTGCAATTTTTGGGAGGGATAATATTTTGGATGCAATTTTTGCAATTAGGGTTTATTCTCATGCTATCTTGATGACGTAAGTGAAATTTTTGCAATTATTATCTTTGTGCTATCAAGAGTTCATGGTAACTTCTCTTTTTCATGCTAGAGGTCTTGCTTGGTGAAAACCTAAGAGAGGATCATAAGTGCTTTCTCCTCTCACAAGGATGTTCCTGTTCAAAATTGGTGAAATATATTTTCTAGGGTTAGCATGCTAAATCCCTAAAGTGCTAGCAGTTTAGGATTTTAGCCTAGACACTTGGTTTCTTGATTGAGTTGAAGTATTAAGAAGGGAGAAAAGGTTGTTAGAGCACATAAGTTCTTGCACTCTAGCAATCCTTATTTGTAAGGTTTAAACCCTAAGGCCCTAATGTGCTAGCACCTTAAAGTTTAATACCTATCTCTTAATCTTTTCTATCTGAATCTTCAAGCATTGTTGTATTGTTGTTGTAAATACTCTGTATCCCTTAAAGGAACTAATCCTAAAGCTCTATTGTGGTGAAAGTGATCAACAAACTCTCAATTTCAATTCTCTCAAACTTCTTACTAACTTTGTTAACACTAACTTAAGCTAATTTACCAATATACTTGTTTTTGTTGCAAACGTATGCTAGAGCTATCGTAACAAACATTAAATTGTTGCATACATTGCTCTAATAGTGGCCTAACATACCCAAAAATTGCAGCTAACAATTGGACAATGTTTTATTGAGTTAATGCTAAGTTTTTATGGTAAATTGTTGCAATTTTGAAGTGTATTTCTTGTTGTTGTTATAGTCTATCTATTGTTGTTGCACTAAGTAATTTGTTACAGTTTCATAACAGTCATTGTGATTTTTGGTGTCTAATGTCGTAAGGAGGTATTAGTTGCATACTTGTAGTTGGAAATTGTCATATATGTTATAAGTGTTCTTGTTCAGGGATGGTACTCGAACCATCTCTTACTTCTTTAACCTAGACCTTGACTTAGGGGATCAAGAGAAAAGCTAGTAAGCTTGGCTAACAAACTTACTACTTGATAAAATGAGAAAGGATTACCTTAAACTCGTGTACTTTACCTCCTTGTTTCCATGATAAGGGAGAGGGGTATTGTCTAAAACTTGTGCCCTTTACCTCTTTGTTTCTATGATAAGAGAGAGGGGTATTGCCTGAAACTCGTGTCTTTTCTATTCATTTTCGAATGGTAGCTTTTAATTTTGTGCATTGACGGGCGCTCAAGTGGCACAGAATTATCACCTTCCAGCATAATTTCCATCCCCGTGCGAGGATGTAACTAGAATTTCCTGAGAGGAATTAACACTAATAGTTGGATTATTCATCATGGCGAAATGATGCTGTAAACAATAGTTCTAAATTCATATTAACGGGGTGAATACGGATGCTGAAACACCGGAGTCTTGGGCTCGAGTTTCTGTTACTACTAGGAAGAAACTAAAGATTCATAGGTTGGTCTCGAAGAAAAGAAAAGGGCACTCATAAATTATTAGTTCCTAAGATATTGCTACAACATGCAGCGTGTGTTTGATTCACTGTAGGTCGAACATTCATAGAAACAGGCTGAAGACACAGTGGAACACCGATGTCTCAAGTTAAAAATGGCTAGCTAATTTTCAAGGTATTTTCCAGGATTGAGCTGATCTCTAGAACTACCAAGGAACTCATTTCAACTCACTTGGTTCAATTCCAGACTAATATATATTCTGAATGGAAACTCATTTCAACGCACTTGGTTCAATTCCATACTAATATATATTCTGAATGGATTAGGTTCTCTAAATTACTTTCACACAACTTAACATCATAACATAGAAAATAATATCAATCAAAATTATTATAAATATTAGATTTATTCAACATTAAAGTACTTATGATTTTTATGAAGTTAATATTTATTTAAGATATTAATTAAAAATTAATTTAATGGATAAAATAAACGTATTCAGATTTCTAAATTTTGATATTTTTATATAATGAAATTTCTGAAAATATTATCATTTAATGAATTAAAAAATAGTAAAAAAATTTAATCATAACAAAATGTTCACAAAAAGTCTGACTTTTTTTTAATGAAACCACATTAAATTTATTTAATCATAACCAAATGTTAACAAAAAGTTGAGTTCTTTTCAATAAAACCAGATTACATTTATTTAATACTAACTATTTAATTAACTTTATTTATTAATAACAAACCTAATGCATCCACTAATTTTTTTTTGAATAGCCTGATAACTAGGACATCCATTTACATTAACTTCATTTTTTTATGATATCAAGATTCTTCCCTAATTCATCTTTGGCAATCTGATCATTCTTCCTTTATTCATCTTTGTCAATTTGAAGAATAATTATACATCTTATATGTCCATCCAAGCACAAAAATAACTTTTAACAGTATAAACAGGATTACTAAAATCTTGTTTGATTATTATATATCTTTCTATTTAACATTACTCTCAATAATATGTTTTTAAAAAGGTAATAAATTTATAACTTAGCATTTGCTTTATCTTGATTTATGTTTGTTTTTAAAAAGGTAATAAATTTATAACTTAGCATTTGCTTTATCTTGATTTATGTTTTTAAGAAAGTAATAAATTTGTAATTTATCTTTTCCTTTATCTTGGGAAATCTAGAGAGCTGACAAACAAAATAACATGGTTATTTATTTTATATGTCCATCCATTCCAGCATAAAGCAACAATGTAAATATGGATGGTTGCCAATATCTTGTTTTGTGAGTATTTCATTTTCCTATTTTAGATGATCCCAATAATATGTATCTTCCTATTTTAGATGATCCCAATAATATGGGTGGTTGGAAATTGACAAATTTGCAGTTCTTTGGCTTTCCCCTATCTCTTCATCCTTGCCCTCCTGTGCCCATTTATTGCATAACTTTTCGAGGCAATGATGAATAACATATGCCAATTTGCTTTGTAAATCATCCAGCTGGTCCTCTGCATTCTTCTTATCAAATTTCATGTACAATTTCTTATGCAAATTACAATCCACGGTCAAACTCATCCAGTCCTTAGAGCCCTGCCAATTCTCCATCGCGTTTCTGCTCGAGGTTGCTCCAGGTTTTCACTGAGTCCTTCCAGGTTCCCAAAATGTTTTTTTCGCATGGTTCTCATATTGTCTAATTCTTTGTTTGCTCTTACATTGTCGGAACTGTCTACAAAATCCAACAAATCTCATGGGTCCAACAAATTTCATGGAACCTAGTAGATTTTCAAAGCATGGTAAGTGAGTGGAGTGTTTACTTTCAACTTTGAAAGTTTCAAAACTTCACATATAATTTAGATCCAAAAATATTTGTAACATTACACACTCAAATTGATAAATTTTCTATATTTATTAATGATTGAAAATACGTTTAACATTATAATTAAATGTGAAAACTAACACATTCAAATTGATAAATTCTCTTTATTAATGATTGATGAGATGAGTAAGTAAAAAATTTCAAGCGAAGAGTTGAAAACCCACCGAATTAGTGGATCGATGAGATGAGTGAGTACAAAAATTAAGTGAAGAGATGACACAGACAAACTACCGCATTAAGTTGGCTGACACAGAGTGGATCGATGTTGTTGTTACCGCATTAAGTTGGGTAGAAAGATAAAATAGAAGGAGATAGGTCGATCTGTAGATCCGTTCAATTTATACAGAAGACAGCTTTTGTTTTAAAAAACGTGAAGTTGAGACATGTCGATCTGTAGATTCATTAAATTTATACAGAAGGCAGCTTTGGTTTTAAAAAACGTGAAGCGAGTGTGTAGATTACAACTTTCAATAAAAATTCTTAAATTGGAAGATGGGCCTTAAACTGTGAAAGACATATTAGCTTAAGTTCGTACCCCCACCCTCATAATGGAGGTGGGGTGGAATGATGGTTTTCATTATTAAAAGCACAATTTAAATTGGGAGATTCTGCATTTAATAATGCACACTCAGATGTCTCAAACCCCACCCTCATAACGAGGGGTGGGGGAAAGATGTGTACTTAAAAGAGAACACCTTTTCATTTGTGATGAGGGACAAATGAGGGTGGGAGCGACCAAGGAAGGTATGCACTCAAAATTCTCACCTTCTCCTGCTCATAGGGTGAGATCGAAGGTGTGTACTTAAAGGGTGGATGTGGTACAGGGAAAGTCTGCACTTAAAGTGCACACCTTCATGCCACCTTCTCTCATAAGGGTGGGGGAAGGTATTCACTTTAATTATGGGGGTGGGATCGAAGGTATGCACAATATGAACTAAAAGGGTGGGGGTGAGGGAGGAAAGGTGTCATCTTACATTTTAAGTAGCGAAAGGAATGTGTGTGCTTAAAACGTATAGCTCCCTGATAAGGGAGGGGTAAGGTGTGCACCTTAAATGTGGGGGTTGGGGATTTAAGTGTACACCTTTCCCCATCCTTATGAGATAGGTGGGGAAGGTATGATCTTAAAGTTTAGGAGTGGGGGCAAGGTTTAAGTACAGACATCCCCCATCCTTATGAGGTAGGTGGGGAAGGTGGACACTTAAAGTGTAGAGGTAAGGGTAAGGTTTAAGTGCACACCTTCCCCACCCTTATGAGGTAGGTGAGGACGATTCACACTTAAAATGTATGGGTAGGGGCAAGGTGAAATGAAAGGCATGTGGATCCATTAAATTCTAAAGATGTGATTTAAATAAAAATAAAAATAAAGTGTAATGTAGATTTATGACCTAAAGATGATAAGTTATAATGAAATTGCTAAATTTGAAAGGGAAACACATCCTTATTAAATTACCAAAAAGGATAGGCTATAAAAATATATTAAATTAATAAAAAAAGATAACTCATTAAACTCCCAAACATGACAATTCACATTATAATGAAAATGGAATAAATGGTCCCATGAAGACAAAGGTAAAATGAAATTATATAAAAAGGGGATGTATGAAATGAGAAGTGTAACATAATTAAAATGAAGATACACTTCATTAAATTCCCGACAAAGACAAGTTATAACGAAATTATATTAGAAGTGTATATATGAAATGAGTGGTGATAAAGTTATATTGGAAATGGATATATGGAATGAGTGGTGATATAAAGATAAAGTGATGGATACCGAGGATTTAACGGAACATGGGATAAAATTATTAAATTTGAAGGTGATAGATGACTTTATTAAATTCCCAAAGATCAACTTGAAACAAAATTAAACTAGAAGGGTATGGAAGAAATGAGTAGTGCTATATACCACCTAGAAGGTGATATATGGCTTTCTTAAATTCCCAAAGATCAACATGAAATGGAATTAAACTAGAAGGGTATGGAAGAAATGAGTAGTTCTATATACCATGTGTTTAGGGGTTGGGGTAAGACAAAGTTGTGCATTGTTAAATGAAAATTTTGCAAAGATTATGCATTTAACAATTCACACTTTGGAGTCTCCGTCCCCACCTTCCTATTGGCTCTACGACCTGTTTAGGGGGTGGGTGACGTGTGGTGGGGTGAGACAAGGGTGTGCATTGTTAAATGAAAAAATTTCATTAGAAGATTACGCATTTAACAATTCACACTTTGGAGTCTCCACCCCCACCTTTCTATTGGATCTATGACATTTAGGTTCAATTTTAAACATGTTTTTGATGTTATAGAATTCCATGTTTAAAAAGACTATACCAAATGCTAGATTAACATCAATTATGTGACATGAATCATGTTGAATACATGTTGAAACATCGGTTGTATCTACATCAAGGATTTTTAATTGGTGTCCATTATGTGTTGGTTAACAAACACAAACTAAATCTATAATTTATGTTTGACACGTTGACATAGCATTGATATCCATACTTTTAAAACAATTTTAATTCCTTTAGCCTCACTTAATTGATGTTAACCCAATGTATAGATCCCTTTTACTTTTCTTAACTAAATTTTATTTGAGATATAATAGGTTGTGGAGGTGCCATGTGGTAGGCACCACCTCAAAAAAATATTGACATGGAATATGCCATGTGGCAACTACCACACCATCAAAAATTTGATGCAACACATACAACATGGCACACAAACATGTCAACATTTTTTTGATGTGGTACCTGAACAAGGTAGTTTTTAACATTGATTATGAGACATTTATTTGATGTCTATGTTAAACTTTTGACATATATTGGACATAAAGGACATAGATTTAACATTGAAAATCTATAAAATAATATGCATTACACATCAAACTATTGTTTAAACTAACATTTAAGTTTGTTTTGACAAAAAAAGTATATTAAATTACGAGAGAGAGAGTTATTAATGTTGCTTACAATTAAGTGGTAAACATTCTTCCCATTGACCAATGGCTAAGCCTTATATTCAAAGAAGGAATAATGTTTTTGCTAAACTTTCTAGAAGTAAATTGTGTGTGATTTTATGAAATGTCCAACATTTCAAGTGGAAAATCCACCCATATTTAGGGATGTTTCAAGTGGAAAATCCACACATATTTGTAATACCCCAAGGACAAGCCCCAATTATATTGCTAAATTGTAATTATGGTTATAGGGTAGTGAGACAAATGGTTATAAGCTGAGAGAATTATGTGTTTATTAGGCTAGTGAGCTAGATGTTAAGGCCAATGAGCCTGATTTTGTATATGTAAGTACTCGTGTCATTAATAAAATTACACTATTGCGTGTAGACCAACCAAGAAGAAGAGTGATGGGGGACTTGTTGGGTATGTGTTATATTCTTTGCATGTGTGTGTGGGTGCGTCAGATTCGACAACTACATCTGATGATCCCTCTAGTAGTGGTATCAGATTCGACAACTGTGTCTGATGATCCCTGATGATCCATGCGTCTCATTAATTTTTCTTTTTATTCAGAATCTATATGCATTGCTTTACTTCATAGGTTTAAAACTTACATGTGGTATCAGAGATCATTTTTGTCTTCAGAGGGATGCCTTTGTTGTTGAGGGTTTGTCTTGGTCTTGATAGATCAAGTTTATCTTGGGTCTATGATAAACCTAGGTTTAGTGGGAGATTTTGCAGTGCTTATTCAAGTGTATAAAGAGGAATGTCGAGATCTTCTAGAATCGATATAGAGAAGTTCAACGGTAAAAACTTTGAGCTATGGAAGCTTAAGATAGAGGACCTTCTTGTAGACAAAGAACAATGGATGGTTGTGGATCTTGGTACATAGACTATTGGTACACAACCTCCTGGCACACAGACGACTGGTACACAACCTACGAGTACACAAACTACTAGTACACCACCTACAAGTATGTCAAATGAAGATTGGAAGAAGTTGGACAGAAGAGAAAAGAGTATTATTTGACTCTTCCTGGAAGATTCGGTGTTGTTGAATGTCTCAGGAGAATCTACAACCAAGGAACTATGAAATAATTTAGGGAATTTGTATTAATCAAAGTCCTTGGTAAACAAGTTTTTTCTTCGAAAGAAACGATATCATCTTAGGATGGAAGATGGTTATTCTGTGACAGAACATCTAAATGCATTTAATACTCTGGTAAGTCAACTTGTCTATGTTAATATTATGATTATAGAAGAAGATAAGTGTATTAATTTGTTATGTTCTTTCCAGACTCTTGGGATAATCTGGTTGTAGCAATTCGTAGTACCACTCAATCTACATTAAAGTATGAGGATGTAGTTTCATCCTTGTTATCTGAAGAGATGAGACGAAAAAGCATGGATAGTCATAGCACATATGCTTTATTTTTAAGAGGTCATACCGAAGATAAGAATCTTGGTAAGCCTTCGGGGGGGAGATCTAAATCTACAGGTAGATCTAAGTCTCCAAGAAAATATTTGAGGAAATGTTGGAATTGTGCTAAAACAAATCATTATAAGAAAGATTGCAAGTCTAAGAAGGTTGAGAAACAAAAGGGATCTGATACTACCTCTTCCATAGAGGAGAAAACCTCCACTGAAGAAGGAGGTGTTGTTTACCTGGAATCTACAGGTACACATGCAGACTGTGATGTATGGTTGATCGAATCAGGTGAGTCAAACCATATGACTCCTCACAGGGAGTGGTTCTTTGATTATGAAAAATATGATGGTGGTGATGTATTCCAAGGAGATGACCCGACAACAAAAATCATGGGATGTGGAAGGTTTAAGTTGTTGCTAAAATATGGAAGTTTTGGAACTCTCCATGCGGTTCTACACATTCCAAAACTAGCCAGGAGCCTAATATATGTAAGAAAGTTGGATGATGCAAAAGTGGATACTGTATTGGGAAAGGTCACTTGCAAGATGGTATGAGGAGCAATGGTGTTGATGAGGGGAGTTTGATATGGAACTCTGTACAATTTGTTGGGAGGCACTTATACTAATGGGTGTAACAGTTATGTTGTCCATGAGCAGAGAAATGAAGGAGACAAGACCAATATTGTCCCTGAAAAGAAGACCATGTTGTGGCATCAAAGACTGGGGAATATTGGAGAAAACGGAATTCGAACACTACACGGTAAAGGTATGGTTGAAGGTATGCCTAATTGCACTCTCGATTTTGATTTACATGAAAATTGCATATATGGTAAACATAATCGAGTAAGATTCCCATCTAGTGCTACAAGAGCAAAGGGGATCTTAGAGTTGATACACAGTGATGTGTTTGGACCTATTCTTGTTCCATCCCTAGGTAAATCTATGTATTATGTTTCATTCATAGATGATTTCTCAAGGAACACATGGATTTATTTTCTTAGAAAGAAATCTGAGGTATTTGATAAATTTAAAGAGTTTAAGGCCCTAGTAGAAAATCAGATAGAAAAAAATAAATAAAGGTATTGAAAACAAATAATGGTGGAGAGATTTGCATAAATGAATTTGAAGAATTCTGTAAGAAGTGTGGTATAGCAAGGAAGAAGACTACTCCATACACTCCTCAGCATAATGGAGTTGCAAAAACAAGAGATTGATGGAAAAAGCAAGGAGCATGCTCAATGGTCCTGAGTTAGGACAGGAATTCTGAGTAGAGGCAGTGGGTACAACATGTTACCTGGTCAATCGATCACCTTCATCAGCGTTGGATGATAAAACTCCACACGAGGTATGGACTAAAAAGAAACCCTCTCTTCAACCTCTTAGAGTGTTTGGTTGTGATGCTTATGTACATGTTCTAAAGGAAAATAGGAGTAAGATGGATAAAATTTTTGAAAAGTGTTTATTTATTGGTTACAAAGATGGTGTGAAAGGTTATAAGCTTTGGAAGACAAATACCAAGAAGACTATTTACAGTCGAGATGTTGTTTTTAGAGAGGTAAAAGATGTTTCCAAACAAGAATTCCTACCAAGGCCAGAAGAACCTGATAAAATAGAGCCTATGTTGGATGATGCAAAATCCAAATCATATGAAGAAGATGAAGCAGAATAAGAAGAAGAACCTCATACCCCGGTATTGAGGAGATCAATGAGAGAAAGAAGGCAACCAGAAAGGTATTGTCCACCTGATTTATGTTCCAATTTTTCTTTATTTATTATTGATGATGATCCCAGAACTGTCAGGGAAGCAGTGAATTCAGAGGATAGTAAACTATGGAAGAAGGCCATGGTTGAAGAAATGGATGCCTTGAATAAGAATGAGGCATGGGATATATTTGAGTTGTCAGCTGGAAGAAAATTTGTTAGTAGAAAATGGATGTTTGAGAACAAGTTTAATGCAGAAGGAAAGGTGGAAAAATACAAAGCTCGGTTAGTAGCAAAAGGTTATTCCCAGGTAGAGGGAATTGACTTTGATGAGATTTTTTCTCCTATTGCTAAGTTAAATTCTATTAGATTTCTTTTATCTATTATTGTTTTTTTTTATCTTGAAGTGGAACAGAGGGATGTGAAGACAACATTCCTACATGGGGATCTGGAAGAAGAAATCTACATGAAGCAACCATAAGGCTTTGTAGTGAGTGGAAAGAAAGAGATGGTCTGTAAGATAAAGAATTCACTATATGGTCTGAAGCAATCACTTAGGATGTGGTACCAAACGTTTGACACATACATCCTTGGATTGGGATTTGTGAGAAGTAGGGATGATCACTATGTATATTCCAAGCAGGTTGGTAATCACTTCATTTATGTAGTGTTGTATGTTGATGACATGTTGTTGGTAGAAAATAACATGGATGTTATCAAGGAGGTGAAATCACACCTATCCTCCAAATTTGACACGAAGGATCCTGATGTTGCTAGCTTCATTCTAGGAATGAAAATTAAAAGAGATTGTGCAAACAAGAAACTCTGGTTAAATAAGAGAAAATATGTTGAGATGATATTGTAGAGGTTTAATATGCATGGAAGTAAACCGGTCAAGGTTCCTATTCCTATAGGTGTAAAGTTATCTGCAGATCAGTGTTCCAAGACATAGGAAGAAGAAGAGGACATGTCCCATGTTCTGTATGCTAGTGCAGTTGGCAGTTTGATGTATGCAATCGTCTGTACTAGACCAGGCATTGCACATGAAGTGGGAGTTTTGAGAAAGTATATGTCAAAACCAGAGAAGGAGAATTGGACAACAGTAAAGAGGGTCTTCAGGTATTTGAGTGGCACTACCAATTATGGATTTTTCTACCAAGAAAGACCAGGATTGGACATAGTGGTGAACATACATGGATTTGTTGATCCATACTGGGCTATATATTTGGATCACAAAAGATCTACAAGTGGGTATGTGTTTAACCTATTTGGAGGAGAAATCAGTTGGATGAGAAAAAGACAAGTTGCAGTGGCACTCTCAACTACAGAAGCTGAAGACATGGAAGACACTCATGTAAGAAAAGAAGTAGTATGGTTAAAAATATTTTTTTCAGGTATTGGGTTGGTACAACAAGTACTGAGATTCGATTGTGACATTCAGAGTGCAATCTTCCTAGCAAAGAACCCAGCTTATCATTCAAAGACAAAACGTATTGATGTTCAATATCACTTTGTGAGAGACATGGTTGAGGAAAAGAGGTGTTGCTGGAAAAGGTTGACACTTTGAAGAATGTTGCAAATTCATTGACAAATTCTGTGAGCACAGAAAAGTCCTCCTGGTGTAGAGTAACAATGGGTGTTTTTTTCTATTTTTAGCAGATTTTGTTATTTTTAGCGGTTTTCTAAATTAATCCTAGATTAAGGGATTAGGGTTTTGGTATCTACAGAACACCTAAAAACATTGTATATACTGTATGGTGAATGGTTAAATTTGATATAATGAATATAAGAGAGGTTTTCCCCAGTTGAGGGTTTCTAGTATAAATCTTTGTGTACTATGTGTATGAGCCATTGATTAAACTATGTTTTGCTTAAGGATCTATAATCATTCCTTTACTTCACATGTTTAAAACTTACAGGACTAAGATTTCAAAAGGTTGGGCAAGGGAGGAGGCTAAGTGTTTGAGCCTAGGGGATAAGCTAGGGGTCTTACTTCTAAAGGAATAATATTTTATTATTAATTCCTAAAGGCTAAGGTTGGCATGTTGAGTGTTGTCCTAAGTTCCTGTAAAAAGGAACATATGCCAAGTGGAGATGCATGTAGCTCTCGGAAGATAGGTGTTTACCTAGGATCATGAAGTTAAAACCCAAGATTCAAACTCACTCTGTAAATTTCCTAGAGGTTGAAAAGAGGAAATACACAAAGGTAACCTTAACCAACCGCTTTTAAAGCTGGGATCTAGCCCTTCCAGCTTCAGAGAGGGATCTCTCTATATAATTTAGCTTTGTTTTGAATTAAGATATTAGGCTAGGTAAAGGCACGAGTTTTGTTTTGTTGTAAAGGGTTTTTAAAGTTGGTTGAGACAAATTACACATCCATTGGGCTATGGGGTCTGTACTTAATAAAATATGAGATGCAACCAGAAACACTAAAGAACTCTTTCACAAGGCGAGATAACACCCCTCACTGGATCTTTACTAATTTAAGTGATGGAAAGAAGAAAAGATGAAGAAAATAACTCCAATTAACAAGCACTTAAGAATCTCTTAATTGAAATTATTTAGAAGATGAACACTAAAATCTTCAGAATCGGAAATAGGGTATCAGAGATAAATCCTGCAACATAACGCTATTCGTAAAGATTAGTTATTGAAAAACAAGATGATTACGAAGCAAGGAAACATTAGACTAAGAAAATCACATCACCAGTGAAAAATGCGCAAGAATCCTGTGAAATGCTTCTTCTTTATTAATGGTGGATCCCTTCAAAAATGTTACAGCTTGATAGCAATCGGGTGTGCAAATAAACAACAACCCCCAATATATTGAAAAAAGAAGTATTTATAAGTCAAAATACAAAGATTCCTGTCATAACTGACTAGGACGTGTCCATACTATTATTAGCATAACTAAATCAACTAATCAAAAGCCGTTTGGTGATTCATCATAACTATTTGCTGAACTTTTGGGTAGGCCGTTGGTGAGGTGCTTCCGCAACCTCTGCTGACAGGACAGCTGACTAGAAATGACAGCTCATCTACTAATCTAGTAGATCGCACAGCTCTTCCCATCGGATATGAGTTGGCACTGTCACTTTGAGCAATCTCCGGTACACTTCGTCCATGTCTGTGTACTTAGCGAAAGTAGGCTTGACGACGAAGATGTGCTTAATTTCATGCTGGATCTCAATATCCACATGCAGCGCCTCCATGAAAGCTCTACCTGTGATGTTTGATTGTATCCCTGCGAATTTAGCACAGTC
>ML782265.1:637337-662823 GCA_009831015.1 Picea engelmannii
CTATGCATTCTCATCAAGGACAATACATATTATATTACATCAATCATCAATCAATCAATCCTTTGACCTCAATCAATCACTTGACATCAATCAATGAAATCAATCAATCAAACCATTGGCATCAATGACAACATGATCCAACACAACCAACAAGTTTTCTTAGCGATTAGTTTCCCAAACCCTCATTAGATAAAAGAATGCTAATGTGTCTCACTATGTGGAAAAAAGAATAAAATGTTGAAATAAAAAAAAAACATAAGAAAACTTTCAAACAAACCTATTAATCAATTTAACGAAACAAAAAACAACAAGTTACACATAGGGTTGGGAATTCAGGTGGAAGTATGTTTGCACTAATAAATATGTTCGTGCGAATTTGTATTCACCACAAATTTGGGTGAACATATATTGAATATATAATGTATACACCACAAGTTCGGGCAAACATGAATTCAATCGAACATTCCATGTGTATGAATTGAATATATAATATATACACTACAAGTTCGAGGGAATATGAATTCCATCGTACAATCCATGTGGATGACAGAAAAAAATTCAACTCTCTTTCAATCTAAATCAAACTTTCTTTCACTTTGCATGAGTTGAACCAAGTTTAATGCAGGTGGATGATAGTCAAAACTTCAAGTCCAATGCTTCTAGTTAGAAATTCCACCATTGGATTGATTGCAATAAGCAATGGCATTGTGAAGGTCCTCGTTGTAGAAGCTCAGAGAATAATCCATGGAAGGTAGGCAACTCTCAACGAAATTGTTTAATTTTCTGTAGAGATTCAGGCCAAATTGATAATACGTCGTTGTGGATGTTTCAAATATGAAAACATTGTTCTAAGGTTCTTCGAAATTTGCAAATTTAATGGAGGGATTTAGACAGCTATGACCTAAAGGCGACTCTGATTGGCTATGACCAGCTAGCTATGATCAACTATGATCAACTCCTTATGACTATGACAACTGAAATGCCCTTAAGGCTTACTTACCTTAAAGACCGTACCGTAAGGAAGTCTTTAGTGCTAGTCCTTTAAGAACAAAGACAAGTAGTATAAAGTGCTAGTACCTTACGAAACTCTATGTAACTTACTGTATTATCCTTCTAGTGATGTTAAGGCACTTACTATTATCGGCTCTCGGCTAACCTTCTGTCAATGAGCACTGGCTCTGATTAGCACTGGCTGACTGGGGCTATTGAAAATGACCGAAGTATATAGAATAGATAGATCTATTGCCCTTAGAGGGGATGATACCTACCCTTCCCTAGCTATGATGGAACCTCCCTTGAGGTTTTAGGGTTTCAACTTCCACGGTATGAGTGGAACTATGTCAAAGAAGATGCCTTAGGATGAATCAATCAAACCTGCAAGATTAGAATCAAGATGGCCAAAGGAGTCCCAATAGAGGTGCTAGAGATGCTAGGTGCAAGCAGCCTTAGGGGCTTGAAAGAGGTGGGAGGAGATTAGTAGCTAACCTGAGACACGGGGATTTAGATATTGCTCAAGGCTGCGACTGTCTTACCAGACAGTGACCAGGTAAATTGAACAGTTAAGTATTGATATGATCTTTTATGCATCTGATCTTTATTGATATGATCTTTATGTTACTGACTATGTTACTGACTATGTTACTGCTAACTAAGGACATCATTACATCATTACATTAAGGACCCTAAAGTGTGGATTGACTTAACCTCCTCTATCTACACCCTTAAGGTAGCTTTATAGCGGATGGATCACACCCCGGTACCTTATCTCTTCATTCACCAGATTGGAGTTTATTATATAATTTCCTAGATAACCCCATGCTTGGTTACTTTCCTTGCCCGCCCTCATCAATAAGTAACTTGGACAAGAGATAAACGCTCCTCTCCCCTATGGTCGAGAGTTCAAACCCTTACTTCTTTCAATTCTTTATATATGTCATTTCAGGATCTTCCTTATTTACTTTATTATTTATATTATTTACTTCCCTACCTTTGGACAGAGATTGACTATTCTAATGAGCTTTAGGTTTCATCCCTGTATACTTATAGTTTTAGCCCAGCCCACATCCATGTTCTGGGAGTACCAGACCCCACCCAACCTTCCCAACCTTGGTACCAGCCTCCCCACCTGGTGCCTTCTTAGGGCATGGGTAATACATACATCAAATAACCCCAGACAGAGACTGTTTGCCATCGATCTCAAAGAAGCCCAGGAAACCTTTAAAGTAGCTAAAGCTGACTTAGCTCGAGCCGAAGGCAAAAGACAAGCAATTGAGGCTGATGTAGCTCTGAAAAGAGATAGAACACGATTAGAAGCTATCAGTGCTAGCCCCCCCGTCTCTAATTAAACATTTCCTATAAATATCTGAAAATGGATTCAATGTTCTGCCTCGATCCAAACAAGTGGAGTCAAACTTATTAGATGCCATCGACTCTTCAATGGTATCTAATAAGTTTACCTACTATTGGATTTGAACCAACGACTCTCACCGTATGAAAGCGATACTCTAACCACTGAGTTAGGTGGGTCATTTATTTTCATAGGTAGAGTTGGACTTATAAACGATTCTATATGGAATTCAATGACAGGTTCTTTTTGGTGCAATGGACAATTTCTTTTCCCGATCCATTCTTCCCAATGAAAAATTTTATTCACATGAAAAACAAAAAAGTGATTTGCAATACACTTTTGATTTTTCATCAACGAATTATCGTAAATGTCAATTGATTAAACAATTAGATCATTGGAGGTATCGTGCGATTGGTTCAGTGGTTAGAGTATCGCTTTCATACGGTGAGAGTCGTTGGTTCAAATCCAATAGTAGGTAAACTTATTAGATACCATTGAAGAGTCGATGGCATCTAATAAGTTTGATTCCACTTGTTTGGATCGAGGCAGAACATTGAATCCATTTTCAGATATTTATAGGAAATGTTTAATTAGAGACGGGGGGGCTAGCACTGATAGCTTCTAATCGTGTTCTAGCTCTTTTCGGAGCTACATCAGCCTCAATTGCTTGTCTTTTTCCTTCGGCTCAATCTAAGTCAGCTTTAGCTACTTTAAAGGTTTCGTGGGTTTCTTTGAGATCGATGTCAACATCTCTCTCTGCATTATTTACCAATACGGTGATTCTATCATTGTCTATCTTGGCGAAACCGCCCATCAAAGCCATAGTGGACCACTGCCCATTAAGACGTATTTTCATAACTAACCTTCAATTTATAAAATAGTGCATGACCCAATTCATCGTGAACAAAAACTAGGCTAGGTAGTGTCGTCTTTCCTTGTTTGATAAGCCAACTAATAGTGTTGATTTACCAAGCATGAATCCGAGTTATTACTTTCTATATTCATTGATCAACGCATCAAAACCATTGGAGAGCCAGGATTTTGGGTGCCCAGTGCGCTTCTGAGCTTTTTAGCAACGAAGAAAATGAATGGGAGTTTTAGGCTTGTCCCCATTCAATAAGTGTCGACTGACACAACTACGTTGTCTGCGCGCTTGTCTCGCCCCAACCCGTTTGTCGTTTTCCCTGTAACGGGAAGTCGGCACCTGGCCCCTTATCTAGAGACTTACAAATCCTGATAGGGGAGGGAAAAAGCTTACTCTGTGGCTCTCTGTCCATGCAGAGCGTGTGCATCCAGGGGGTGGGTCAGATGATTCAAACCTGTGTTAGACGTTTCAACACCTATCTCGCACAGGTTCTACACAAGATTAAGCCCACCACGTTCTGTGCTCTTGGAACACTGACCAGAAGCTCGTCATAGCCCACTTAATGTATCTATCAGGTCGCGACGCGAGATCTATTGTGGTTATTGCGAGTTTCATTATGCGTCGCCAAAAAAGCTTTCCAGTGGTTCCCCCATTTCCCACGTACCAATCACGGATTAATGGAGGGCTAAAGGATTGATAGAATTTTTTAAATATAAATCTGTACAATTTATCCTTCTCATTTCATAATTATTTGATATGGCGAGCATTTCATAATTCTTTTCTACTAATATTGTGATTGGAGGTTTAGTAGCAAAACCGATCTTCCACAATTAAGGTGCAGCCAAACTCATCCTCACACATCTTGGAGGTTTTCACAAAGCTTATCAACGCTCAGACAGTCAGACTCGACCTTGTCATTTCTTATAACTGCGGGCTCGATAAGCGTTCAACTGAGTTAAAGGTGCTGGTATTTAATAAATTTTTTAATATGCCTGAGTTGAAGGTTTTGGTATTTAATAAATTTTATGATAATTTTTTATTTTATTTTTTAATAAATTTTTATGCCTAAAAGCCTACACCTATTGATAATGGACAGATTTAATAGGGGTTTAGTACTTAATAACTTTTGTATGGACATGATTAAATATGGCTAGAATATTCTTAATAGTCACACAAAATAAATGGCTATGATTTCAATCATTAACTTCCTACCTATTATAAAGACATCCGTTTATGTGTTTACTTTTTTACATTTACGGAATCATATTTAAAAATTATTTTGATAGCTAACTGATTGCCACGTAAGTGATTAACAAAAACAAAAATTAAAATATTAACACCAGATAAATGAAGCACAATCGTTTATTTGTTAATCAATTAAAATATTAACACCAGATAAATGAAGCACAACTATTTATTTGTTAATCAATTAAAATATTAACATCAGATAAATGAAGTGCAATTGTTTATTTGTTAATCAATTAAAATATTAACACCAAATAAATGAAGAGCAACCATTTATTTGTTAATCAATAATAAAATTTAATAAATTCTTTACCAGCCATACCTTTCAGCGTTTAGCTGCTGTATTAGTAACTATGCTAGTTTATAGTACTTGTTAAATAAGTTATTTTGGAAGGTATAAATATGTTTTTTGAATTTTTATTATATAATTTTTTTATATTTTTTAATATAAAAAAATAAACCTTTGAATCTATTTAATGTTGATTTAAGTATCACTAGTAAAGTACTCCATTACTCACTCTGCGTTTGAACCCCTCATGATGCAGCAAAGGGCAACAACTTCAAGTTCTATTGTTAACATGAATTTGTTTTTCTTAAGTAATGTATTTAAAATCGTCAAAGTGTTCATATATTATGATATTCAAATTAACATTATAAAAATGTTTTCATTATATTTATAATTCAATTTCTTTATTATGCATATTTTATTTAAAATTAAAAAAATACATAATTTAGCATATTTTTAATATTCTAAAATTTTATAGTATAATATACAAGCTTAGTTTAAAAATTCTTACTATGCAATGGTTTAAGGTTTGTACATTTTTAAAAAAACACAAAACACATATATGTACATTTTAAAGTTTTACAAGAAGTTAGCATCCTGTATACTTTGTCAAACCTTATTTTGTATGTTAGCAGAACTTATAAAATTTAGGAGATGCTCAATTAATTGATTCGTAGTTGATTTTTGCATTTTTAAAGAGTTATTTTTTTTAAATAATAAACTTTATTTTTATTATAATAATACAGATATTGATATTATATAAATATCTATATTATTAAAATTGATATTTTCTTTTAAAAATTAACTAAAATCTTCTATACAATTATATATAATATTATTATATATTAAACTATATTTAATAATTAATATATAAAATTGATATTTCTTTTTAAAAATCAACTAAGACCTTCCACACAATTATATATACATAATTTCTTAACTATATTTATATATATATATATATATATATATATATATAATCAATCTTTTTTTTTTAAATAGCAAAGATCTTCCACATAATTATATATATAGATAAGCTCGACGGAACTCCGTCTATGTAAGAACTCGTTCCATTTCTGAAATGCCTTCTAACGAAGGCCTTCTACATATACAAATGCGTTCGAGCGAACTCGTGCCACAGAATTCGCTATGGAATTCCTTCTAGCGAATATATCAAATAGGAAGTTTCGAGCGAATACATTAAATAGAACGACTTTACAAACTTATCAATATCGAACCTACGTTTTAGGTTCGGGTGCTATGGTAAATGGTTTGGCACTGTAAATCCTTCAATGAAACCAATTTTCATGAAGATCTCCATCTTTATGGCTTTAGAAAATATATCAATTGTTTATATCTTTTGTTAAAAAAAATTTACAGTATAAATTTTCATGAGTGGATTTGGAATCTATAATTTTTTATTTATTTTTAAATATATTTTATATTTATATATTATATTTTTAATAATATAAAATATGTTATTATAAATTTATTCAAATTATTTATTATAAAAATTCAAAATATATTTAAAAAAAATAAAAATTGATTTTAACATTGGTTTATATGTTATTAGCAAACTTACATTTAAAAAAATTGGTTTTAAAAATTTAAAATAGTATTTTTTGAGATTGCCTTTGACATGCACATAAAAATTATTATTTTTATTAATATTTTAATAATAATTAAAAAAATGTGATAAAAAAAATTAAAAGAAAATTGTTTAGCAAACTTGAGAGCATTTACAAGAAATCTCTTAAGCAAAATGGAATAAAAAAATTAAAATGGATATAGAAATGGGGGGTCGTCGTTTTGTCATTGCTTAAAAGACCTATGAAATAATCATGATTGACCTTTAAAGAAAATGGAATAACTCACATAAAAATTATTTATTTATTTATTATGATTTTGTAAAGTTAAGAGAAAACATTTCAGGTTCATCATTTTTTATAAAATTTCATCGCCAGAAAAGTGAAAAAAGTGAAACACATTATCATGCTTTTACCCCATTAGATTATTTTTATTAAATTTAATTAGGATAAACCTCCCCCGTACACATGTCACTCGATCCCTTAGTTGCACTAGAAAATCAATTTATTAATTAATTAAATTAGCCTATTTCCCTCACCCATCTAAAAGCATTCCTAAAAGCGCTCATTGGTGTCCCTTTATTTCCTTACATTTCTTAAATGACTTACACCTTATTTAAATCCTATTTGAGTTCACAAATAGAAAGTTCCAAATGCTAGATTCCCTACTAAGTTAGACATTCCCTTTTTTCTTTAGGTTTCCCCTTTTTAACTAAGTTCAGATTTAACAAGTTTAGACAAAAACAACCATTTACCCCTCTTAATAATTAAACCTTCATTAAAAAATTTACATTAATTTTTAATGCTTGAATTTTCTTTACCCCCTTCTTGTTACAAGTCCATTTAGTTTTGTTTTTTTTCTCACATATTTTACTTAGACCTAGGTTTTAAATTCACTAGGCTTGGTGGCAGTTCTTAAGGGAAAAAATTGTTATTAAACTTCATTGATACCATCATTCATTTTAAGGCCGACCGGGTCCTAAGGAGGCATAGTTTTCTAGGTACTAGGTTTATTAACTTACCAGTTAAAATCACGACGTGCCCTTCAGGACGCACTATGTGCTCCAAGGGTGACACTTGCCTCTTTCTATTTTAATTGCTTGGCATTCCCTTCAATACACACTACATGATCCAAGAGTGTCAGTCACCTCTTGACTGAATTCGGTAGACGTCAAACCCTTGGAGTCAATACTTTGTCAAGTAACCTTGTGGGAGACTTAGTGCCTCTAAGGAATAAGGACCTTGCCTTATTGTGCGCCCCTTAGAATCATCGTGACCGACTGTCATAGTCTTCCCTCACGACATCGTGGGTCTTCTCAAAATAGGTAATCGTTAACTGTACTTTGAGCCATGATGAGAATGCTAGTAGGTTGTGGTAGGGATGCTGCCACACCTCTCCCTCAATGCCTTTGGTTTTCGTGCATGACCCCTTTACTCCAAATGTAAGTCTAGTCGGAAAGATATCATCAGCCTACATCCATCAACAAAACATGTCATCTATAACAATCAACATCATAATATCTAGTCATACGTCACATATGTAATATCAAAAAAATTCAAACCATAACAGTCCACTCCCTGACTCGATCCAGAGTCCAAGAAGATCCATCAATGCCATCGATATCCTCTAATGTCTAGATTCCTGCACACTCAAGAGAACCCAATCAATAGCACATGTCGATGTAAACATAGAAAAAATAACATATCATCATTTCCACAACATCTCATAATCATAATCAAAACAACCAATCTATAATGAACCAGATCACTTGCATGCAAGTGTCCTCAAATAATAAGTTTGCTCAGTGTGTGTAAGAGCGGGATGTTACACCATCTAAGGCCATCTCAAAAATGGTCCTAATGCTACTATTTTTCAAGTCATGATTTGTTTATGCATTTTCAAAACTTTCCCATGTGTTTTTTAGGGCAATTATGTGTAAGTAGAAAAACATAACTAATTTCACTAATGTTTTTTCCAATGAAGCTAAAGAAGACTTGACTGAGAAAAATAGTTATCATCTCGACATGACTTTCATTTTCTCAAACAAATCAAGTTCATCTAGTTATGTGCTCCTAATCATGTTAGGGTTAGGGTTCTTGCATTTATAGAGATTTTTCCTTTTAAGTTTACTTGACATTATTATTATAAAATGTAGTTTCAACCTCTTATTATAATATTTTTGTGAATGACCATAGCTATCATAACTCTTTTTGAAGATAATCTACCACCATTTTAACCATTTTATATTATTATGTATATTATAACAATTTTTAATATTTGATTTGTTAATAAGATTTTATTTTCACTATAATACTTGGTTTTCAATATAGTATAATACTTGTGATATTTTTTCATGATTGTATTTTTTCATTATGTTTTCACTACAATCCTAATCTAAATGTTATATATTTTGATTTAAAAAATATATATACAATTTAAATAATTTAAATTAAAGTTAAAATTTATTTTATATTATCACTTGGTAAAGATTTTAAAAAAGAGATTGGCTCAAAGTGTTTAAAGGTAGTCATATATATGTATACTTTAAATGACGTGAACTCTCAAAAATTGTATTCCAAACTTTAGAATGTAAAGCTTGTCAAGTTGAATTATTGCATCCATATCTTAGTTATCTGAGTGTAGAATTCTTGAAACAAACTATGGTCTAACTTTGACTTCTTGTTTATTAACTATACATTTTTGTTAAATTCTATGTATGGGAAACAAAAACATGCACCTGAGCAATACAACATGAACAATGGATTTTAACATATACCAACCTTGTTACAACTTTGCTTTGTAACATTTATTTATGGATTTTTAAAGAATGTTTAATTCATTTACTATATTAGAAACTTGCATTACTATTGTCCTACTTTATAAAATAATGTTCCATTTCGTAGCATAAAGTATTATGACTCTAAGTAATTTCTAAGTAAATATGGTCTAAAATATGTTGTCTAATTTTTTCAATTATATTGACTAATTTCATATATTTGTTTTTAATTTTACATTTATATTGCAGATTTTTAAGGATATTAAATTCAATTTATATAAATATTTTCAAATTGTATATGTATATTTAATTAGATTATATTAATTAATTTTATATTTTTGTTTTTAATTTTACATTTATATTGCAGATTTTAAGGATATTAAAATCTGACTGTACAAAAATTTTCAAATTATATATGCATATATAATTAAATGTTAACTTATGATGGTAAATTTCAAATTTGATTAAAAATTAATATTTTTCCAAATAAAATTTATTTTTATTTTGTTTTTGTGAATTAAAAATATAAAAATATAATTTTTTTTAAATTTTTTTCATCTCTAAAAAATTAAATAATAATATATTTTTCAAATTGAGACTAGAACTATTCTTTTAAATTGATATGGCATGTTTCCACAACACTCATTTTCACACAATTTGTTTTGAATTTATATTGATATAAATAACCTAATAGAATTTTTCGAGTGGATAAAAGTTTGTCTATCATACGATATACCCTTTTGTGAACCCTCTTTTAAGAAAGGGGAAGTTTTTATCAGACTTAAAATAATTGTCTAGAAATATCTAATATTATTATTGCTACAAACAAATCATTATATAAATACAATGTATTTCTCTAAACAAATCATTATATAAATAAGTATTTATTCAATGTGACCAAAGGTTGATAGGAGTGTGGATTCAGTGAAAATATTTCTCTCCAAATATCTAATATTATTATTATTACCACAAACAAATCACTATATAAATGAGTATGTATTTAATGTGATCAAAGGTTATCCAATGTGATCAAAAGGTTATCCAATGTTATCAAAGGTTTATAGGAGTGTGGATTAAATTAAAAGAATTCTCTCCAAATATCTAATATTATTATTATTGCCACAAACAAATCACTATATAAATGAGTATCTATTCAACGTGACCAAAGGTTTATAGGTGTGTGGATTCAATTAATTTTTTTTTTTTTAAATATCTAATATTAATATTGCCACAAACAAAGCACTATTATAATGAGTATATATCCAATGTATTGCCACAAACAAATCATTATATAAATGAGTATCTATTCAATGTGACGAAAAGTTTATAGGTACGTGAATTCAATTTTATGAATGTTGGAGGTAGAATTAAGGAAGAATTGAAAAGAGGACATAGGAGCCTAAGATGAAATTGATATTAAATGTTACAAATGAGCATGTAAGAAATAGGTGGAGGGTAGCAGCTTAAAGTAGGGGATGATAACTTCAAGATCTTGATCCTTAAAGGATGACTAAATTTCTTCATAGAAAATAGAATGGAGGATGAGGCACTTGAAATTATTTTCAAATTATGTTTAAACCAAGCAAGAACTAAAGGACCTTTATATAAAAGTTTTTAAAACAAGATCTCTATTTAAGTCGGCTCAACACCACTCAATGGTTTTATTCTGGAGAGAAAAGTGTGTACATAAAGATGTTCATGATAAACATGAATTTCAAGACAATTTAAATGCTCTTGTTGACACTTATAAAGGTTTGAAGGTACTAAAAGTGGTGATGAAGTATGTTTCCTTGTGATTCTTAGATGAGTCTCCATGATGAATTAATATTAGTCTTCAACAAGGTAGGGTATTATAGTGGTGAGGATAAATCTTATCCCAAATGAGTGCCACCTAAACCTCCACCTGGTGTGTGCTAGGTGACATCCTGATAGGTGTTGGGATGCTATTAGGTTGGGACTCACCAAAATAGTTGTTATATTGTCAAAAAATTTGATTGGAACATGTGGGTATGAGTGGCAGAAAGCTAGTACTGATGGAGAGGTGTGCTTTCTCAGAACTTTTGCTTTCTCAGAACTTCCAGAGAAAATGATGTAGTGAATGTGATATTCTTCACTTAAGTAATGGTGAATAATGGCGTAGGGAATTCATAATTGAGGTATGTGAAATGATGGGAGAATTGTGTTTCTTATTATACTAAAACCTTGGTTATTCTTTTCATTACATTGATCTAGGTGTCTCTACATTTTCGACCTACATTCTCATTTCTCATTTTGAAGTCCCAGTGCATATGGGTAATAATAACAGTTCCCTTCTCAAAATTTCCTTTTGAATTACCTCTACAATTTGGATATGCATTTCAAACTTGAAATCCTTTTCTGAAGTCGTTAGGACATACATGGGTAATAACAACATTTCCCTTATCAAAAATATCCTCAGGTTTACCTCTGCATTTCTTTTCTTTACTCTACATTTTGGATTTATATTTCATCTTTGAACTCTTGATTTGAAGTTATAGGAAACATGTGGGTAATAATGATAGTTCCCTTCTCAAAATTCTTTGTGGTAATGGTTATGTGGATCCGTGATTTGGAATTTGAACTACTATTTTGAAGTCCCTAGGATGTATGTAGGTAATTACATGGCTTGTCAAAACAAAATCTCTCTTATTCCCTACTCTTCTTTTCATTTCATATTTGAACTCCTATTTTTAAGTCCTCAAGGCTCATGTGGGTAACAACAATAGTTCCTTCACCTTTTCTTAAATTATGTGCAATTTGGATTCATTTTTATGTGTGCAATTCAACTCTACTTGAATTGTGTGCAATTTTGCTTTATTGTGATGAATGCAATTTGATTATGCTTGAGCTATATGAAAGTTGGCTTCATTGGATTCATTATGATGCATGCAATTCAACTCTACTTGAATTATCTATCTCCATTGCGACATGTGCAATTTGATTAGGCTTAATCTTGTTTATTTGTGTTTCCATTATTTGTGTTTCCATTAGGTTGAATTTAGGATTGTTTGCAATAGTCTCTATTCTTAGTAGTAATCATGGTGGGACAACCCCTAATTTAACACCCAAAATAGTTGTTTAGATAATGCCACATAACTTCATTGATGATTCTTTTTTATTTCGTGAAATTGACATGGGAGTTATTCCAGACCGGACACATTTAGGTTGAATGCATTATTATTCCCTTTGAATGTCTTGAGCACTTCAAAACATGAGAAATGATCCATCCATACTATTAAATGGAGTTGTTTACTATGTCAAGAAAAAATTGAAGACCATGTAGAATGTTGGAATAAATATAAACAATCTAGGAAATGAAAACTCCTACATTTTCAATATTTCAAATAAGTCGGGATATTTTTTTGCATAATTAATTTCTTGGTCACTACACCCTTATATAGTAAGATATCTTGAAATTTTCCAAATATTATTTAGATCCACCCAAGTTCGAGAATCTCTAAATAGTGTTTGATATTCAAACAATACTTTTTTAACTCAAAACCCATAAATCATGTTTGTTGATTTAAGTGAAAACTCAAAATCATGTTTTTGCATTAATCATGTCACGATTGTGATGTGGACATTATAGAGTGCTATGTACCCACTTGGTTGATTTTGTAATGAAAAATACAAATATTTTTCTTTTTATGTAATGGTTAAGTTAATTGTCGACATTAGAGAGTCAAGATAATTGTTAGTGTTATACCCACTTGGTTCATTTTGTAATAAAAGATACAAATATTTTCTTGTTTATGTAATGGTTAAGTTAATTTTCGACATTACAGAGTCAAGATAATTGCTAGTGTTATAGTTAATTGCTAATGTAGTGTTATAGTTAATTGCTAATGTTATAGTTAATTACAATCATAGGCTAAATTATGCTATCTTTATAGTGAGATATATGTTAGATAGGTTCATGTTTTTAAAGAAAACAATGAAACATTTCATATACTATTTGGTTCCACCCAAGTTTGAGAATATATGAATATTTTTAGAGATTTAAACAATGTTTTCTTTTAACTCAAAATGTGAAAACCTAGAATTTTGTTTTCTAGGTGCTATCCATGCCATGACGTTTATGTTGGCATTATCGAATGTTCATATATTTTCCTTTTTATGTGATGCACTTCGTTTATGTCATATTGACATTATAGTGACATATATGCCATATCTGTTATGTCATTCGTATCATTCTATAGGAACCTGCATTCTATATTATGTTATTTTTAGGTTTATTTTTCTTTGTTTTTCATGGCAAACATCTTCACGTTATATGTTGTTTTATTTGAATGTCAATATTTAACAAGATATTTTATTCTTTTAGGAAATGGAGTTCTTATGGCATGGAGGATTATATGTGCATTGTTAAAGATTTATTGACAAATATCCTAATTGAGAGGGGACGAAGAGAGGATTTTAGATGGAATATATAGTTAGAATGGTTCCATATAGATCATTCCTGGTGCTCATCATTTATGTCCATTCTTGGCACGTGGAAAAAAATGATTTCCCTTACCATGGTAATGCTAATTCTACATCTACACATCAATGTTGGCTTCATAATATGCACTTATCGGAATGTGTAAGACATTCAATTGGATCCCTCTTTTTTGTTGGTGTTTCTCCAACTAAGATACAGAGCAAGTATGTTTAAATGTTTTCTACACAATAAACTTAGGACAATTTGCTTGTCATGGGAGAGATTTGTTTTTATAAAAAAAGGGACATCTTGAACTAGAAAAAATAACCTAATGACCCATGGGTTCAAATTCATGAGGATAACACTCTCAGTGACCAATATTGAGTTCATGCTGGTGAGATGACAATTTGTTTAGGTGGCATTATTTACTAGAATGGTGTTATACTATGTAAAATGAATTATTGTTCCACGGGGACTCCACTTCATTGACCAATATCATATCACATGTTAATCCCTAGATGGGTTAGCTTATCTCTGAAAATAAAGAAAGATTTACAACAAGATTTACATAAGACTCCATTGTATGTTTAAAGGGTCTTTCTCACCTCAATTATATATGAAAGAGTAAGAGGAAAATAATTCCATGATGCATGTGGGATAAATTGGACGACATTTATAAAATTCCATAGGCATGTAAAATACTAGGACTTCCCAAATGATCACCCATCCCAGTACTACTCTAGTGCAAAAAACAATAGATTCAATTTCTAGTTAAACTCCATTTAAAAATTATAAGAATCAGAAAAATACTTTGCGTAGCTAGAAGAAAGATCACTTTCGAATTTTCATTTTTGAAGGAACAAGTGTAAATTCTACATAATGAAGATTGCTTCCCTTCTAGATCTTGGGAACCAACATCAAGCAAAGCGTGATGGACCCCAGATCTACTTTCAGGTCTCAGTGCCATCGTGGGAAGGGATTTCGAAGGTAAAGGGTCTATGCATGTAAATTTTAGACCCCAACAAAATGAAGTAAAACCTCGCAGGTTGCTAAGAGAATTAGCATGAATTTTCCAGGAATAAACTTCTTAATCGCTGTAAAACAAATGGTATTGTATTCGCTGGTTTATGTCAAAAACTTGCAGGGAATGGCACGTTTTAGTTGACCAAGAATACCATGAATCTGCAGTTTAGGAAATTATTTTTCTCCTCTCGTGGGGCCGAATTAATCTAATCCAAATTATACACCAGTTATAAACCCCAACATTATTCAACATTGAAAACAACAGCTGCACGCTGAATCTAATGATGAAAATTTGCGACTGCTGAGAAAGAGGCCCACTTTGAACCACAATATTTTCTATCTAGGATCAACTCGATACACACCAGAGTGGGTTCCTTTGTTCCATTAAATACTGCTACGGTCCAAATGCCGCTAGTACTCACAAAAGTCATGGTGCTCCATGTAAGCTTTAAATTGATTTTAAAATATGTGGAATAAAACTTTTCAAAAGAATCGAAATATAGATTTCAAATGGATCATACCTCCGGCCATTGATGCTGCTTGAGTTTGACTAATTGATGTAGAAGTTTTCTCAGTTCCACACTAATTTTTCTTTCTGTATGGCACTTCCAAACTCTGCTCACTCTGATTGATGGTGTAAGACTTAAGGAAATTGATTGAATTAAGCAAGCTTGGGGACCAAAACGAAATCTTTATAGCCAAGATTCCATCAAGCTTCTGTTGGCTAACTATTAACTGTTCCACATATCTAGGTAGAGAACCGTATGGAGTAATGGACCATTCCAAAAGCTCCTAAACGAGAAAATGGTTCAAGTCGGTTTCCAAACGAGTTGTGGCAGTTGAGTAACAATTCGGGTTGGTTTCCGAATGAACTATCGACGGTTTAAACAATTAAGGGAAATACGGTTCCGGTTGGTCGAATAAGCTGACGACGGATAGTTTCGGTTGGTAGAATGAGCTCCGGCGGTTAAGGGAGCTTACATTCTCCCACTTGGTCCATACTTCCAATCTTAATGTCTCATCTTAAAACCTATTGATAATCTGTATTAAGTAATAGATACATGAATCATGGTGATAAGTCCTCTTATGACAAGTATTATCTTCCATGTATTACTATGTATTTATTTCTTTTATAATTTATGTGGCAACAATTTCTTAATGAATAAACCTTATGTTTATTCTTGGTCCTACACAGATGAATTCTCTCCAATCAAATTAAGGTGCACATAAATATGAGGAAAACATCACAATAATTAAGAATTTCATTAAAATAACATTGTCCATACAATGAGAAACTACATAATGGAACCAAGTCTCATATTCATTACATGTTCCTTAAATTTAAACAGTAGCATGCCCTTAGTCAAAGGATCAACGATCATTAACTTAGTGCTAACATCCTCAATGACCACTTTCTTTTCTTTAACACATTCCCTTATGGCTAAATACTTAATGTCGATGTGTTTATTTCGACTCCCACTTTTGTTGTTTTTAGCCATAAAAATAGCAGTTGAATTGTCACAATACATTCTCAATGGCTTGGAGATAGAATCCATAGTTCTAAGCCCAGAAATGAAAATCTTAAGCCATACACCATGTAAAGTAGCCTCAAAACAGGAGACGAACTCAGCTTCCATAGTGGAAGTGGCAATCAAGGTCTGCTTGGCACTCCTCCATGATAGAGCTCCACCGGCCATCATAAAAATGTATCCCGATGTTGATTTGTGTGAATCAACACATCCAGCAAAGTCATAATCTGAGTAGCTAATTACTTCCAAATTGTTTGTCCGTCTATACATAAGCATATAGTTTTTGGTTCCTTGAAGGTACCTCATTACTTTCTTTGCAACTCTCCAGTGGTCTATACCTGGACTACTCTAATATCGTCCCAACATTCCCACAACAAATGCAATGTCGGGTCTTGTGTAGACCTAAGCATACATTAGGCTTCCGACAGCAGAAACATATGGAATGTTCTTCATTTGATCCTTTTCAAAATCGTTCTTCAATCATTGGTTCAAATTGAACCTATCACCTTTCACAATGGAAGCTATACTTGGTGAACAATCCTTCATCCGAATTCTCTCTCAGATTTTATTAATATAGGTTTCCTGAGACTGACCCAAGATGCCTCGAAATCTGTCTCTATGGATCTTAATGCCAATGACATAAGATGCCTCACCCATATCCTTCATATCGAAATTTTTAGAGAGGAATTGTTTCACCTCATACAACAAACTCTTATCATTGGTTGCAAGCAAAATTTCATCCACATATAAAACAAGAAAAAAAAATTTACTCCCACTAACTTTCAGGTATATACATTGATCCATAATGTTTTCTACAAAACCGAAAGAAGAAATTACATTATGGAATTTCAAATACCATTGGTGGGATGCTTGTTTTAAACCGTATAAAGATTTCTTGAGTTTGCAAACCAATTGCTCACCATCACTAGAGGGGAATCCTTCAGGTTGTTTCATGTAAACCTCCTCCTCTAGATCTCCATTGAGAAATGTCCTTTTCACATCCATTTGTTGCAAATCCAAGTCGAAATGGGCTACTAGTGCCATAATTACACGCAAGGAATCTTTCTTAGATACAGGAGAGAAAGTCTCTATGTAGTCGATTCCCTCTTTCTGAGTGAATCCTTTAGCAACAAGTCTTGCCTTGTATCTCTCAATGTTGCCCAATGAGTCTTTCTTTGTCTTAAAGACCCATTTACATCCAATGGCTTTTGCACCATTAGGAAACTCAACAACATCTCAGAGTTCGTTATTCTTTATAGAATTCATCTCTTCCTTCATGACATCATACCATAATTCTGATTCTTTGCAACTCATGTCTTGTGAAAAGGACTCGGGATCATCTTTGGCTCCAATGTTATAGTCAGATTCTTGTAGATACACAACATAATCATCAGGAATTGTTGATCTCTTTGGTCTAGTAGATATTCTTAATGTTGTACCACCATCTGCCTGAGAAGTATGTGGTTCAACTCGTTGTTCAAAAGTTCTTGGAAACTCTTGAACTACCTGATCTATTGGAATGTCGTCAGCAACTTGTGGAACTTCAACAATTGGTTGTTCGACACTAGTTTGTACTTGAGGGGTGTTTTAAACAATAACCAATCTATCACTTGGGGTGGAAGGTTGAGATTTTGAATGATCCTTCTCAGAAACTATTTTCCTGGTTTGATCGCTCCCACTGTTCAAGACATTTTCAAGAAATTTTGCATTTCTTGATTCCACAATCCTAGTGCTATGAGATGGACAATAAAATATGTAACATTTAGACCTTTCATCATATCCAATGAAATACCCACTAATGGTCCTTGGGTCCAGCTTCTTCTCTTGTGGATTATAGATTCTCACTTCAGATAGGCATCCCCAAACGCACATATGTCGCAAACTCGGTTTCCAACCTTTCCATAATTCAAATGGCGTTTTAGGAATAGCCTTGGTTGGAACTCGGTTTAATATATAAACTGTCATCTTAAGTGCTTCAATCCACAAGGATTTAGGAAGATTGGAGCTGCTAAGCATACTCCACACCATGTCCAATAATGTTTGGTTTCTTCTTTCTGCTACACCATTCTGGTCGGGTGAACCAGGCATGGTGTATTGGGCAACAATCCCATGCTCTTGAAGAAATTTTGTGAATGGCCCAGGTGCCTGTCCATCTTCTATGTATCTACCATAATATTCTCCACCTCTATCTGATCTCATGATCTTAATTTGCTTGCCGCATTGTTTCTCTACTTCAACCTTAAAGATTTTAAAGGCATCTAATGCTTCATTCTTATTATGAAGCATGTAAAGATACATATATCGTGAGTAATCATCTATAAAAGAGATGAAGTATCTATGACCATGTGAGTCCATGTCTGGACTACATATATCAATATGTATGATCTCTAATATGCCCGAACTCCTATTGGCACCTTTCTTTGACTTGTTGGTCTGCTTTCCTTTTATGCAATCTACACAAGTCTCAAAATCAATAAAATCCAGAGTATTAAGTACCCCTTCATTTACCATTCTTTTAATTCTTTCTATGGAGATATGACCTAGTCTCTGGTGCCATAATTTAGAGGAATCATCATTAATAACACATCTTTTAGTTCCAGTATTAACATGCATTGAATCATAAATGACATTGTTTTGTAAATTAATGCAGTTAAGACCATCAGACAAAATACCATTCCCAACACAATCAGATTTATAAAATAAAATGAAATATATTTCTGAAAAGTTGAAGGAATATCCAAAAGGTACAAGCCTTGAAACTGAAATCAAATTTCTAGAAAAACTTGGAACATAAAAGGTCTTTTCTAATTCTAAAACAAAACCACTACTTAAAGTTAAATAGCATGTTCATATAGCTTCCACATGCGATCCCATCTTGTTTCCTGATAAGATGCTTTGCTCACTTCCCACTGGTTTCCTTAGGTTTTGCAAACCCTGCAAGGAATTCGAAATGTGAATTGTTGATCCAGAATCAATCCACCAGGTGTTAATATTGACATTGACCATATTAGATTCATAACAAACAAACGAGATTGTATTACCTTTGTCTGCAAGTCATTTCTGAAATTTGGCGCATTCCTTTTTCTTGTGTCCCTTCTTTTTACAGAAGAAACACTTGGAATTCTTCTTGATATCAGCTTGGGGAGGTACTTTACCTTTCCCTTTATTATTGGCTTGAGATTTTCCCTTTCCATGCGTTGCCAACATTGCACTTTCTCCCAGTTCCATCACCAGTTGCTCTTCCTATTGAACACACATGGTCATGAGTTCATTAATTGACCATTTATCCTTATGTGTGTTGTGAGAGATTTTGAAGGGTCCGTATTGGTGCGGAAGGGTGTTCAGGATGTAGTGCACCAAAAAAGAAAACGATATTTCAACCTCGAGTTTCTTCAGTTGAGCCACAGTGTCCCTCATTTGCATGATGTGCTCGCGCACACCTTTCACACTGGTGAGCCTTAGGGATGAGAACTTCATGATTAGGGTGATTTCTAGTGCCTTGTCTGAAGTGACGAATTGATCATCAATGGCTTTCAGGAAGTCTCAGACCTTTTCATGCTGATCAACGGAACCACGAATACTAGCTGAAATTTTAGTCTTAATGAACAAAATGCTTAGGTGATTAGATCGCTCCCATTGCTCATAAAGCGTGATATCCGTTGTAGTGATGGTATTAGTGAGTGCTGGTGGTTCATCTTTACTAATAGCATAATCTATGTCCATCCACCCCAAATGAAGGAGAACTCTCTCCTTCCAGACCTTATAGTTATCTCCCTTAAGTTCAGGGATATCACAACGAATTTCAGAGAAATTTGCAGGTTGTACAACTGCATAAAATTAAAGACTACATGCTTACGTTAAAATTGAGGCCAACAAAAATAAAATAAAATTTCATGCTTTACCAATGTAAATTCATGCTTAAATTTGAATCTAATGACATAAAAATTGCCTGTGGGCTAAATTTCCAATTCAAGCAGATTCAATTATTCTATCATAGATTTGAACTTTATGATAAAACTATTAATTCATAATTCCTGTGGGTAAGTTATGAATAATTTAATATTTTATCCTAATTAATTATATAAATATAATAAAAATTCTTGTGAGATAAAATTTATTATATTTAGTATAATTAATTACAATTTATGTCTAAATATTCTTTATGTGATCCTAATCAATCATAATATATAATATTATTTAATTAGAGATGTTGTGGCTATTCTCTAATCAATTAAAAATTATATGGATCACTAGACATTATTTCTTTTATGCATAAAATTAAGTTGATATGAGAATAATTATAAATTGCATAAATAAAACTACATGGACAGATTATGCATCACCAATTGATCCCAAAACTATGATTTAAGCAGTATCCATGAAAGTTTCTAGTTGAGCATTTCAGAAGTATTAGACGTAATGGAAAGGTTTGCAAACATTGGTATTGTAACGTGTCTGCTGGATTTATTGCCACTGAACACAGCACAGACTAACCCTAGCAAACCCATGGTGTCAACTTCCTACATATTTGGAGACTCCACTACAGATCCCGGCAACAATGATGGACTTGCAATGATT
Organism: Picea engelmannii; assembly: GCA_009831015.1. Lineage (NCBI taxonomy): Eukaryota > Viridiplantae > Streptophyta > Pinopsida > Pinales > Pinaceae > Picea > Picea engelmannii. The sequence continues at coordinate 658,012 of ML782265.1, forward strand.
TTCAAAACCGACTTTCCTTCACATGGAAGAGATTTTGCGGATCAGAAACCTACTGGTCGATTTACTAATGGAAAATTAGTAACATATATATTATGTATGATTCGAAGGAATAACTTTAGCAATCTGTAGAATAAAATCATATGATAGCTTCGTTGTAATGTTAAACATAGAAAGGGATAGTAATATGAATTATGGTACAGTTTATTTTAAATCAACAGTATAGCAATGAAGCATTAGTTTGACGCTGTCGCACAATAATGCAATGAAACTTCTCGAGAAAGAATAAACCTGTCTTTCTCCAAAACACCAAGGCAGAGATAAAAATGCTCTGATACCAAATGTAAGCTTTAAATCGATTCTAAAATATGCAGAATAAAACTCTTCAAAAGAATCGAAATATAGATGCCAAATGGATCATACCTCCAACAATTGATGTTGCTTGAGTTTGACTAATTATTGTAGAAGTTTTCCCAGTTCCACACTAATTTTGCTTTCCGTATGGCACTTCCAAGCTCTGCTCACTCTGATTGATGGTGTAAGACTGAAGGAAATTGATTGAATTAAGCAAGCTTGGCGACCAAAACGAAATCTTTATAGCCAAGCTTCCATCGAGCTTCTGTTGGCTAACTATTAACTGTTCCACACATCTAGGTAGAGAACCGTATGGAGTAATGGACCATTCCAGACCATTCCAGAAGCTCCCAAATGAGAAAACGGTTCTAGTCGGTTTCCAAACGAGCTGTGGCAGTTGAGTAACAGTCCGGATTGGTTTCCGAATGAACTGTCGGCGGTTTAAATAGTTAAGGGAAATACGGTTCCGATTGGTTGAATGAGCTGACGACAAACGGTTTCGGTTGGTCGAATGAGCTCTGGTAGTTAAGGGAGCTAGTACTCACAAAATTCATGGTGCTCCACTAGAGAACATAGGTTGTAGCACTGCATAAACAAGGGAACACAACCTAGGCATAGAAAATAAATTACCCAGTGCACTTCCTTATAACTCTCTTGAGTATCAGTGCACTTCCTTATAACTCTTTAAGCATTGTAACTGTCATTAGTACGATTTATGACTGTGATTCTCATTATGAGTATTCATGTCTAGGTCCTCTCCTTAGAGGTTTAGTTCTAAGGATACAACTAATGTTATAAAAAAATAGAAAAGATAACTAGCCTTGCGAAGTCGCACTAATGTGAAGAAACAGATCAACATAGGTATGGTTAAATTATAATTACATCAATTATATAAATCATTCAACTATATATATATATATATAACCTCGCTATGCACAAAAGTCATAACATTAATTCGTATTTGTAATTAGGGGGATTTCCACCTAGGTATTTACCATAAATCAAGAGCGCCCTTAAAATTTTGATTAACAGTATATTAATTACCACCTAGTTCAAGGGAAAATCACAGAGATCGGAAATCATTGTATTATTGTGGTTGAAGCGCCATCCTAAAAGTAGTTGTGTCGTGTCTATAGATAATAACTTGAAGGGTTTTATTAAGAAACTCATCAACCCTGTAAAAAGTAAGTGTGTCATTTGATAATAATTTGATGCCATGAATATTTCATATACTTATAATTATGAACTTCTGCACTAAAATTTGAATATAAGGAAATTAAAGTTATTCTTTAGGGAGGAAAATGTTATGATTTAACGGAACGTCAAATCCCTAGCTAGTAAGAAATATAAATATTAATTCTACATGTAATGTTGAGGTGTAACTTGTCTATTAATTTCATATAAATTAAAGATTTATGATGATTAATAGCTTGATGTAATAATGTTGATATTACTTAATAGTTTCTTTGGAAATTGAGTTGTTATATTATTTATAAAAAAAATATGGTTATATATATATATAATCAAATTCCATTATTACATTATGAGATTAAGAGAATATATATTGGGTGAATCTCAATTGCTATTTGTTCACATTATCTTTTCATATATAATTTGGTGTTCAAGATAGTGAATAACATTTATGAATTGAATAGTTTATTCAAGAGTTGGATTATATATATCAATTATATGGGTTAGGATACATTTATAAACTATACTAAGAGATTTCTTGAAAGGAAATTTTTTTATTTTGCGAAACATAGTAATCAGTTAAAGTAAATGGTTGATGGTGAATAAAACTAGTTGTGTTAATTGTAAGTTACTTGAATTTGTTAGTCTTTGAAAATGAAAGTATAAAAAAATAAAAAATAATTGTGGTTATCATAGCCAATGTTTTTTTGTTACTCACTCATTGTTGATTGTATCTGGAGCCAAACAAAAAGTTGGAGGAAAGGTTAATGATTGTAAAATTAATTTGGGTGAATTCGTTGCTAGTGTAACCCTTTTTGTCACAACCTTGGGATCCTACTACATTGTGATTGAAATGGATTGGCTAGAACTGCACAACACGATACTTAACTGTAAGACAAAAAGATTAAGTTTAATTGATGATTTGGGACATAACCGAGTAATTGTAGGAAGAAACCGAGTATCACTAAAATTTATTACTTCCCTTCAACTGAAAAAAAAATATGCACAGAGGATGTAAGTTGTATGCCATTTTATCTCTTAACGAAAAGGGTGACACAAAAATATTAGAAGGATTTCCGGTAGTATCGGAGTTCATTGATGTTTTTCCTAAAGAATTATTAGGTTTACCACCAAAAAGAGAATTGGAATTTACCATAGATCTAAAACCTAGAACAAAACCAATTGCAAGAATTCCATATCGGATGTCGACACCTGAATTGTAAGAATTGAAGAGGAAACTGAAAGAGTTATTAGATTTGGGACTTATACGTCCAAGTGTATCAACATAGGGTGCACCAATGATTTTTGTAAGAAACAAGGATGGGTCGTGGAGGCTTTGCATTGACTATTGTAATGACCCACTCTTGTGTGCACCTGATGTGACTTATTCTTTGAGGACACTTGAGTGCAAGTGATCTGATTCATTATATGATTGACTGCTTCGCTTATGGATTCTGATGAGGATAATGTGGATTATGATGTCATGTTATGTTATTATGTATAGACAAATGATATTGAATGGTTTATGCTGAGTGTGTAGGACTCTTGACTGATTAAGGATTTCAATGGCATCGATGGACCTCCTTAGACTCCGGATCAAGTCAAGGAGTGGTCTATTTATGGTTTGTGTATTTATGTTATTGCATATGTGACATATGGCTGGTATATTATGATGTTGATTATGGATCATTGACATGTTTCGTTGATGGATGCAGGCAGACAATAGCTTGCTAACCAGAATCACATTTGGAGTAAAGGGGTCATGCACGACAACCAAAGATATTGAGAGAGAGGTGTGGCAGCAGCCCTGTCATAGCCTACTAACACTTCCGACATAGCTTGAACTATAGGTTAACGATTACCTAATTCAAGAGATCCATGATGTTGTGAGGGAAGACTAGGATAGTTGCTAACAATGATTCTAAGGGGCATGCAATAAGGCGGGGTCCTTATTCCTTAGAGGCCCTTAGTCTCCCACAAAGTTACCTAACAGAGTATTGACTCCAAGGGCTTGACATCTACCAAAATCACTCAAAAGGTGAGTGGCACCCTTGGAGCACGTAGTGCATCTTGAAGGGCATGCCACGTAAATGAAACATGAGTGAAGGTGAGTGGAACCCTTGGAGCACGTAGTGCGTGTTGCGGTTGTTAACAACGATGAGTCAATGAACCTAGGTGCCTATAAAACAACCTCTCATTTTGATTTGGACAACCTTCGTATAATTGTTGCATGAGTAAAGTTTAAAAATTATAAATTTCCCTTAAAAGCAATTTTGCTAAGCCTAGTTGAATTTAAGCCTAGGTCTAAGTAGGACTTGAGAATGGAAAATTAATTAAGCAATTAATAAAGGGGGGATGAAGAAAAGCAGGGGTAAAAATTAAGCTTAAAAATTCATGGAGGATTAAATTATTTAAAAATATTAATTGTGTTTATGTGCAAAACTTGCTAAATTCAAACTTAGACAAAAAGGGGAAACTTAATTACAAAAGGAATGTGGAACTTAGGAGGGAATCTAGTCTAGAGAAATTTCCATTTTCGAACTCAACTAAGCTTTAAGAAAGACATCAATCATTAAGGGAATGTGAGGGAATAAAGGGACATCGAGGAGAGTTTTTAGGAACATTTTTAGGTGGGTGAGGGAAACTGGAAATTTAATTTAATTAATTAAAGGAATTTCTGACGCAACTAAGGGATCAGGTGACAAGTGTACAAGGGAGAATATTCCTAATAACAATTTAATAAAAAAATATTAATGTGCATTTGGGCAACTAGTCACTAAGAAAACTCTATAAAAGAATTGATGGAGGAGGAGAATGCGGGAAGACTTGTATGCGTAAGGTTATGCTGTGAGAATTTTTCTTGGCGGATTTTTCTTGTGGAAGTTGGGATACCCAAATCGGATGGAGCGTGGTAGCTTGACCTTGCAAGGCGAGCTGGCAGCTAGATATTTCTCTAGTTTTGTGTGCGTGGCCCCTTTGTGGCTCGAGGGGCTCAGGGGGAAGAATAGTACCCCTAGCATTGGCTGGGAGGTACCGGTGAGGTCTCAACGGTTAGCAAGCTCGAGGACAGGAGGATCGCTAGTCGACCAAGAACATCTCCAAGCCCAATTCATCGATGATGGTACTCTCATATAGGTTCATATCTATACTTGTAATTTTAAGGGGGCATAAATTATGTTATATTTCTGCTTGATTGCAAGTCTTCTCCGATGCATTGTAAATGATTTCTCGATTTTCTATTGAATGATTGTATCGCTTTTGATCGTGGTC
>ML782265.1:663002-696217 GCA_009831015.1 Picea engelmannii
GCTCAATTATCTGTTGAATGATTATGTAGCTTTTGATGGTGGTCAAAGAGATGTTATCTAGAATATATATATATATAGTAAAAGAAACCTTGTATATATATATTTTTAAATATTTTTCATTAAAACGGAATCATGTATATATATTTTTTATTTTTATTTATCTGTTGAAGGACTGTAGACGTTCTTAGATCATGGTTAGAGAATTTTATCTAGAATGCCTACAACATAGTGTTATTCATGTTCAATCCTTGGGTTAAGCCTACAAACGTATGCACTTGTTGGGGTGCCTCTCCTTAGTGTTTCCCTTTCCTGAGCTCTGCATTCTCACAAGCTGTCTCTGCACAAGAAAAATGAATTTGTGCAGTGACTTGATTTTTTTCCTCAGTAATTTTTACCCATCCTTTACTTAGGGAACCGTGCCTCTTACTCAACGCTTAAATAATTTTGGACCCATCTCAACCTTCCCTCAGATTTGAGGTGATCCTCTGCATTGCATGGAGGAATTTAGATTTTTCATTTTTCTCTTCTAAGTAGATGGATCTCTATTGATGCTAAGATGGATTAGATTTCTGAGAGATTAATATCCTACTTCAATGTCATCATCCACCCTGTCTCCTTGGGCTCCATATCTATCCACACAAAATATCATCCCAGTCAATGTACCTAGAAGGATGCTACTGTTCATTTTAGCACAATATGCACACCATGTTTATGTAGCGAATAAGTTTCAATTCATAGTCGACCTTATGGATAATCCCATACACAAAGTTCAATGCATGTAGGTGAATCTCCCCGAATGACCCCGACCTTTAAATTTATCCTTCGTTTATTTTAAACAGAGGACCCATTGAATTTAGCATTCCTCTTGTTTTAAAAAGGACGTCGATATTTAACTTCCAATTTGAAAAACAAAAACATACACAGGTCGAACTAATTCAACAATTTCCAACAACATTTCCTGAATAAACACACTCATGTTTCTTTAAGGTTGTAGTTTTGTTTTGTGGTTTAAGGTTATGATTAGATTTTGTATGTTGTGGAATTGATAGTTGGGTACCTCAACTCATTGAGTTGGTGCACAACCAACACCTTGCTTCTTGTTTGTTCCTCAGATATGTTTTCATATTGCCACCTTTTCTCCCACAATATACTCTCTAAATGGAGAATCCAACTTTTTTCCTATAGATAATGACCTTCCCACGATGTTTTCTTCTAGCAAATTGATTGTTCCTGCAAATTCTTAACCTTTTGCCCACAAATTTCTAGGATCTTGCATTTAATTACTGGACTGCCAATGATTTCATGGCTATGACATCTCCTTAATCTCTAGCATATTTGGATCTGATCCTGTGCCCCTCCCCTCTCGATCTGCTGCTAATCAGGGATGATTCTATTATGTAGCGATTTGAGCCAGTTGTTACTCCACGTGCCCATCTATTAAATGTATCTTCTTACTAAATTTTCCAGAGGTAATTACTTACTAAAGTTATGTATTTAAAAGCTACACACATATATATCTAATTATTGTATGGTATGTACATGATGTTTCGGCGGGATTTAATAAGGTAAATATTTACTCCCTTTGATCTAGATTATTTTTGGCACGAAATGTGAGTGGAGATATAATAAAGAAATGCACAGAGATATTGTAGATATTCAATAAGATAACATTAATATATCAGAGATGAAACCATAAACACATATATACAGTAATACACAATTTCTATTAATGAAAGAAATGTACAGAGACTATAAAAATATAGAGTGAAAGACTCGCTAGAATGGTGGTAGCTTATCTCTGAGAAGAGATGTGACAGCTACTCACATTCGCAAGAAGATGATTACAATGAGGCTCTGAAGGCCTTTTTACAATAAATAGGAATCCCAAAAACCCTAGACATCCAAAAAACCTAACCCTAGGAGATGGAGCACCAAAATTCATGTGGGCCCCATTTGGGTAAGTTAGTACATCAACATCCCGGGTTCGTAACTTTTGCATACGATCTTTGTTTTAGGCGTATGATAGCTCGTTGGAAAGGTATCATTGAGGAGATTCATTTTACGGTCTCAATCATATCTTTGACTATCAATGAAAACCTCGATATCGAAAAACCTTCATTTAGGCCCTCAAAATGGCTCTGGAAGTTAAAACCTGCTAAAAATAGTAAATTGCCAAAATTGCTAGAAAGTTGTTTTGAGTCAGTCGAAAAAGGTGGGTGGCCACTAATATCCTCCTAGATAAATCCTCCCTCTTGAGGAAGAAATGGTATACATTGCATTGAGTACCCGGGGGAGAGGGAAAAGTGTTTGCTGGATCTACATCTTGGTGAGTTGCTTGTATTGCTGGAGACATCTTGTTGCTTAGTTTGTGGAAATCTGTCATGAACCTGTCATGAAATTTTGTAGATATTCAATAAGATAACATAAATGTATCAGAGATGCAACCATAAACACAGATATACAGTAATACATGATTTCTATTAATGAAATAAATGTACAGAGATTGTAAAAATATAGAGTGAAAGACTCGCTAGAATGGTAGCAGCTTATCTGTCAGAAGAGATGTGATGGCTACTCGCATTTGCAAGAAGATGATTAAAATGAGGCTCTGAAGGCATTTTTACAATAAACAAGAATTCCAAAAACCCTAGACATCGAAAAACCTAACCCTAGGAGATGGAGTGCCAAAAGTCATGTGGGCCCCGTTTGGGTAAGTTAGTACATCAACTTCCCGGGGTTGTAACTTTTGCATATGATCTCCATTTTAGGCGTATGATATCTCGTTGGAAGTTATCATTGAGGAAATTCATTTTGGGGGTTAAATAATGGTTTTGAATGTCATTGAGAACTTCGATCTCAAAAAACCTTCATTTAGGCCCTCAAAATGGCCTCAGAAGTTAAAACCTGCTAAAAATAGTAAATTGCCAAAATTGCCAGGAACCTGTTTTGAGCCAGTCGAAAAAGATGGGTGGCCACCGATATCCACCTGGATTAATCCTCCCTCCTTAGGAAGAAATGGTCTACATTGCATTGAGTTCCCGGGGGAGAGAAAAAAGCATTTGTTGGATCTGCATCTTGGTGAGCTGCTTGTATTGCTGGACATGTTGCGTTGCTTAGTTTGTGGAAGTCTGTCATGAACCTGTTGAAGGTGAGGTTGTTCAACAAGTTGAGCTACAAGAGATGAAGGTTTGCAGAAGGAATCTTTGCACTTTTCTATAATCTTGTCGACCTACTTTTGTTGGATAGAAGTTACAGGGGGCAAGGCTGTAGTGGTTGCAGTGTCCCTCTGTTCCCCTTTTGAATAGATTGTGAAGAAGCTAGATTTTGTAGTATGAGATACTACCTTTCGGCACTTTTTAGGTGTAACAATAGTTGGAACTACCTCCGGTATTCTATAGAGATGACCCCCCAAAGTAACAATGACATTATGGGGTCGAGACTCATAAACAACATGGCATCTCCACATATATGGTTGGCCCAAGAGAACATCACAGACATCCAGTGGGGAAACATCACATAATACCACATCCTTGAAGGTTTGGATGTTGTATGATAATAGACATTGTTGGCTGACATGGATGTCTTGTCCTTACTGAAGCCACCCAATGTTATATGGTTGCATATGTGGTGTTGTGGACAATCCCAACTGTTTGACGACCTCACTTGAGATGAGGTTTTTTTGGCTTCCGCTATCAACAATAAAATGCAGAGGAGTCAACTTCACCCACATCTATGAATGAAAAAGGTGCTCCCCCTCTTCAGGATCTGTTGGTTCTTCTGGTTGAATTGTTGCAGTCCCGACAATAGCAGTGGGGTCAGTGTCAATGATCTGTCATTTACCAGTATTTTCAGAATTAGATTCTGAATCAAGGTTCAGCTCCTTGTCTTTGATCTCGACCACCAATGACTATTTTGAGCAACACTCTTCAGTGTTGTGCCAGGGGATTTTGTGGAAATCACACCATTTTCTAGTGTCCTTCTTTGTCTTCTCGTGACCCTTCTTTTCTTGTGTCTTGGACTGGTTTTCGGGAGACTATTTGTTAGGGTCATCTTTGTCATGCTTCGATTGTTTCAGATTTGCAGACCTGAACTCCCATTTGTTCTTGTGCTTAAATTTCTACTCAATTTTAGTACCATATCGATAAGCAGCATCGAGTGATGAGATTTCCAGAAAATCCATTTCAGTCTGGATGTATCTACGTAGAGCCCCACGATATTTCAGAACCAAATGTTGCTCAGAGTCTTTGATACCCAGTTTGGTGCGCAAGGTATGGAAGGTATTGGTGAACTCCAGAACTTCTTATCCCCTCTCTTTCCGTAGTGTGGTCCATCTCATGTACTAGTCCTCATAGTTGCCAACAGGGTAATATTGTTCCTTTACTGCATCCACAAAAAAATCCCAAGTGGGATCAGCCCCATATATTCCAAACTCCTATTTAGAACTTTGCTCGCAGTACGTTTCCCACCAATGTTTGACATGAGGAAGATATTTAAGGAGTGCGAAGGTGATGTTTTCTTTTTCAGAAAAATTGTGAACAGAGAAATAACCATCTAGCAAAGTTAACCATTTTTCTAGGTTTTATGCATCTATCTGTCCTTCAAATATAGGAATATCAAAATTAACTTGTACCTTGAAAGGAGAGGTGTCTCCAAAGTGGCCGCTTGATGAATATGTTTCGAATGCTATCGGCAGGTGTTGAAGGATGTGGACAAAATTATCCATCATTTTGTCCCTTTGTCGCATGAGAGCTTGCCCAAGCAACAGATTGACAAGATCGTCTGCTCCGTCATTTTTGTTTTCTTTTTCCATTGAGGGTTTCTTGGGTGTGTGAGAGAGATTTTCTTCAAGAGAGACAATCTCGACACCCAACTTGCAATACTAGGACCTCATAAGGGACATGCACTGAAAAAACAAGCAAGAGCATCCTACTCTGATACCATTGATCCGAATTATTTTTGGCATGAAATGCGAGCGGAGATATAATGAATAAATGCACAACAATATCACATATATTCAATAAGATTACATAAATGTATCAGAGAAGAAACCATAAACACAGTTATACAGTAATACACAATTTCTATTAATAAAATAAACGTACAGAGACTGTAAAAATACAGAGTGAAAGACTCGCTAGAATGGTGGCAGCTTATCTCTGAGAAGAAATGTGACGGCTACTTACATTCGCAAGAAGATGATTACAATGAGGATCTGAAGGCCTTTTTACAATAAGCAAGAATTAAAAAATCCTTAGACATCCAAAAACCTAACCCTAGGAGATGGAGTGCCAAAAGTTATATGGGCCCCATTTGTGTAAGTTAGTACATCAACTTCTCGGGGTCGTAACTTTTGCATACGATCTTTGTTTTAGGTGTATGATAGCTCGTTGGAAAGGTATCGTCGAGAAAATTAATTTTGGAGGATAAATCATGCTTTTACATATCATTGAGAACCTCGATCTCGAAAAACCTTCATTTAGGCCCTCAAAATGGCCCCGGAAGTTAAAACCTGCTAAAAATAGTAAATTGTCAAAATTGTCAGAAAATTGTTTTAAGCCAGTTGGAAAAGGTGGGTGGCCACCAATATCAACCTAGATCAATTCTCCCTCCTCAGGAATCAATGGTCTCCATTGCATTGAGTTCCTGGGGGAGAGGGACAAGAATTTGTTGGATCTACATGTTGGTGAGCTGCTTGTATTGCTGGAGACGTCGCGTTGCTTAGTTTGTGGAAGTCTGTCATGAAACTGTTGAAGTTGAGGTAGTTCAACAGGTTGAGTTACATGAGAGGACAGTGCATAGAAGGAATCTTTGTGCTTTTCTGTAATATTGTCGACCTGCTTCTGTTGGATAGAAGGTACAGGGGGCGAGGCTGTAGTGGTTGTAGTGTCCCTCTATTCTCCTTTTCAACAAATTGTGAAGAAGCTGAATTTTGCAGTATGAGATACTACCTTGCGACACTTTTTAGGTGGAACAATAGTTGGCACTACCTCTAGTATTCTGTAGAGATGACCACCCAAAGTAACAATGACACTATGGGGTCGAGACTCATAAACAACATTGCGTCTCCACATATATAGTTGGCCCAAGAGAATGTCAGATAATACCTCATCCTTGAAGGGTTGGGTGTTGTATGTCAATCAACACTGTTGGCTGACACAGAGATATCGTCCTTGCCGAAGCCACCCGATGTTGTATGGCTATGGGTTTGGTGTTGTCGACAATCCCAATTGTTTGACGACCTCTCCTGGAATGAGGTTTTTTGGCTTCTGTTATCAACAATAAAATGCAGCGGGGTCCCCTTTTCCCACATTTGTGAATGAAATAGGCACTCCCCCTTTTCAGGATCTGTTGGTTCTTCTGGTTGAAATATTGTTGTGGTCACGACAATAGCAGTGGGGTCTGCATTAATTATTTGTCCTTTACCAGTATTTTCATAATCAGATTCTAAATCACAGTTCAGATCCTTGTCTTTGATCTCAACCACCAATGACTGTTTTGAGCGACATTCATCGGTGTTGTGCCAGGGGATTTTGTGGAAATCACACCATTTTTCAGTGTCCTTTGTATTTCCTTGACCCTTATTTTCTTGTGACTTGGACTGGTTTTCAGGAGACTGTTTGTTAGGGCCGTCTTTGTCATACTTCGATTGTTGCAGATTTGTAGAACTGAGCTCACATTTGTTCTAGTGCTTAAATTTTCTCAATTTTAACAACATATCGATAAGCAGCACCAAGTGATGAGATGTCTAGAAAATCCATTTCAGTTTGGATGTATCTATGTAGAGCCCACGGTATTTCAGAGCCAATTGTTGCTTGGAGTCTTTGATACCCAACTCAGTGCGCAAGGTATGGAAGATGTTGGTGAAATTCAGAATTGCTTGGCCCCTCTCTTGCCGCAGTGTAGTCCATCTCATGTACTGGTCCTCATAGCTGCCATCAGGGTAATACTGTTCCTTTACCGCATCCACACAAAATTCCCAAGTGGGATCGACCCCATATATTCCAGACTCCTCTGTGGAACTCTTCTCCCAGTAATTTTCCCACCAATGTTTGACATGGGGGAGAGATTTCAGGAGTGCAAAGGTGATCTTTTCTTTGTTGGAAAATTTGTGAACAGAGAAATAACCATCTAGCAGAGTTAACCATTTTTCTAGGGATTTTGCATCTATCTGTCCTTCAAATACATGAATATAAAAATTAACTTGTACCTTGAAAGGCGAAGTGCCTCCAAAGTGGCCACTTGATGAAGATGCGCCTGATGCTATCGGCAGGCATTGAAGGATGTGGGAAAAATTCTCCATCATTTCGTCCCTCTGTTGCGTGAGAGCTTGTTCAAGCAACAGATTGATATGATCGTCTGCTCCGTCATTTTTCTTTTCTTCCACCATTAAGGGTTTTTTGGTTGTGCGAAAGCGATTTTCTTCAATAGAGACAAGCTCAAGACCCAACTTCCTATCCTTGGACCTCGTCGGGGACATGGAATGAAAAAACAATCAAGAGCAGCCTGCTCTGATACCACTGATCCAGATTATTTTTGGCACGTAATGCAAGCGAAGATATAATAAAGAAATGCACAGAGATATAGCAGATGTTCAATAAGATAACATAAATGTATCAGAGATGCAACCATAAACATAGTTATACAGTAATACATGATTTCTATTAATGAAAGAAATGTACAGAGACTGTAAAAATACAGAGTAAAAGACTCGCTAGAATGGTGGAAACTTATCTCTGAGAAGAGATGTGACGGCTACTCGCATTCACAAGAATATGATTACAATGAGGCTTTGAAGGCCTTTTTAAAATAAAAAGGAATTCCAAAAACCCTAGACATCCAAAAACCTAACCCTAGGAGATGGACCACCAAAAGTCATGTGGGTCCCGTTTGGGTAAGTTAGTACATCAACTTCCTGGGGTTGTAACTTTTTCATACGATCTCTGTTTTAGACATATGATAGCTCATTGGAAAGGTATCATTGAGGAGATTCATTTTGGGTGCTAAATCATGCCTTTGGCTATCGTTGAGAACATCAATCTTGAAAAACCTTCATTTAGGCCCTCTAAATGGCCCCATAAGTTAAAACCTGCTAAAAATAGTAAATTGTCAAAATTGTCAGTAAATTGTTTTGAGCCAGTCAGAAAAGGTGGGTGGCCACCAATATCCACCTGGATCAATCCTCCCTCCTTAGGAAGCAATGGTATCCATTGCGTTGACTTCCCAGGGGAGAGGGAAATGCCTTTGCTGGATCTGCATCTTGGTGAGCTGCTTGTATTGCTGGAGACGTCGTGCTACTTAGTTTGTGGAAGTCTTTCATGAACCTGTTGAAGCTAAGGTTGTTCAACAAGTCAAGATACATGAGAGGATGGTGTGCAGAAAGAATCTTTGGGCTTTTCTGCAATCTTTTCGACCTGCTTCTATTGGATAGAAGGTGTAGTGGGCGAGGCTGTAGTGGTTGCAGTGTCCCTCTATTCCCCTTTTGAATAGATTGTGAAGAAGCTGAATTTTGCAGTATGAGATACTACCTTGTGGCACTTTTTAGGTGGAACAACAGTTGGAACTACCTCTAGTATTCTGTAGATATGACCCCCCATTGTAACAATGACACTACGGGGTCGAGACTCATAAAAAACATGGCATCTCCACATATATGGTTGGCCCAAGAGAACATCAAAGACATCCAGTGGGGAAACATCACATAATACCTCATCCTTTAATGGTTTCATTCTGTATGACAATCGACACTGTTGGCTGACATAGAGATCTCATCCTTGCCGAAGCCACCCGATGTTGTATGGCAACAGGTGTGGTGTTGTCGACAATCCCAAATGTTTGACGACCTCTGCTGAGATCAGGTTTTCCTAGCTTCTGCTATCAACAATAAAATGCAGCGAGGTCCCCTTCACCCACATCTATGAATGAAAAAGGTGCTATCCCTTCTTTGGGATCTGTTGGTTCTTCTAGTTGAATTGCTACGGTTGCGAAAATAACAGTGGGGTGTGCATCAGTGATCTGTTCTTTACCAGTATTTTTAGAATCAGATTCTGAATCATGGTTTAGATCCTTGTCTTGATCTCGACCACTAATGACTATTTGGAGTGACATTCATTGGTGTTGTGCCAGGGGATTTTGTGGAAATCACACCATTTTCCGGTGTCCTTCTTTGTCTTCTCATGACCCTTCTTTTCTTGTGTCTTGAACTGGTTTTTGAGAGACTGTTTGTTAGGTCTGTCTTTGTCATACTTCGGTTGTTACGTATTTGCAGAATTGAACTCCCATTTGTTCTAGTGCTTAAATTTCTGCTCGATTTTAACAACATATTGATAAGCAGCACCGAGTGATGAGATGTCCAGAAAATCCATTTCAGTCTGGATGTATTTGTGTAGAGCCCCACGGTATTTCAGAACCAAATGTCGCTCGGAGTCTTTGATACCCATCTTGGTGTGAGAGGTATGGAAGCTATTGGTGAACTCTGGAACTACTTGACCCCTCTCTTTTCATAGTGTGGTCCATCTCATGTACTAGTCCTCATAATTGCCAACAGTGTAATATTGTTCCTTTACCGCATCCACAAAAAAATCCCAAGTGGGATCAGCGCAATATATTCCAAACTCCTCTGTGGAACTTTTCTCCCAATAAGTTTCCCACCAATGTTTTAAATGAGGGGGATATTTAAGGAGTGCAAAAGTGATCTTTTCTTTATTGGAAAAATTATGAACAGAGAAATAACCATCTAGAAAAGTTAACCATTTTTCTAGGGCTTTTGCATCTATCTGTCCTTCAAATACAGGAATATCAAAATTAACTTGTACCTTGAAAGGCGAGGTGCCCCCAAAGTGGACACTTGATGAAGATATGCTTGACGTTATTGATAGGCGTTGAAGGATGTGGGCAAAATTCTCCATCATTTCATCCCTCTATCGCATGAGAGCTTGCTCAAGCAACAGATTGACAGGATCGTCTGCTCCGTCGTTTTTGTTTTCTTCCACCATTGAGGGTTTCTTGTGTGTGCAAGAGAGATTGTTTTCAAGAGAGACAAGCTTGAGACCCAAATTTCTATACTCTAACCTCGTCGGGGACATGCACTAAAAAAATGATCAAGAGAAGTCTACTTTGATACCACTGATCCAGATTATTTTCGGCATGAAATGCGAGCAGAGATATAATAAAGAAATGCACAAGGATATCAAAGATACTCAATAAGATAACATAAATGTATTAGAGATGCAACCATAAACACATATATACAGTAATACATGATTTCTATTAATGAATGAAATGTACAGAGACTGTAAAAATATAGAGTGAAAGACTCGCTAGAATGGTGGCAACTTATCTCTGAGAATAGATGTGACGGCTACTCGCATTCACAAGAAGATGATTACAATGAGGCTCTAAAGGAATTTTTACAATAAAGAGGAATGCTAAAAAGCCTAGACATCCAAAAACCTAACCCTAGGATATGGAGCGTCAAAAGTCATGTGGGCTCCGTTTGGTTAAGTTAGTACATCAACTTCCTGGGGTCGTAACTTTTGCATCCAATCTCAGTTTTAGGCGTATGATAGCTCATTGGAAATTCATCATCAAGGAGATTCATTTTCGGGTCTCAATCATTCCTTTGACCATTATTGAGAACCTCCATATTGAAAAATATTCATTTAATCCCTCAAAATGGCCCCAGAAGTTAAAACCTGCTAAAAATAGTAAATTGCCAAAATTGTTAGAAAAATGTTTTGAGCCAGTCGAAAAAGTGGGTGGCCATTGATATCCACCTAGATCAATCCTCCCTCCTTAAGAAGCAATGGTCTCCATTGCGTTGATTTCTTGGGGGAGAGGGAAAAGCGTTTGCTGGATCTACATCTTGGTGAGCTTCCTGTATTGTTGGAGACGTCGCGCTTCTTAGTTTGTGAAAGTCTGTCATGAACCTATTGAAGTTGAGGCTGTTCAAAAATTCGAGCTACATCAAGGAACGGTGTGCAGAAGGAATCTTTGTTCTTTTCTGCAATCTTGTCGACCTGTTTCTATTGGATAGAAGGTGCAAGGGGTGAGGCTGTAGTGGTTGCAGTGTCCTTTTGTTCCCCTTTTGAACAGATTATGAAGAAGCTGGATTTTGCAGTATGAGATACTACCTTGCGACACTTTTTAGGTGGAACAATAGTTGGAACTACCTCTGGTATTTTGTAGAGATTATCAGCCAAAGTAACAATGACACTACGGGGTCAAGACTCATAAACAGCATGGCATCTCCACATATATGGTTGGCTCAAGAGAACATCACATACATTCAGTGGGGAAACATCACATAATACCTCATCCTTGAAGGGTTGGATATTGTATGACAATCGACACTGTTGGTTGACATGAAGATCTCATCCTTGCTTAAGCCACCCGATATTGTACAACTACAGGTGTGGTGTTGTCGACAATCCCAATTGTTTGACGACCTCTGCTAAGATGAGGTTTTTCTGGCTTCCACTATCAATAATAAAATGTAGTGGAGTCCCCTTCACCCACATCTATGAATGAAAACGATGCTCCCCCTCTTCAGGATCTATTGGTTCTTCTAGTTGAATTGCTACGATCACGACAATAGTAGTGGGATTTGCGTAAATGATCTGTCCTTTACTAGTATTTTCGGAATCAGATTCTGAATTAGGGTTCGGATCCTTGTCTTTGATCTCGACCACCAATGACTTTTTTTAGAGACATTCATTGGTGTTTTTCCAGGGGATTTTGTGGAAATCACACCATTTTCCACCATCCTTCTTTGTCTACCCGTGACCCTTCTTTTCCTATGTTTTAGACTGGTTTTTGGGAGACTATTTGTTAGGGTCATCTTTTTCATACTTCGGTTGTTGCGGATTTGAAAACCCGAACTCCCATTTGTTCTAGTGCTTAAATTTCTGCTCGATTTTAACAACATATCAATAAGCAGCACCGAGTGATGAGATGTCCAGAAAATCCATTTCAGTCTGGATGTATCTATGTAGAGCCCCACTGTATTTCAGAACCAAATGTTGCTCGGAGTCTTTGATAAATATCTTGGTGCGCAATGTATGGAAGGAATTAGTGAACTCCGGAACTACTTGGCCCCTCTCTTTCTGCAGTGTGGTCCATCTCATGTACTGGTCCTCATAGTTTCCAACAGGGTAATACTATTCCTTTACTACTTCCACAAAAAAATCCCAAGTGGGATCGGGCCCATATATTCTAGACTCCTTTGTGGAACTTTGCTCCTAGTAAGTTTCCCACCAATGTTTGACATGAGGGAGATATTTAAGGAGTGCAAAGGCGATCTTTTCTTTGTCGGAAAAATTGTGAACAGAGAAATAACCATCTAGTAGAATTAACAATTTTTCTAGGCCTTCTGCATCTATCTATCCTTCAAATACAGGAATATCAAAATTAACTTGTACCTTGAAATGCGAGGTGCCTCCAAAGTGGCTAGTTGATGAAGATGCGCTTGATGCTATCGACAAGCATTGAAGGATGTGGGAAAAATTCTCCATCATTTAGTCCCTCTATCACGTGAGAGCTTGCTCAAGCAACAGATTGATAGGATCATCTGCTCCGTCATTTTTCTTTTCTTCTGCCATTGAGGGTTTCTAGGGCATGTGAGAGAAATTTCATTCAAGAGAGACAAGATCGAGACCCAAATTTCTATACTCAGACCTCATCGGGGACAAGCAATGAAAATACGATCAAGAGCAGCCTGCTCTGATACCACTGATCCAGATTATTTTCGACACAAAATGTGAGCGGAGATATAATAAATAAATGCACAGAGATATCATAGATATTCAATATGATAAAATAAATGTATCAAATATGCAACCATAAACACAGATATACAGTAATACACGATTTCTATTAATGAAAGAAATGTATAGAGACTGTAAAAATACAAAGTGAAAGACTTGCTAGAATGGTGGTAGCTTATCTCTGAGAAGAGATGTGACGGCTACTTGCATTCGCAAGAAGATGATTACAATGAGGCTTTGAAGGCATTTTTACAATAAACAGGAATGCCAAAAACCCTAGACATCCAAAAACCTAACCCTAGGATGTGGAGCGCCAAAATTCATGTGGGCCTCGTTTGGGTAAGTTAGTACATCAACTTCCCGGGGTCGTAACTTTTGCATACGAACTTTGTTTTAGGCGTATGATAGCTCATTAGAAAGGTATTGTTGAGGAGATTGATTTTGGAGGCTCAATCATGCCTTTTCTTATTATTGAGAACCTCAATCTTGAAAAACCTTCATTTAGGCCCTCAAAATGGCCCTAGAAGTTAAAACCTGCTAAAAATAGTAAATTGCCAAAATTGCCAGAAAATTGTTTTGAGCAAGTCAGAAAAGGTTGGTGGCCACCGATATCCACTTAGATCACCCTTACTTACTAATTTATTTATTAAATAAGATATTGTATAATTGTCTGGGTGGTTATTCCTTAGTTATCCCTTAAATCTGAGAATTTAATGTTGTTAGTAAGTAGAACCTTCATTAATCTAACCTTGGGATACAAAATCAGTGTATGGGTAAGCGCAATCCTATATTCAGGGTTCTCACCCCTTTAGCATTTCAGGATCTTGAGAGTTCATGGCTAAGTAACTGATCTAATTATTTGTAGATATACTAGAATTGAATTTATTGCACCTTGAAATAAAGGTGAGGTGTGAATGGTTGTGTTTGAATTATTTTCACTAGGTGGTTATGTTAATACTTGTATTATTAACTATATTCCTTAGTGTGAGTTCATGATTTAAGCTAATAACCTTTACTGATGTTGAGTGATTTAATTAAATGTATTCTCTATGCCTCGCAAAACAAAATTGATACCTCAAGCATATGAAATTGTTGTTGTGCTTATGATTTTTAGAAGCTAGGCTCTTTACATGCACTAAAATATAGGAAAAGTATGACTTCTTAGAGGCTAGACTTCCTGCATACCTTGAATTAAAGTGTAAGAACGATTTTTTAGATTTTAGAATTCTCGCACTACGAAGAGGTGTTGATGTGAAATGATTAAGAAATGTGTTCTCTAGCATCGTTGGATTATTGTTGACCTCGAAGGGATTGATCATTTCTTTCATTGCGCAAGTTAATATTCAGATACGTACCCTTGCCCCTTGGATTATGTTGTGATAAAGTAATTAGTTTATTGGCACGCTTGAATTTTTTATGATGAACGTTCAGTACATGATTGGATTTCCTTTGCGAGATGAAATTAAAGTAGACCTTTACTCGAGCACTTGGTTTGTGTGGATGGATGTTGTAATATCCCCAAGGATGAGCCCTAGTTGTATTTATAAATTGTAAACATGTTTTGTAGGCTGGTGAGTCGAGTGTTGATAAGTTGGTGGGCTTATGTGTTTACTAGGCCAGAGAGCCTAGGTGTTAAAGGCCAGGAGCCTGATTTTGTATATGTAATTATGCAGATCATTAATAAAATATAAACATTGTTGTGTGCAGACCTACCACGAAGAAAGAGTGATGGGGGAGTAATCTTCCACGAGGTTGGGTAAGGGAGGAGGCTAAATGTGTGAGCCTAGGGGATAATCTAGGGGGCTTACCTCTAAAGAGGATAATAATTTATTATTATTTCCAAAAGGATAAGGTGGACATGCTGAGTGTTGTCCTAAGTTCCTGTAAAGGGAACATGTGCTAAGTGGAACTCATGCGGCTCTAGGAAGAAAAGTGTTGACCTGAGTGCATGCAGTTACAACAAATGAGTCAGCCATGTTGGGGGTCACTTTCAAATTCTTCCATCCTCTGCCTGAGTTCGCGGGGATGCCCATATGAACCCATTTTTCCCCTGCACTTGACCTCTGTGTTTTGTCCTCTGGTCACGCATCCTGAACCCAGTGAGAACCCGTGGACTGATCCGCATCTTCTGTGAAGCCTGAGCATCCCATATATATCTGTGTCATGTGTCTGCCATAGTTGTTAGTGGTTGTGGCCACGCAGTTCCTGGACTGAGTGTGACTTGTTGTCTTATGTTTTCCTGAGTTGTATTAACCAGTCATTGTTGTCCTCACATTGCTGGAATTGAGTTGAAACTGGTTGAAGAAGTGGGTTTTGAGGCCCATGGATGAAGAGGTAGGTTGCCCGACCTGTTGGTGGTTGGGGACGTTACAAATTGGTATCAGATCCAAGGTTTTCAACACCGATCCTAGATGGGCTATGTTAGTGGTAATTGAATAAAATGTTTCGGAAAAGAATTGTTGTTAGAATGGACAAAATTCAATTTCATAGCCAAGGTTTTAACGTTGAACCTAGATGGGTTGGATAAGTGGTCATTGGATTCAAAGTTTCAGGTGGAAATTGTGTCTAGAGGACCAATTTCAAACCCCAGAACCTTCTTGAGTGCCAAGAAGTTACGTTGGTTGTGTTACAAAGATCAGGAGGAATAGCGGTGTTGTAAAACCATGACAAAAGTGGTATTGGGCCGCAAAGTAATGTGGACCTTAGGATTTGTTCGGGAGAAGGAGAATCCTTCACAACCGTCAGATCTAGTAATGTTGTGAGGTAGTTAGCCATGAATTCCTTTAGAAATATGTAGAGTAACAAAGTTTGTTTTGCGTTGTAGGATCTGTTCAGAAGGAAGGGAAATCCTTTACAACTGTCACATCTGGAGAAGGGGTAGAAGGGTTAATCTGGAAGCCCTTCGGTCTTCACAACTTCAATGAAGCCTGATGCCAGAAACAAGAGAAGGGTTGAAGCCCGAAGCTCCAAAGTGGATCTACATCGTAGATATGGAGAGGAGAGCTCGACCATTGAATCAAGCCAATGTTAAAAGGTCAAACACAGTAGTGAAGGGAGAAAGCTTTCAAAGAGTCGAAGTAGTGAGTCATGATGATGTCACTTGGAGGTGACATGGACACATGGGTTGTGTGCCAAGTGTAAGTGGATTCCGAGCCATGGAATATTGAAATGGCATTTGGAACATGACGCGTGTCACCCATCTGAATGGGATACGTATTAGCTGCTAGTATTTCATCATATGCCTTGTCGTATGAGCAGGGCTAGTGGGGTCAAGGTTACATAATGTAGTTAAAGGTCAGAGGACCCACACTAGCATTAATCACGATACATCCATATCGACGACAAGGAGGAATTGCGGGGACCCAATTTGCACGGAAATTAATTATCCAAGGTGGTCTCCTAATCCAAACCGCGGTTTCACCGAGAGGTTATGTGTTAACGTTAGAAGAATTACGAGACAAAAGGCGGGTTACTCCAAACCGCTACTACATGCCCCGCAATTGGAAAATGTAAGTGATGTGATGTAATGACGTCACCAAAGGTGATTGCCAATGTTCTTAGATTAACAGTTCGGATGTGTGGATGTGATATTCTGCAAAGCTCCAAAGTCCCGAAGACCTAGAACTCAGACACTTGAGGTTCCATAGTAATTTTTGACTATCATATGTTGAATAGACATGGATGGTTGAACCGCTCTACGTCACTAGTTTGGTAATCTGGAACTCTAAGAGATTGTTGTGTGGTGCTTTGAAATCTTTTGAAGCCGAAGGCCCGAGTAAGCATCTAGCGATCTAGCGCTTGGTCACGACCCGTGATCGCATGGGTTGGGGACTGAGAGAAAGGGGATAGTTCCCAAAAATTATTACATAGCAGAGAAGAGCTCGGAAAGAAAATGAAATCTGAACATTTTCTTAAATCAGATTGGTTTGAATGTGTAAACTGGTGAAGTATTTAATAGCTTTCAATTATTCCACTTCTTTGAGTTTTTGAGTTCAAGGAGTGCACATTTTCCACAAGGAGTGCATTGATAGAGGTAAGTTAACCTCAAAGAAGCTTAGGAGAGATATTGTTCAACCTTCATCAACAGAAGTGCAAGGAGTGCACAGGAAGAACTTTGTGTTGAGTTCAGAGAGAGATAGTGTCACTGAGAACTCTGTAGGGATCTACTAGGTGGGCATCGAGTGAGTGCAAGTGTGCACAGAGAGAACTCTTTGTCGAGTTTAGGGAGAAGAGTATCATAGGAATATACTCATAGATATGTTTAACACTCTGTAGAAAACGCTCAACAAGGTGTGCTTTGAGTAGAAGTTTTCCAGGAGGGCACGAAGTTTTCCTTTGAAAGGAAACATAAGGGTTGAGACCCTTAGGAGATTGATTAATTAAAAAAGCTAAGACGAGATAATGAAAGGAGTGTGTGGGATACAAACTCATTCTAAGTCTCAAATATCAGAAGAGATAATGCTTACGAGAGAGAAGACAATATCCAGGAGGTAGACTCACAAGAGAAAGGTCAAAGGCCGAAGCCTTTGAACACTGACAAAATCTTCCAAGGCAGAATAAGTCAAAATATCAGGAGGAGTAGTGACAACAACTATCATATCAGTTGTGGGAAGGATCTTGGGCCATTAGATCAATGTCCAATAGAACAAAGGAAGTGCAGAGGAGAGGAACAGATCCCATCCGTTAGGTCTGTATGCGAAGGACCAACAACCATTGGATCTGGAGGTAAGCGCATAAGACTTAACCCTTGTGTGCGCAGGAGAAGTGGACTTGTCAAAGTCCCAAAGTCCATAAGTGATTTGGGACCATCCAACGTCAAGGAGGACAGGTGGTGTAAGATCCACAACATCGAAAGTTTTTGGAAAAGGAGGAGGAGAAACAACCGAAGTAAATCTTGGTCGTTGATTTGAAAATGGATGTGTGGCGCCAAATATAGAACTATGGGTACATATCACTCCAGAGGAAACAAGAGGATGAAAGTGTTGAAGTGCAAAAGGATATCTCAATCGTTGATTGAAGAGGAGGTCGAAGGACCATTAATCTGGTCTTGGTCGAAAATTGTTGAAGTCCTTAAGAGAATCAGGGCCATTGATTTGGAGAGGACGCATGGCAAAAGATCTCACTCTGGGGAAATTTACTATGAATATTTGTCTGTGGAGATGTGAGAAATCCCGAAGGCCAGAGATTCGGAGTTCATCAGAACCATCCAATTGTTGAGGACAGGTTTCAATAGATCTTGCACTTCATAAGATTGTCATACGTGGAAAAGAAGATATTTGAGAGTTGAAACTCCTAAGGGTCGGAGAGTTAGAATCAACCGTAGTCGTTGATTTGGAAGGGAGATACGTATCGACAGATCGTGTAGATTTGGGATCACATGTGGAAGGAGGAAAGAAGATAGAAAGGGAGGATAGATAGTAGCCATTGATCGTGGATCATCTCCAAGGGATTGGAGATCGATAGACCAGCTGGATTGTGGGGCCAGAGGTTGCTCGGATGTTAAAAATCTGAGAGTGGGCCGCAATTTATACCACGGTTTTAACAAAGTGATGCATCGTAGCTGGAGGTAAATTGTGGAGAGGAAAGTGGGTTGGCCTAAAACCAATCTTTCCCACACCTTCAATCACAGTTTTCCATGAGGTCATAGCCCAGGGTCTTATGAAGGAAGGGGCTAATGAAGAAGGAGCTAGCACCTGAAACTTGGAGTTTTGGAAGCATGCAGGAATAAGCTCACGAGTCTGTTAGGACCTATGCCTAAAGAAGGGAAGGGGACCTATGTAAGATTAATAGGGGTCTAGCAAAGGCCTGAAGAGTCGATCTGACTCATCATTTGGAAATATCCTTTGACCGGGAGGTCAGCAGACCCTGTTGAGGTAGGGGCACTGCATCGAAAGTGATCAATGCAGAAATAGTCATGTATAGTGACTACAATGAGAGCACAAAAAAATTCACGAATCGGTGAAGAATTGAAGACTTCTGGGTTTAGAAAGGAAAAGTTGTATAGGGAGAAGGAAGTTGTTGCAATTTATGTGGCATAAAGTATGTTACGACTTGTTGAGACATCCAGAGGAAAGAATCTTTTCATGTTTGCAAGTGTTGTTGGTCACGTTGTTGCATAAGGAAGGAAGAAATAGAGAGTTGAAGTGTTGGTTATAAGTTTTATAAAAGAAGCATGAAAGCTTCCACTGCCATTAGACTTTCAGGTAGTATAAAATTTATTAATGGCAATCATGCAAGTATGAGTTTTTATTACTCTTTTTTCATAATTGTTGAAAGGAAATTTAGGTAAGAATTTCCTAAGCCAAAGTTATTTTATAAATCACATGATTATATGATTGAGTGCATACCACTAGATGTGGTAAAGGCTGGAGGCCTATATTAATTCAAATATTTTTATCTTCTGAATGCACACACTGACATAATAGAATTTCATGTTAATTTGGTTATGGGGTAATAACCAAAGAATTAAAGATAATAACTTGTTGTAGGAATGAATGTCAGTAAGCTAGTCATGTATGAGACCATGACCCAGTTGGATATGGAAAGGTATGGATATGGAAAGGTTATGAGCCAGACATGTACTAAAAGCTTCCTACTTTTAAATAAAACTTGGGCTGCAACATTTTTGCTAACACTAATGAACATCACAAAATTGTATTCTTGGTGTAGTGTTCGGGTTGAAAAGGAAGGCATCCAATTAATTGGGAAGACAATAGGAAGTGTGTGGAGAATGTGTCAACAGATTGGCCAAAATTCCAACTTATGGATGGTGAGATACATGACTGAGATAAAGAGCATTATGTAATCCGATTCAAGGTGCACTAATTAATTATGCATTGAGAATTGTACTCATGCATAGTAAGTGATAGAATTGTATAATAAATGCATTGATTAAATTTGTTTGTAAGTACATGCATATATATTGTTGCATGGAAATAATTGTTACTAACAGTTGAAATGTGGTTAACTCATGAAGCTGAGGACATTTCAGGAGTTGCTAGACATTGCAACAGGAAAGTTGCAAGTCAAATAGTCACATGAGCATTGACTACAAAAAAATTTCTTGTTCAGAAAAAGAAGTAATGAACTTACAGATATTACTGTGAACATGCATATGCATACAATGACAAGTCGTTCTAGTTTATTATTTTTTGGGTAATTGTGATTGAATTGCTAAGTGCAGGAAATTCTAAGATCACTGCATAAGATTTTGTACATATTGCAATTGAACATTGAAGGACGTTCTTTCTTCCTTCTTGGCAGGGACTTGTTGCTCTGCAACTCCCCTGGTTTATTTTATATCTCCATTAAAAGCATACAAGCAACAATGAAAATATTCTTGCTAATATCTTGTTTGGTTGGTATTTCATATTTCTATTTTAGATTAATCCCTATGATATGTATTGTAGGAAATTGAAAAATTTGTATCGTATCATGAATTCCTTTGGCTTTCCCCACTATAAAATCTGCATGATATATATCTTCATCCTTGCCCTTCTATGCCCATTTATTACACTTTTCTATTAGCACCCTTGTGTAGCTCCTTTTCCAGGCAATCATGAAAAGAAACTGCCAATTTACGTTGTAAATAATTCATCTTATCCTCCTATCCATTCTGGTAATATTTCATGTACAATTTATTGTACAGGTTACAATCCACATTCAAAATTGGTGCCATGCCAATTCTCCAATGCACCTTGCCAATTCTCCATTGTCTCGTCTACTCTAGGTTGTCACTGGTTCCTTGAATTCCTTCGATAGACGCTTTGAGTTTCTCCAGGTTCCGAGAATGTTTTTTCCACATGTTCTTACAATATTCTCTCCCTCCTCCCTCTCTGTCTACCCTATATCTCCATCTCTCCATATCACTCACTTCTACTCTTGTTGTCTGTCTCCCTTCCTCCTTTTATCTCCCTCTCCCCGCTTTTTCATTTATTATTATTTATGTTATAAAATTCCCTGTTTTGGTTTAGGAAATAGTCTAGTTTTCTACCTTTTATCGGAATTACACTAGCATGAAATTTGGGAAGGAAGCATGGAAAAATAAAATAGGGAAATTTGAACACACAAAATGGAATTCCGAGTTGCAAGTTGACAAACTGAATATCTCTTTAAAAGTTGACTATAGAATGACTATTTTTTTGTCTACATGGCAATTAAAGATGTTGTTTTGTTTACTTATAATTAGAAACTATATATACATTTTCTTCGAAAGAACCCAACAGAGAAATATTTTCTATTGGTAGAAATGTTGTCTATTAGTTCATCTACACAACCCCTTCGAAGAAATCCAAGATGTGGCATCTTGTAGCATTTTAATCTATTGGTTCCTCTGCATAAGGCCTTCGAAGAAATCCAAGATGTGGCATCTTGTAGCATTTTAATTTATCAAACGCAGAATACATAATAGGTCTTAGGGAGTAACCTCTAATGTTGTAACTGAAAAAAAATATGATGTTCATTGCCTACTGTTATTTTATGTGCCTAAAATATCAACTAAAGTTTGTAGGAAACCATTTTGAGGTAGCATTTTTGTAGATTGAAGTGGATGGTTGTTAGTCTGGACTTTCTATAGAAGCTTCCGACTTTGTAGAATCTAATGACACAACATGATTTTATAGTTGATATATTTGGTAATCTTTACCAGAATGATGGCATGTACACTTTTCAAAATTTGAAGGATGACAATCCATTGTTTGTCATGTAGCTTCATTTTATTGACTAGGTGGAAAGGAATTTTGTAACACTCTAATTTATGCATACTTTTGTTTTGAATTGCAATATCAGTCTCCAATGATGTCCTTACAACTATTATGCTCTAAGGGGTTGCCTAAAACCATAAGTGTGCTTTGATAAGGTACCATTGTATTACCTTTTATTGTTTGGATATTTTTATTTATTGAAAGTGAATTTTGTTAGATTCTGGGGAGCTCCTTCCTTGTTTCCTTTTTCTTTGGCTAGTAGAATATTTTATTTTCCTATAAACATGTTTTAATGCATGGTTAGCTTAAAATTTACATGTTAATATCATTGCATTATATATTCAATATATAAGAAATATGGATTTTCATTAAACTTCTCTTTAATACCAATTTCAAATACATTATTAAGTTACTATGATTGGAGACTATTTTCTTAACTCTAAGGAAATCGATGAAATTGTTCTCTAATGTTTTAAAGGGTGCTAGCTCAATGGAAGAGCACCTTCCTTACAAGAAAGAGGTTGGTGGTTTGTGTTAGCACTAGAAGTCACCTCCAGATTGCATTGAAGGTAAGCCTAGTACCCATCATTTTATATATCATAGGTAATTGCGTTTTGAGTGGTCAAATGGATAAAAATCAATAATAATAACGTTCTAACTCAGAAATATGGACTAGCATGCACCAACCATTGAGGTCTTGAATCAACTTCAGTCACTAAGTTGGAGTAAGGGTGAGTAGGAGGAAGATTTAGTGAGAAAGGTGTAGAGGTCTGCTATGAACATCAGATTTTCCAGCATTCTAAGGAGGAAAAAATTAAACACAAAGTCCTCTTGGATTCAAATTTCAAGGAAGCTAAAAGAAATCATAACAATAATATAATCAAACATTTATCATAATACAACTACAACAATCCATGTGAATCAATCAAACATGAACTCTCTTAGTATCAAAGGCAAATAAGATGGAATAAGAAAGTTGACTTAGATTAACCAAGATGTCTCAAAAACAAATACATAACCAGAGAACCATTTGTTCTCAATCAAAATATCACAATATCAAGGAGCCTAGCTTAACCATTCGACCTTTACAAAATATTAAAAATGAGTATATATACTCAAAACTGCTACAACTACCAGGAATGTGATCAGATGACTGCCTTCAAAACCTTCAGTCAGCACCGCTCTGTCAGGTTGTGCAGACCTCATTATGTCAGATGTGAGCCAGGCATATTTATGTCCTTTATAGGAAAAAATTCCCATAAGGAAGCTTTAGATCGTAAGTGTGCCTTCATGGCCGCTCTTAGTCTGCTTCCATTTATGGAGTGATTTGAAGTTTCAACCACCAGATATGTGTCCATTAACTGATATCTCCTCGAGATAGAGACCGAGCCAGGTAACTAAGGGATGACTATTTGTTGCGATTAAATGTGATGCTAAATGAACACACGAACAAGCGGCCACTGGTCTGATCGAGATCTGTGGCTAGGATGATTATGCTATTTGAAGTGCAGCCATTGAAGTTTACCCGTTCACCAATTTTGGGATACATAAGAGCCTGTGTGGAGATAGTGCCAAATTTGACGCTTTAAGAGCCTCGGATGTGGAGCAGAGGATGAGCTCCCTGTGACTTTGGCCTTTCTCCAATGTGACCTCAAGATGTGACTCAATGCCTTATCCCAAATGGTATCTCGGGATTGCGACATGGCTTAATGTTCAGGGGACAACCACGCGCTGCTCTTGGTTAGGATGTTATATGAGAACGTGATTGTGGGGCTGCTCAAGGTGGTTTGGATTTAGACCACTTTTGGGCTTGCAATCCATCTCCCTTCGCTACATATTGCTCTTGACTTACTGTGGTTTCAATTGCGAGACCGCTCAAGAAAATTATTGCCCGAGCATGTTGCATTCTTGCAATGGACTGTGGTCATTGATATCGTGATCTTGGATGAAGCTTTCACGATCAGTGGCTCAAATATTCCCCCTCCAAATCAATGGATCAGATCTTCTCTTTCAAAACAACGACTGAGATTTGCTTCGTGGATTAGCCTTTGGGCCTTTCAATAGTCAAACTTTATTTTCTCCAAGAAAATTCTCCGGAGCTAGGGATCTGACGACACATGACTCTTGTTGATCAACGTCTCAGATCCATCTTGGGCCTTTGGGACTTCGGGCCTTTGGCCACTTCGGCAGCTCCAACAAATTCGACGTTGAAAGATTACAATTTCCTTCTGGTTATGCTTCAATCCCTAAAAAGACTATTTGAGAAAGTTGTGCTTTTTGTTCATGGTTGTGACCTACATGATCAAGGATTTGGACAACTAGCTGTGTGTTTGGGAAGACAGAAGGATTAGTGATAGAGGCGAAGGAGATGAGTGCTCAAACACAAAGGGGCAAACAAAAATGACTTACCGACTGAAAGGGAAAATTAAGACTTGGTCTGTGAAAATGATAGTGACATGGAAAAATTATAGACTTAGGTAGAAACCACAAACCCATAGGACTCTGACAAGTTCATGTGCTAACAGTTTGATTCCTATGTGCCCTAAGATAAATTAACATAGGATAGTATAATTTATTTTAAGAAAATGATATTTATGTTAATTTATCTGAGAGGTAAATCATTTGTTTTTATACATTGTTTTATAATCTATATTGCCTCTAAAGAGACAAAAGTTATATATTCTCCGGAGAAACAAAAATATTTGCATAGACTTTTAAATTTTGGTTTTTAAATTTGGCATACAAAGTCATTTATTGAATTTTATTTGCCATTATGCATTAATATATGTGATATGTAATTTTTGAAATAATATCCTATGTAAATAGAATTGTATTTCCTAACAAAAACATAAAATTAATTCATAATTAGTTCTAAGTGTATCATTGTGATGTGTCATAGATGAATGTAAACGCAAAGCATTTGATTTTCCTATCCATATTTTTTTGTAAATTTCTATTCTTAAATCAATTTAAATCATCCCATATAAGCCAATAAAGACACCTATTTATTTTTTGACTTTTAATTACTTATATGCATTAATATGAGTTCATAAATGTGATATATAATTTTTGAAATAAAACTCCATATAAACAATAATGAATTTCTTCCAAGAAAACATAATTTTCTAATAATTAATGCTAAGTGGAATATTCATGGTAGTGGATTTTTTATAATTATGTATTCTTAAATCAATTGTTTATAATTGACAATGGCTTATATTTACCATTATGATGACCTATATGATGCATTAATATGAATGTATAAATGTGATGTAATTTTTGAAATGAAATTTCATGTAATAAACATGTATTTCTTAAAACAAAGTGGAATTAATTGATAATAAGTGTTAGGTGGACTATAGATGGGTCATAAATAGATTGAAAATGGGTCATAAATAGATTTTTTTGAACTTTTTCACCCTATGACATTTTATTTCCCATCCATAACATTTTGTAAATTTGTATTCTTAAATCAATTATTAGTAATTGAAATCATTTCATATAAGCCAACAATAGACAAAACTATTTATTTATTTTTATTTAATTATATGCATTAATACATGTCTAAATGTGACATGTGTTTTTGAAATAAAACTCACATTTATTGGTTAGAATTAATTAATAATGAGTCCTAAGTGAGCTATTCACACTCATGGGAGATGAGTCACAAATGAATGGCTTTGAATACATGATTAAACTTGGAAATTAATATCTTAATTTTGATAATTTATTTGTAGTTACATTAAACATTAATCATTAATAATCAAAGAAAATGAGGACATATACAAAGTTCAACTAAAAACCTCGAAAATCTGTTTCAACATATATCTCTTATGCATTTAAAATTATTATCATTTTCTCCTCCTTTTGGTGAAAGTAATGCTTAGCCATGGTTGATTTTTCTATGGTTGGTTGGCACTATTACATAACGTCAATGGTTTTGTAGAGTTTACAATGAGGAGAGATAGATATCCATTTCTCGCTTACTATTCTTCAAAGACCCTTGCTTCCATTTCCTACTCTTGGTTCTAAGAGGCCAATCACTTACTTCGGTCCATACTAGACATCTCAATAGATTTCCAGTCACCTACTTCGTCCATACCAGGCATCTCAATATATTGACTTCCTCCATGGAATATATTAATGATTTATAAAAAACTCAATGTTGATGATGTCCTTCTAATAGAATTTTTCCAAATTTAATGAAATATGTGTTATATTCCATTATTGAACTAAGCACATCAACACAAATTATCACTTCATTAGATATCATGTAGAGGCCAAGACTATTCACTTGAGACATTGTTCCAAAAATGAGCAAATTGCACACATCTTCACCAAAGGGCTTGGAAGAGAAAAATTGAGAAGTTTAGAATGATGCTTGGACTCACACATACCCCTTTTGATTAAAAGGGGAAATGTCTAACACCTAATCCTTTGTGGTTGTGTTACTTGTAACTGTAATGTAAATACAAGAGTCATTTACTCATGTATATATGCACCTATCATACTTATGCAAAACACATCAGCTTGGAGTTACTATTTCTACCCAATGCTTGATTTGACACAACATTAACACACTTATGATTTTAATGAAATTAATATTCACGTAAGACATTAAAAAAAATTATCAATATTATCAATAATATTTTTTCCATAATTTAATTAATTAAAAATATCAATAAATAACTAAAAAATTCTAATAGTAACAAAATATTAACCTAAAGTTGAAACTTTGTTTGAATGAAACTACAATACATGCATTTAGTTATAACCAAATATTAATAAGAATGAACTTTTTTTTTTTTTAATAAAACTACAGTACATTTATTTAGTCATAACAAATTATTTGGACTGTTTTAATAAAACAGCATTACATCTATTTAATACTAACTATTTAATTTAACTTTATTTACTAACAACAAACCTAATACTAACTATTTAATTAACTTTATTTATTAATAAGAAACCTAATATACCCACTAGAAAATGGCTACCAGACATCAGTCACTACATCTCACGATCTATCTTTGTTGACTCGGAGATCCGGTTTCATCTTTGTCAACCTGTTGGAGAATATCATGCTTCCTTGTTTCATCTTTGTCAACCTGAAGAATTTCATCTTTGTCAACCTGAAGAATAGACAAAATCACATGCTTATATAAGCACAAAAATAACGATAACATGTAACGGTACAAACATGGTTATATAAAATGTCGTTACGTTGGTGTATATCTTTCTATTTAACATTACTCCCAATAATATGTATGGTAATAAAGTAATAAATTTGTAACTTATCTTCGGAAATCTGGAGAGTTGACAAAATCACATGGTTATTTATTTTATATCTCCATTAAAAGCATAAAATCAACCATGTAAATATTCTTGCTAATATCTTGTTTGGTTGGTATTTCATCTTTCGATTTTAGATTAATCCCTATGATATATATGGTAAGAAATTAATAAATTTGTACCTTATCCCGAAGTACTTTGGCTTTCCCCGCTATAAAAGCTGCACGATATATCTCTTCATCCTTGCCCTCCTCGGCCCATTTATTACATTTTCTATTAGCACCTTGTCTACCTCATTTTTCAGGTAATCATAAAAAACATCTGTCAATGTACGTTGGAAATAATTGAGCGGCTTCTCCTCCTGTCCATTCTGGTAATTTTGCTGCTCCTCCTGTCTATTCTGGCAATACTTCAGGTACAATTTCTTGTACAGGTTACAATCCACAGTCAAATGCATCCAGTCCTTGGAGCCCTGCCAATTCTCCAATGCCCCTTGCCAATTCTCCATTGCGTCGGCTGCTCCAGTTTGCACTTGCTCCAGGTTCTCACTGGGTCCTCGAAGTCCTTCGATAGCCGCTTTGAGTTTCTTCAGGTTCCCAAAATGATTTTTCCACATGTTCCTCATATTGTCGAATTCTTTGTCTGCTCCCACATTGTCGGAACTGTCAACAAAGTCCAACAAATCCCATGCGTCTGAGCAAGCTTCGATAGCATTTTTATAAGCCGTATCAACATGCTCTTTGATACCGTATGAAATTATAAGCCGTATCAACATTTTTATAAGCCGTATGAAATTATTAAATTTGTTAAGTTTTCCATATTTATTAAATTTGATGGTTATCGATAACTACCTAATTATTGGATCGATGTTGCTGTGACCGCATTAAATTGGCGAGAAAGATACTAGCACAGCCACAATTATGTGGCTGATTAACGCCGAAAGGAACAATACAGAATACCGCTGGTAATGCTCCGACTGACGAACGCTGGTGATGCAAGCACAAAAACGTAATCATCAAAATCAGTCAGTAGAAATATGAAACGTAAAGATCATATCATTTTATGTGAATATTTTAATATTTTTTAATTAGGTAGAAGTGGCAATAAGTTAGTGAACACAGTAACTTTTAAATATAATTAGATAAATGTAAAAAAGTAAACATATAAATGGATGTATTTATAACAGCTCGGAAGTTAATGGATGAAATTAGAGCCATTCATTTATTGTGACGATTAAGAATATTCTAGGTATATTTAATCTCGTCCATAGAAAACGTATTAAAAACTAAAAACCTATTAAATGTGCCCATTGCCAATAAATGTACGCCACCTTTCGACTTAAAATTACAACAAAATTAGCACATCACGAGAAGAGTTGATCTTTAGATCCATTAATTTATACAAATTCGGATTGGTTTTAAAAATGTGAAGGAAAAACTTTGTATAGGGCAACTCCATTAACATGTGCAATGATATGAAATGTTATGTTCAATAAAATTCCGAGTTTAAATCTTCAATTTATAAATCATGATTGGTTTTAAAAAATGTGAATCCAGTGTATAATGGAAAGTTACCTTTAAGTATTAGGTTTCAATCAAAATTATTAAATTCAAAAAGGAAAAGTTTCCTTATGAAAAGACGAATCACACTCAAGTTATTAAATTAGAAAATAGAGTTGGCCCCATGAATTAGGAAGAGAGATGGCAAATGGGCCATTTAAGTGTCAAAGAGGAGAAGGTTCATAATTGAAAAGGCGATAAATGCTCACATGAAGATAAGGTAGGCACATAATTGAAAGGGTTTAAGGTATGGGCATAATTGAAAAGGAGATAAATGGTCACATGAAGGTAAAAAAGAAAGCTAAGGTAAAAGGAAAGTTAGTTGAAAGTTAGTTGAGTTATGAAGGTTTCTATAATAGAGTATGAAGGATATATAATAGAGTATGAAGGATATGTAATTTTTTATTTTATTTATTTATTTTTATTTTTATATGGATTAATATGGAATTTATTAGTGATATTTAAAAAAATAATAATAAACAAAATATTTGAATATCTTTTATAAATAAAATATTTCAATATTCATCTTAAGTTTTATATAAAAAGAAAAAGATGTAAAGAAATTGGAAGTAAAAAATTTCTTATTTAGTTGATAGATGCTTTCAACTTGGCATGTATGAGGAAGATGTGTAATTCCTTTCATATTTAATATGAAGTTGAGATGTAGCATTCAGAAACATATTTCAATGTGGATAATAAATAAAATATTTCGATGTCTAAATGATTATATATATATATATATATATATATATATATATATATATATATATATATATAATCTCTCACTTGTCTAATTACTTGCCTTACTCTAAGGTGATGTTCTCTTACTTATGACTTTCATTGCTCTTGTCCAAATTATCATATATATATATATATATATATATGGGCATGTTCAAGCTAATGATGGTCTCTCATGAAGCATTAGTGACAATGCAAACATGGAAAAACAACAATATGTTAACTTGGAGACATTATTGAAGACACTTTTACAGTGAATTTAAATGTGGTGTAAAAAGATGAAACGTAGGAAATTGAATTACCTTTCCAAATATAAAAATTTTATTAATAGAAATTGTGAATAATTAGAATAAGTTAGATATGATAAAGCTCTATATAATGAACCAATGTATTGTATAATGTATTCAATAATCTAATAGAGATATGTAATCATGTCTATCTCATTTGTTAATTTGGTATCAGAGCTACAGAGTTGGGCATAGCTCCCTCACGGGAGTGCCCATAAATATGTGGAGAGTAGAGTAGATAACTTCTGAGAGCTGGAAATGCTATAAATAATCTATTTTATGTGTGAATATTTTTTTGAGTGATTCTGTGGATTGATTTATTAGTCAAGGGATGGATCACAGTAGCCATTGTGACAGCCACAACCATTGTTTGTTGTTCCCTGGAGTATTGCTGGCAGTATCTTTCTTTTTCTTTGTATTGTTGCAATATCGATCCCTGCTGCAGTATCGATCCATGTGTTGGAGTGTTCGTTAGGATATATTATGCGTTGCGTGTTCGTTGGGTTTGCTATTTGCGCTGTGAATAGCGTTGTCTGTTCTTTCTATTGGCGGTGAGAGTCAACTGGTGTGAAGGAATATCGTCTGCGTCAAGTAGAGGAGTTGTTGATTGTTGTGCATGGTTTGTTTGCAACTATCTGCAAGGTGCTATCTTAAATATTGTTGAGTAAATTGACATCTGAATGATTTGTTATGAAATCAAAGTGTTATGGTGCTTGTGGACAGTTGTGCTTTGTTATTTACATAAACAGTACAAAAAATAGTAAAGTTGGAAGTCAATGCAATTACTCTCTACAACTTATTGGAGTAATTGCAAGCCTTTATTTCTTATGGTGTGCCAGTCAGATTTACTGGCGAAGTCCATAGGAACCAGTTGTTGGTGAAGAAGTTGACCTGGGAGTACTTATATTTCTGACCCATTATTTATTTCTTCCACATTTCTTGTGCATTGCAGCTATGCATCCCAAGGATTCTTCACCGTTCAGTGAGGAATTGCCATTACAAAATTGAAACTCGGTCTGAGATCTGGGTTTGATGCCTGAGTGCTGACTCAAGACAAATTGTATTTATCATGCGATTGCTAGAGCCTTGCTTGCAGTCGGTATTGTAAATTGTGGCATCCAAAATTGAATGTGATCTTGCATACACACTTCTTGCAGAGTACGTCAGATCTCTGAGTGACTTAGTGATTTATTAAATCTATTTCCGAATGGTTGTCTCGGGTTCGAATCTCCTCCAGGCGGTATTGGGAATGTTGTTACTTCTTCTTGCGGCGGCGGTGTGCGTGAGTACCATGGACGCCGACGATGGCGTGCTGAATTGGGCGGTGAAGCAACAACAATGTAGTGGTTCGATCGATAAGTGCATTATGGAAGTGAGCATGAGCTGTTTGCCCGCGAGTCTGTGTGAAGCAAAATTGTTCGGCCTTGGTATTTCCAGATATTTCATCTCACTGTTGCCACACTTAGACTGGACGCTTTGGTATTTGGCAATAACGCCTATCACTATCAACAATATCATGTCTATTGTGGAAAACGATGGACCCAGTGCAATGCAGATGGTTAGAAAAAGCATTATTAATAGTGTGAGACGACAACTAGCCTTTTCATTTCAAAGAAAAGGCAACCCGATTGATGATTATTGGTGCTTCGACACCAATTGGCGCCCAAACAGAAAACAACCTGCTAGACTATGCATGGTGAAGTTGATCCAGTCAAACTGCAAGTGTGATTCATTGTTTGACACTATCCCTGCAAAGTAAGTTTTGGCTGAGGCCATAAAGTTCGTGGGGAATATCACAGGTCATGGGGAATGTCGCAGTGGCCGGCATGGATCCCAACAGCAGGTGTTCATGACCATGATGATGTAGTTACCCTAGCCTGGTTCGTTGGTCACCTAGGGAACTCGCCCCTTTGACTGATCGGTTTGAGAAGTAACAGAAAGGGCCTATTTTAATGCATACAATGATAAGAAGCATGGAGGTGTTATAGCGAAGTGAGGTGTACGTGACCATTCTATCGGACTCACAGGGCCTCCAATATGATTGAAAAAAGTGAGATTGAGTTCTGCTTATATTTCTTATGATTGGCAAAAGTGAGATTGAGTTGTGCTTATATTTCTTGTTTGAAGGTGTGATGATAGTTATAAGTTGTGTGAAGTGGTTGTGTTTCTTGGTCAAGAATGATGATGAGATGTAAATGAACATATGTAATGGGATTGTAATATTGGGCATATGATTGGTGAGAGTATTGTTGATATTTTATGTACCTGATTGAATTGTTGTACCTGCCACCCCAAGTCCAAATTGTAATGCTTAGCCATAGGCAAGCTAAATTCGCCAGGTTTGTTGTAAGCCCTATTAGTAAGGCATAAACAAGCATACATGTTGTAGCACAGAAGCACGTGTGATCACAGGATGTGATACTCTCTCATAGGCAGAGAGGTTGTTGTATCAAGTTGTGGAGTTAACCAGTATGAGAGGTACAGGGGTGACATGTGTACCCGTAGCCTAAAATTGATAATGAATCGAAGAAGCGAGAGCCTTAGATTCAAGGTGGGGATGTGAGATGGAAGAATATGAAAGTATGAGACCAAGTTCTGATTCTCAGAGTATGAGGGACCAATTTATGTTTAAGGGAGAGCTTAACATTGATGAACTATGTAGCTGAAAACAATTTCTAGAGAACTAGTGGTTACAACGACAGATGACACATGACCCATGTATTCCGATAGATGGATTGTGTTTTATATGGACATCAATAATTATATGCAGGTACAAGGTATAAGAGGAAGCAAATAAAGTTCAAGGATGAAGCCCACACTAAAGCAAGAAGAAATCAGTATGACCAAGCACAAGCAAAAATGACTCAATCAAAAAGTATTCATTAAGGGGGTGTGTTACAATATGTAATTCATACTTGTTGTATTATTGGGTTAATGACCTATTGAGGAGGTAGTTATAGTTAGATGACCTAAGAGAATAGGTCAAGGAGGTTATTAGATAGTTGGTTGTGAGAAATATTCTCTCCAACCAAGTCTCCTAGTTTGGTGTGTGGTTGAGATATTTGCTCAACCTCTATTGCTATTATTAGAATAAGATAGATCTAATAAAGATCTATATAACGAGCCAATGTATTGTATAATGTATTCAGTAATCTAATAGAGATATGTAATCATGTATATCTCATTTGTTAATTGGGGTTGAGTACCTTAATGATGAAATTTCATTCCAAAAACTTGTATAGTTGTAGAGAACCCATTGTTCTAGTGTGGTGTATTATTTGAAAATTTATAATATTAATTTTATATTAAGAATAACTCATTTTAGAAATGGTTAAGCCTAAAAAAAGTTATAGAATAAATAAAAGAGGTATGTATTCTAGGATTTTGATATATGCAAAAAAAAATATAAATGAAAGCAATATTAATTTAAATAAAAACTATATATTTAGAATCTTCATCGCTCACTCTATCTATTTATGTAATTTCATCAATAATTGATTTTTGTATCCTATAGAAAAATAACATAAAAAATAGAGATATAGAGATGTATTCACAAAAACAAATGTTTTTATCTATTTGTAGACTGAACCATTAGGTTTTTCATCCCGAACCTAAATCCGAGGAAACTAAGCCCACATACACGTACACTAAAGTTTTCATTCCCTCCCAAAAATTTTGAATTCTAAAGAAGACACATGTGCTCTAGGAATGCACATGTGTTCCTAGGAACACACACGTGTTATAGGAATGTGCATACATTCCTAGGAACATGCATGCTCTCTAGGAATTCACACACACTATAGGAATGTGCACGCACTATACGAACACACAGTCGCTCCTATTTCCTATTTCCAATTTCCTACTCCCCCTCCCTCC
>ML782265.1:698832-717450 GCA_009831015.1 Picea engelmannii
TCTCTCACCCCCTTCCTCTCTCTCTCTCTCTCTCTACACCCCATCTTTGTCTCCCTCTCCCTCCCTCTCACACTCTAAAACACTCCTTCTCTATCCATCCTCTCTTTCTTTCTCCCCTTCCTCTCACACTCTCACACATTGTCTCTCTACCCTTGTCCTCCTTGTTATAGTAAAAAAATTATACATCTATGCATCCAAGGCATTGGCCCATCCATTTTCATACTTTGTGAAAAATACTGTTGAGGATTCCTTCTAAAAAAACATTTTTTGGATAGTGTACGTCCCCATTTGCACTAATATCCTTCGTACACACAAGATTTTCATGCTAGTTATCCCATGTACATACACTTGGTTCATGCTAAGTAGCTCGCTCTTACCTCCAAATGTTGCAAAAAATATAAAATTGCATGTATTTTGACGAAGTTTATGGTCTATGGAGGGTTTCCTAACCATTTTACCCCGTGTAGCCCATCCCCAAACTGAATAACCATAATTTTATAATATAAAAATAGGTCTTGGGGGGTGATTTATACATATGAACAAGAGAATAAGAAAACTCTAGCAAAATCCTATCCCTCTC
The DNA here is from genome assembly GCA_009831015.1 of Picea engelmannii. Lineage (NCBI taxonomy): Eukaryota > Viridiplantae > Streptophyta > Pinopsida > Pinales > Pinaceae > Picea > Picea engelmannii. The sequence continues at coordinate 699,413 of ML782265.1, forward strand.
ATTGCCCAAGTTTTACATCTTGCTCTGAGTTTTAGCCTCATCTTTCCCCTCCAACCATTCTCCATATGCAACCATTCCTTATTTCCTTGATGGAATTTTGGTTGTGAGATATATATGTGGGATTGATGCACTTGGAGCCACAACAGAGGAGCCCAGACTTGGTTTGTAAAGTGGTGTTCGCAAGAAAAGGTTGCAACCTTTCATCTTGAATTTGAATAAAAGAGATTATCTTTGTCCCAAAACCTTATGTGTACATGTTCTTGTTAATTTGATCATATATATATATATATATATATATATATATATATATATATATATATATATATATATATATATATATATATAGGATTTTAAGTGATTATTAGAGATTGTATATGTTTTTTCATTGTATTCTTAACCTCTTGTAGGTTAGATTTCGAAGGATATTTGTGATCTAAGAGACAACAACAAGTGGAGGAGATCCACATCAACCGTAAGGATTCAAGGTGGACTCAATAACCTTCTCTTCTCTCTTTATCTTATCACTTAGTTCATAATTTTTTGGGGGTATATTAGAGATAAGTCAATCTTTTAAGTGAGTTATCTTTCTTCCTATTCGCTAGACCCAATTTACGGGGAATTTCCCCATAGCAGAATTGGTGGCTCCACTGGGGAGTCGCTCTAGGGTCTTAGTGGGAGATCTTGATTTGTTTTTTTTTTTAGTGTTCTGAGTCAGGTTGGGTTTCTTGTCACATTCTAGGTGATTACCAGCTTCCCTTTTCCAAGTTGTCTGTCTGAACTTTTTCTTTTTTTTTGAAAAATTTACAAAGGTGTACGCACCTTGTTCTATATACAACACGAAGACATACACATACTACTTTACACTTAGCTTCTGTACATACGCAGGCTGGACATGCACAACAAGCATCTCTATTGTTTTGGAAAATAGTTTCATTTTTTTTTTCTTTTTCCTACAGAAAACTTGTGGTTCCCTAGTCTTCCTGAGTTCCAAAAGTTTCTATTGTTTGGGGTTTAGACAGTTTGCAGGCTCAATTTTTTTATGAAAAAAAAAAAAATCCTCTTATCTCTCTGTGTTTCGAAGCATTTTTGGCTTATTTTTAGCTCGAATTTTAAAAAAAATGAGTTGTACTTAAAAAAAATATTCCCCTCATGGTCGGGGGCGTCCATGAATTGTCTATTCTGCAGTTTCTTTTAACATATTTTGTTATTTTTTCTTTGATTGGAATTAAAAAAAAAAAAAAAAACTACTTTTTATGCTAGTTAGGTCTCTTTCTTTCTTTGAATTGTTTTGCATTGTTATTTGAAAAATAAAAATGAATTAGCATAGGTTTGTGTTTTCTTCTAATCTTGAAAGCATTTCAAAAGAAAAATAAGAAAGAAAATCCTTTCATTTACTCTTTTGTTTCACTCGAAATTTGCATTGTGTATTTTGCATGGAAGGGAGAAAAGATTTCATTTTTAGGTTTGAAGGATTGTTCATGATTTTTGCTTGAAGCTCTCATTCACTTGTAGAATTAGTGCAAACTCTTCTTTTCTAGTGTTCAAGTAATTTTCATTTTTTCAAGAGTCTCAAAAAACATAAGTTGCACTTTCGTTCCTTGAGTAAGAAAAAACCCTAAAACGAACATGTTAATCTGAAATATATTAGTGTTACAGGGAAATCCCCCTACGGACAGGTGAGTCCCGTCTTGGGATCTAGACTCCTAAGAGAAAGACATAAAGGTGCAAACGTTGATCATTGTCATCCCTTTAAACTTAGCTAAACTAATGTATAGAGAAGAGGAAGAAGATGTACCTTTTTTCGATGTTTGTCCTCACCGAGTCCGAGTTGAGTTATGATCCCCAAGCTCCTCAACAAGTCCTGCAATCCAATCAAAGACAAAAAATGCTTCCTATTCTACTATGATTATCTTGAAACTAGATCTATCAATTAAAGACAAGTTCATGTAGATAAACATAATCTTGAAGGAAACAGGCCAAGCACATATATATTAATGAAAACAAAGTAAAGTTCTTACAACTGTAGATGCAGGAAACAACTTCACCAACCTCTCTTTGTCCAAACCCTTTGCTCAAATGATTCACAACAAAATGACCATGCTTCAATGATTATATTCCTTATGATATCATAAGTTTGATTCCTTCAATGTCTCCCAATACCACTTCTTATGAAATCATAAGTTAGGTATCTCTCTATTTCTCCCCATCCATTTCACCATGAGAAGGCCTCCTTATATAATCTTGGAGAGACCCAACCACCTTATATATTCTTGGGATAGGTTGAGGATATTTCTCCATTAGTTGTGGATCCTCCCTAAGATCCATCCTTGACCTCAGATTCGAATCCAACCAGTTCCAGAGATGAGGGGGATTTTTCCCCGATTTTCCTCAACAGCCCAAGATTTCCTCAAACAACCCAATGTTCCCTCATAATGGGGCACAAAGTCTTGAAATGCTCCCCCAAAGAAGGTCAAGGAGCACTGGCACTCCCTGATAGTGGGTAGGGGAGAGCTTCCAAAAATTTCCTCAAAAAAGCCCAGCACTCCCTCAGAAGGGTGCACAGAGTGCTGGAACGCTCCCCCAAAAAAGGTCAAGGAGCATTGACACTCCCTGACAGTGGGTAGAGGAGAACTGGCCCTCAAAATTCATTTTTAAGTGTTTTTTTCATGGAAAAAGATTTGTACTCTTCATAAAATGATTTCTTCTTCTTTAACGAGTCTTTGAACGTGTCTTTAAGTGTTCTTGGTAATTTCATTCGAGACATGACATAGACAATATTACAGTATGATGTTTGAGACACTTGCAACACTTGCGAACAAAATGAGACACTTGCAACACTAGTAATGATGACAATAGGTCACAATTGAAATGAGTAATTTTGATGTGTAATAGATTGCCCCCCAAAGTGCGAAGTTAGAAGAGGGAAATTGATGACTGAAGTACTTTGTATATTTTTTCGAGCAAGGGTATGGACTTGGAGAACCTGGTAGAAGCTGCATACAACCATCAAACAAAATAGTATGATATGTTTCAAACCCAAGGCATGAATACCTATGCTTGAGTGATAAAGACTTTCAAGGTATGGCCACCATAAGATACACTGCAGATCCATAATTATATTAACAAAGAGTATAGCCACCAAAGATACAATGTGGATCTATACTTCCATGACATGAACTGATCGTAGCCATGATAAATACATAGTGGATCTACGAGATGATAAAACATAGCCACGAACCAATACAAAGTGGATCTATGTGACAATATATATATCAATATTCTCAAAAGAAACTCCTTCGCAACCTGGGTAAAGTAGATATCAAAGTGAACACTCAACCCAGGGTATTCTTCCCAATCCCGATGTGGTACAAATATAGCTATGTGAATAGATGTTTTGATGTTGAACATGGTAGAAACCACTTGATTACTAGTCAATGAGGTAAATTGTTAACAAGTGCAAGGGAAATCACCATTGATGTCAATGACTCCCAAGGTACCCTAGTACAATCCAATGAATGTGAATAGATGTGTTGAAGTTGAACATTCGTGGAATCATCCGATCAGTGGTCGATGATATAAACCCACTATCAAAAGTGAGGAGGCTTTCCATTGAGGCATGCGGGTCCCAAGGTACTAATTAGTTTATAAGTCTAAGTCTTGGATGATGTGTTGAAGTCGACAGGAAAAGACTCGTCGAAGGAGTGCCTTGATGTATCCCCCATCAACGACATGAAACTAACATAGAGATGTAAGTTGATGAATGAAATGAGTATGGACTGACACGGGTAATGAAACTGGAAATTTGTGATGGTTAACTCTCAAGGTGGATACTTCCCTTGAACACTGAGGCACAACAGCAGAAACACGACATGGACCAAAACATGATGCAATGGATATTGTGACTTTCGTTGGGTGACCCAAAGGAGTAAAGAAAATCAGAGGATTAGTTCAGTGCAGAGGTTCAGTGGATTAAAATGTATGCAAAGACAAAGTGTCATGTTCAAGGGAGACCGTAAGAGGGACTTGTGATATTTTCAAAAACTACTTGACTTTCTTCCTTCAAAATTTCCCCCCATCCAGATAGACGAGTACCTCTTTTTAATTTAATGAGCTTGAGGAGGGTAACACATGCTCGATATAACTCACCTTCAGTAAGTCCCTCTTCCTTTGTTTAATGAACTGGAAGAAGTAAGGGTTTGGTCCCATATGGGCCCTTTACTGTGTAATTTTTAACGAGTCTAGAGAAGGAAAACTCGGTGGTTTTTCATATTTAGAGAGTCTAAATATAACTTAAAGATAACTCCAAGTTTGTCCTTTTTCATAATGTTAGTCTCGCGAGGCCGAAAAAAAGATAAATTATCACTCGAAAGATGCCCTTTCAAACCTTTTAACGAGTAGGAAAGGAAGCAAGATCACTCGACAATATTTTAATGTTTAGAGAGTCTGAAAAGAGATTAAAGGAGACTCCAGGGGGTTCCTTTTTCGTATAACGTTCACAAGTCCGAAAAAGTGATAAAATTCTACTTGGTTACACTCTCATGTATTTATGAGCACGAGAAGGAACTAAGACTATGCTCGGAATTGGTTTCATTTTTACACAAGCTTGAAACAAAATTAAACTATGCTTGTAAATTCCCAACGTAATTTCCAAAGGTAAGGATACTCATGGATGGTTGGTACTCTGTCCCTAGCTTGAAATGCTAGTGGATTAACTCCATAATGATAACCAAAGGCTGGATACATGCCCCCCCAAGATTCAATTCATTCACTGACTTCGAGGTTGTCACCAATTTCTATCCTAGATGGAGAAAAAGGGTACATGTGGATGAAAAGAAGGTTCAAATACGAGACCTAACGAAAGAATCGACTCGACATCTATGAGATATAGCGAAAGATCTCGACTGAATGAGAGAGGTGACTATTTCATTTTTTAATGATCTTGACACGGGAAAAGAACTGTGCTCAAGGATCTAGGGTCAAACCCCAGATTTATGTTTCATTTTTTTACGAGCTTACTACAGAGAGGAAAACTATGCTCATAGCTTCTGTTTCATTTTTTAACGAGATTTTCACATAGAAGTAAAACTATGCTCATGGCCTCTATTTCATTTTTTAACGAGCTTGCCACAGAGAGGAAAACTATGCTCGTGACCTCTGTTTCATTTTTTAACGAGCTTGCCACAAAGAGGAAAAATATGATCATGGACTCTTCTTTATCATAGATTACAAGAAGATAATTCTCTAGAAGGAAACCATGTCAAGGGACAAAACTCGGTCATGGCTTCTAAGACATCTTCACTAGACGGAAGAAAAACACTCTGGAAGGAACACATGTCGAGGTTCGTGATTGGGGTAAGGAGATTGGGCTCCAATAGCCCTACCAAAGAGATCACCATGTCAACTACTGGATCTAAGTCATTAGAATTTGAAGTCATGGGAGACAATGCTACGTAATTGACCTGTGGCAGGGCTGATACCGACTACACATAAGACCTGTTTAGGGAGGTCATTAGGTTCATGGTCAAGTCAGGGCCAACAAACGAAAGTTGATCAATAGTCACCATTTTTCCATCGTGTGGGAAATATATCACATGAAAAAGGGTGGACACAATAGCTTTCATGGCATAGACATAACCTCACCCAAGGAGTAAATCAAAATCCAAGGGGTCCTGGACTACCATAACATCAATGAAGGCAATTTTCTCTCCCAAAGTTACAGGAAAATGAGGAAGGATCCCTAAAGGGTGACTGGTTCTTTTGTTAAAAGAGAATAGAGTCTAGGTAACCGACACAAGCTGAGGATAACACAAAGCTTGCCAAGAAATCGAGGAAAAAATACTAACGTATGAACCTTCATCTATCAATGTCTGAGGAACAAACCGACCACAAACCTATACTGTAATCTTGAAAGGAATCTGAGAGGGAAGCCGAGGTCCAGTTAACGCACCCCAATAAAAAAGGATGACCTCATTAATTGGAGGGGGTTTCGCAAGAGAAGGAGGAATTCCCCCCAGCATGGTAGTGTCTGTATCAACAAGAAAAACTTGAGCAACATTGGGTTTACTCTCTAGCAGGAGAGTAGGATCAACTGATAACAACATCAAATACAACACTTGGGTTTCATTCTCAGAGGGGAGAATGGGGTCGACAGGTGGAAACAGATCGACTGCTTGGGTTGCACTCTCTAACGGGAGAGCGATATTGACCGAAGATGGGATCGGATCAACCACTTTGTCAACTGGTTCAACTAAGGACATTACCACATTGATGACATGATGAACTAGACTGATCGCTGAAGAGGCCGAAGAAACCACTTTGGCACTCGTCAGAGGAGGAGTGGGATTGACCACGTTGGCACTCTTCATATGAAGTGTTTGACTTACCAATGATGGGACTAGATCAATCACTTGGGTTTCAATTTTAGGATGAAAAGTGGGGCTGATCGATGACAGAACTGGATCAACTACTTTGGTTAGTTGTTCAACCGAGGATGAAACTAGATTGACCACCTGATCAACCGGATTGACCATTCCATCAACTAACGATGGGTTGGGGGAAATCTTATGATAACTAGTTGGATGTTGAATCTTTTCAAAAAGAGAAGAAGCCTTGTCCATACTAGGACAAAGGTGAGAGTAATGATCACCTTTGCATAACATACAAGGAAATTTAACAGTTGTCTTCTTCCTACCAACCTTAACATCACTAGTTGATGGGGTATCATGAGCATGTCTAGCAGAGGCCGATGATGTGGAGGACCACATTTCTAAGACCTTGGGAAGACCAGGGTAATCCCTAAGAAAGTGGTCACCCTTACAAAGACTGCAAGGGAATTTGGGTTTCAAATTCTTCATTTTAATCTTGTTGACCTCATCAATACTTCCAGTACGATTAATAGTAGTTGGTTGCTTAGATCCAACATCTGATATGGTTGGAGGCTTGGTCTTTTTTGGGTTCTTCTTCTTCTTCTCTTTCTGTTTATTCTTCTTCATATCAACCTGACTACTTGCTTTAGATCTTTCACTAGGCGAAGAAGGAGAAAGGGAAGGAGACTTAATGGGTGACGAAGGCGAAAAGTTGACATGAGGTTGATGTGTGGGTGGTGTACTTACATATTAAGCATTAGGTGCAGCTAAAGAATTGGAAATATTTGAGATCACCGGAGTGGGGAACAACCAAATCGGTAATCCAATGGTGAGTCTTGGAAGACTCGGTGTGGAAATTTACGGAGGACCAATGTTTCCAAAAGAAGGTACGGTGAAAGGTTCCCCAGAACAAGGGGTTCCTCCATTGGTATTCCCAGGTGTTGATTCCATTAACACTGACTCGACCTAAGGTCCACTATGTAAAAAAAACAACACATGCTATGAATCTAAAAGCAAACAATCAAACAAAACTTCCCACAATGAAACCACTAGTTGGTGATGAAATCCAACGTCATGAGATCAATATAGGAAGGGGAAGGGATAGAGCAGGCGGATCAATTACGTTGGCGACCTGCTTAACGGACTTATGCCTTGGTGCAATATTCCACACAGTAATTGTGGATTTACCCTCCAAGGAGCCTGAGTGATTTTGACCAACGTCTGTTCCAGGTACAGTGAGACTTCCCTTCACTGTCACCTTGTGTAAGACCTTAACGATTATGGATACTAAGGTCACCAACTCACATTCATCCCCTGAGCAGGTAGAGTCAACAGTTTAGTCCGAACATATGGGCAGGATAACAAGTCTGAAATTCTTCAAGAGAATTGAGGACAAGTGGACCGGTAGAACTTTAGAGGACCCCGAACGGATTCAGAGTTCACGAAGCACCGAGACCAAATGAAGACAATTGAACTTCAAGAAGAACCCCCAATATATGATATGAATACTACAAACGGTTCAACCACGTAGGGATAATCTCCGTAACTCTCCCAAATGTGACCTTGTGCGTAACCCCTGTGTGAGAGGGGGATCCCAGAAAGCTTATACGAAAATTGGATTTGCTCTCCCTATCGCAAGATGCTAAGTTTGTTTGACAACTTTGGAAAGTTATCCTTTCAACTTATTCCAAAGCCCTACACCTTAAGCTAATGTAGGTTTTCTTATAGAAAATGTAAAAATGTATCACAATTTTTAGTTTTGCGCTTGATTTTAAGGATGTTGTTTACTCAAGAGGTGTATGAGAGTGAAAATTGATGATATTATGACTTAATTCCCAAAACATGCATAAGAAATGATAAGCAATCTTTTCTTTCAATGAATGTCTATTTAAGGGAAGGAGAATGGATTTTCTTTTCAATGTCAAACACTAAGATGCATTGACCTCATGCAATTGTTCTCAACCAATAATCTAATTATAATGCTAAAATGTTTAGAAATTTGTTCCAATATCCAAACATGAAAAAATATCATTTTGTTTATATGTGAATGATGATCAGCTTGATGTAAATATTTCTATGCTAATCAGACTTCAAGATCTATGAGATTTAAAAAATCAAAAGGAAACTTCACATAAACAAAAACACACCCTCATTATGATCAAACAAGAAACATAAACAAAACCAAATTCAAAAAGGAGGAAATTCTTGGAGAAAAGACCTCAAAGATCAAAATGAAATAGTGGATAGATCTTCGAATTTCCTTACAACAGCTTTCATTCAATCAGATAAGTGAAAAAGCAGTAGATCGACTCCAAATCTCAGGAAAGAAGAGTGATTCAAAGTAAGGAAGAAACATGTCAAAAATCCAAACAGCACATCATCAATTCTTAGAAATCAAGATGTTGGAGGCCAAAAACAAGGACACACTTAGATGGTAATAACCTTGAGAAGATGAAAAAGAAAAAACTAGCCTCAGAGATCAACTCCCAAAAAGGGTTTTAGTAGAAAAAGACCAGTGGTCTGGTATCAAGGGAACCATAGCATTGCAACGCTCTATGGGAGCTTGCAAGGGAGCGCTAGTGCTCTGGCTGTAGAGGCAGGGGAGTGCTAGCCTCTCAGAACTTAGAAAGCTACCCAAAAATTAAAAAAATCAAGAAAATCCATAAATTCAAAGTGTATGAGATGAATCCAAGAGCCAACAACACATCTAAGAATAAGAGACATAGCATGAACACGATCTAAAATTGAGCAAAGTTCAAAACAAAACCAAGGAAGGAAACCAAAAATGAAATCTTCAATCCCCAGTGGAGTCACCAATTTCTTTTACAAGGAAATCCCCCTGCGGACAGGTGAATCCCCTCTTGGGCTCTAGACTCATAAGACCAAGACATAAAGGTGCTAAAGTTGATCATTGACATTCCTTTAAACCTAGATAAGATAATGTGTAGAGAAGAGGAAGAAGATGTACCTTTTTTCAATGTTTTTCCTCACCCATTCTGAGTTGAGTTATGATCCCCAAGCTCCTCAACAAGTCCTGCAATCCAATCAAAGGCAAAACATGCTTCTTATTCTACTATGATTATCTTGAAACTAGATCTATCCATTAAAGAAAATTTTATGTAGATAAACATAATCTTGAAGGAAACAGGCCAAGCACATATATATTAATGAAAACAAAGTAAAGTGCTTACAATTGTAGATGCAGGAAACAACTTCACCAAGCTCTCTTTGTCCAAACCCTTTGCTCAAATGATCCACAACATAATGACTATGCTTCACTGATTATCTTCCTTATGATATCATAAGTTTGATTCCTTCAATGTCTCCCAATACCACTTCTTATGAGATCATAAGTTAGGTATCTCTTTATTTATCCCCATCCATTTCACCATGAGAAGGCCTCCTTATATAATATTGAAGAGACCCAACCACCTTTGAGATTCTTGGGATAAATTTAGGATATTTCTCCATTAGTTTTGGATCCTCCCTAAGATCCAGCCTTGACCTCAGATTTGAATCCAACCAATTCCAGAGATGAGGGGTATTTTCCCCTAATTTTCCTCAACAACCCAAGATTTCCTCAAACAGCCCAGCTCTCCCCCATAATGGGGCACATAGTGTTGCAACACTCCCCCAAATAAGGTCAAGGAGCATTGGCACTCCCTGACAGTGGATAGGGGAGCACGGCCCAAAATTTCCTCAAAAAATCCCAGCGTTCCCCCAGAAGGGTGCACAGAGTGCTGGAATGCTCCCCCAAAGAAGGTCAAGGGGCACTGGCACTCCCTCACAGTGGGTAGGGGAGTGTTGGCCTTCAAAATTCATTTTTATGTGGTTGTTTTCATGGAAAAACCTTTGTACTCTTCATCAAATGATTTCTTCTTCTTTAACCAGTCTTTGAAGGTGTCTTTAAGTGTTCTTGGTAATGTCATTCAAGACATGACATAGGCAAGATAACAATATGATGTTTGTGACACTTGCAACACTTGTAGACAAAATGCGACACTTGTGACATTGGTAATGATGACAATAGGTCACCATTGAAATGAGTAATTTTGATTTATAACAATTAGTAACACTTTTTCTAGGGTTCACAAATATATTAGTCTAGGGCCTTGGATTAGGTGTGGAGAGGTAAATTGTCCAAGGCCAACCAAAAATTAAATTAGGTGTCTATGTTAGGGTGTGAAAAATCCACTTTGTAATTAATCAATCAAGGAAGCTCCTCTAACACAAGAGTCAAACACAAAGCCACATGGAGGATGATGACAAAGATATCCACTCCTAATCCTGACAAATATTTATGCACTGAGGACAGTGCATAAATAAGGGGAGGGGATTGTAATATCCCTTGACCGAACCCAATTGTAAATGTAATATAAATGTACTTAAGCTTGTGAGTTATTTTGACCTCATTTGGTAATGCACGTCATGTGGCACAGTGTGTGCATGAACTGCGTAGTAAAATGATGTAATATGCACATTCCAAGATACCATGCGCAGTAACTAAGGTGTGCGTCATATGGAGGACAACGAGCCTCGTGTATATGATATGTGTTATAGGCTAGTCAGCCGATTATTATAAGTAGGGATGCTTATTCTTTGGTATTAGGCTGAAACACCTAGATGTCAAACGACAATGCGCCTACTTTGTACATGACTCATGATTAATATAAAATATATCGTTGCACACAGACCGACTGCTATAAAAGAGATGGGGGACTAAACTTCACCAGTTAGGAAAAGGGAGGGCCAAAATTCAAGGGAATATTATATTAATATTTCCTAAAGCATAACGTATGGATAATTATTTTATCCTAAGTTCTAAAGTTGGGGAAAAGTGGACCAAAGTAACTTCCGATATGAAAAGTGTCAATTTGGGGACATGCATTCATATCATGGGGGACGTAGCTCATTTGGTAATTTTTCATGGGATACCTTACCAGCAACCTGACCATCATGCTCACCATCACTTTCAAGAAGAGTTCATAGTGATTCCTTTCCACACTCAGTGATCCAGTCAATGATTCCATGACCATTTTCACTCACGCATTATGTTATCCTTGCAACATCCATTTCACCATTCTGAAGCCTGTTCCCATAGCCCTTTTCGGTTGGTGTACTTGGTTAGCTTGGAGCGGGATTGAAGAAGTGGGTTGTCAGGCCCGTGAGAAATTCTCTGAGATAGAGAATTTTTGGGGATTGATTCCTAAAGGTGCTAAACTGCAGCTACAATGCTCTGAGATTTCCGGTCCAACCTGTTTTTGAAGCCCTGGAAGGGAAGTGGGGCAGCCGAGGGACTACTGAGCAGAGAAGGGGCATAGTTCCTTGGGTGGGACATGCATGTGGGGAATGAGAGGTTGTAGGCTGTTAGTTGAGTGATCACTTGAGACAGATTCTTTCCTGTTGTCCATGAGCCTTAGCCTGGATAGAAACCCTTTACCCTAGGTGGAGTTCAGTCCCAGCTTGGCAGTGACTCACTGTTGAGAGTGATGAACAATGTATTCTATGGTTGGGAGGTTTGTGGACGGTCTGTACGGAGTTGGTGATAATATTTCTAAGATAAGTACCAATTGTATGATAAAATGATATGTTTCTTTGTTATTTACATGCTTATGTTATGGTTTATCATATATGTGATTATAATTGTCTGTATGTTTATGGGTAATTCCCTGTAAATTTTGCATATCTGTAGTTACTGCTATTTCAATATAAAAGTTGTATGTTACAGAAAGTAATTTTTTGTTTATGTTTATATGTAAATCTTCCGCAAGAGTGTTGTATGTATATGTTTTAGTAACATGCAATTTAAAGAGTAAAATTTATGTGGCATAGCTCAGTTGACTACTAGGTATGTTACCGTATGTTCCGCGGTAAGGGAATGAAAGCATTCCCTAGAGTAGCATGGTCTGGCTTGTTAAGGCTGGGAATGTTACCAACTGGTGTCATAACATGAGTGGTTTCTCTGGAGTGGCGTACCCCGGCCTGCGGGTGGCCGGGGGAACATTACATGATCCTCCTCATCAAGCTTAGTCATGAGGGGAATTTTTCTTTTGTTTGTAGTGGGACATTCAAAAGCTTAGGTGTGGGGGTAATGTTGGGCCCGTGATATGATTGATTTAATGACATTCATTAGATCCTTTTCGGCCGAATATGTATATGCGTTTTCCTGTTTTGAAGAGTTTTGAAGAGATTTTTTGTCAAATCACTATGATCCATACCAGGTATGCATGATTCATGTTTTGTGATGGATTTTGAGTGTAATTCAGCATGTTCTTATGATTCCAGGAAACTAATTTGCATTGTCTATGTCACGGGGAAAAATTACAACTCATTTTTGCATCAGACACTTAGTCCGGTACTCCATCCGACACTTAGTCCGGTACTCCATCTGACACTCTGTCATGCAAAAAAAACATGGGAGATTTGGTGGTTATCATATCAACGGCTAGTGATGGGAGAATCAAAGACATGGGTTTTTCTTGTGCTCATGGCCTCCATCTACTAAGATTTTGACAACTCAATTTGGGTTGTTATGTTGGGCGATTATTGGCTCTCCTTATTTCTAGAAGCCACCGACAGTTAGGGTGTATTAAAAACGATTTGTTGTTTTTGAAGAAGGTCAACCCTTCCAATGGTTGACCTCTCAACTTGCTAACCTATAAATACCACCTTAGTGTTTAGACAAAGGAGGTTAGAGAGAAAAAGACAATCCATCTATGTTTTGTTATTTTCATATACAGTTTGCTAAAACTCTGTAAAGACTGCGTTTTTTATTTTAATGTTTAATTCGTGTTATTGATCTCGTGGTTTGTCTTTGAAGATTAGACACAACTTGTTGGGGGGCCCACCAGTAGTCTAGGTGAATATCCAATTAGTTTGTTTGTTCATTAAATAGTGTAGTTGTCATTTTATTCATTTCTTGTACATGATTTTTTCATTATGCTTCCTTATTGTATAACTTGTTGTTTATAATTTAATTAGTTTAGTTCATTTTTGCAGGTTATTGTTAATATGAAATGATCTGTTAGTTGATAGGAGATAATCTTGCAAGCGTAGATACTAACCCTGTGCATAATTAGGTGATAGTTAGGTTTTATTTATGCTGAAACAGAGTTTAAAACAAAGCTTTTAGTTTATGATTTCCTTGACAAGGTTTCAGTGGATGGATAGTTATTAGTTTTTAGCTTTCAATTCTAGTTTGTCTATCTAGATGCTACTTAGTTTTTTTTATTTAAATTGTCATTTATTTTTCTCATTTAATTTCTTGTCATATGCTGAAATAGTATTTAATTTGTGTTTTATGAGTATTTCCTCGTTTGCAATTTGAATTGTTAAAATAGGACTAGTTTAGTTTACCTTATGGAATTTCCTTTTTTAGATCTAGGTTGCAATTTTAATTTAAAGTTGATTATTGAGTTTATTTTCCAGTTATGAATCTAAGTAGTATGAATTTTCTTAATTAACATAAAATGCAATTGAATTTACTAGAATAGTGTTTTTATACTATTGATGATTAATGCGTGATTGAATAATCACATGGATATGCAGAATAGTTGACGTCACTTCTATAATAGATAAGTTCTCACTGGATTGTCTAATTCACACTTTTCACTTTTCTATCGAAGTCAATATCGAGTTTATCCCTCTTGAATTATCGTCAATTGTTAAGTGTCATCGTGATATTATAAGACACCAGAGACATAACCATCAACACTATGTTTGAGTTTTCTTGCTTTCATAGATTAGAGGATAGTTTCCTTACTTTTGTAGATTAGAGAATAGTCTTATTTCTTTGGTAGATTAAAGAATAGTTTCTTATCATAGATTAAATATTAGTTGTTAATCACTTTTATTGTCATAATGCTTTCAATTTAGTAGATTAAGATTTCCTTTCGTAAATTAGAATTAGTTGTGAAGTTTGATTTAAGAATAGAGTTCACTTACTTCTTATCTTGATTAGTTTCTTATTGAGTAATCTTAATTAGTTTACTTGTTGTAGAAGTTATCATAGGCTAGTTAGTTGTTTGATTACTTGTTTATTTTCTTTAATAAGGTAGTTGTTTGCTTTTCTATTTCGCTTTGATAGGGTAGTTGCTTGCTTGTTTACTTGCTTTAATAGGATAGTTGCTTATTGAATTTGAATAGGTTAATTAAAGTAGTTTGTTGTTGTTATTACTTATTAGGTAGATACTTTTCTTTTGCTTATTATCATGATTAAGTTAGTTTTCTTTAATTAGGGTTTTAATTTTCTTTCTTAGGACTATCCATCGATCCTTTGTTCAAAAGTTACTTAAGGTACATAGTTTAAGTTTCTTAGTAGAGTTTGATCATTAGTAGTATTTGCTTGAGTAGATTAACCCTTCAATATCCCATTTCCTTAGTTATACTATACTACCAACCTTTCTACCTTGGCATATATATCTCTACAACTCTAAGTTTACTTACCCTGGGTTGACAATTTAATTGAGGGGTTTTAGTGTGTTTTTAGTGCATATAGAACACCCATTAGATCCTGAGAAGATAGAGGCCATCAGAGAATGGTCAGCACCTAATAATGTGATAGAAGTCAGATCCTTTATGGGTCTAGTGGGCTATTACCGAAGGTTTATTGTAGGGTTCTCAAGGATATCTCACCCTATCACTTCCTTGCAAAGGAAGGAGAAGAAGTTTCATTGCACTGAAGAATGTGAGAAAAGCTTCCAGCGATTGAAGTAGTTGTTAACCAGTGCTCCAATCCTGAGGAATGCAGATCCGAATGAAGACTTTGTAGTGTGTACAGATGCATGCAAAGAAGGACTAGGAGGAGTCCTCAATCTGAATGGATTTGTAATTTGTTATGGATCCAAAAAGTTAAAAGAGCACGAAAGGAACTATTCAACTCATGATTTGGAGTTGGAATCCATAGTACACGCTCTAAATAAATGGAGGAATTACCTCATGGGAAGGAGGTTTGAACTGAGGATAGACCATAACAATCTGAAGTATTTGTTTGATCAACCAACTTTGAATGCAGGAAGAGTAGGTGGTTGGAGTTTCTTTGTGAGTAGGACTTTGATATCAAGCATATCAAAAGAAAAGAAAACAAAGTGGTTGCTGCACTCAGTAGGAGAGTGCATAAATTGCATGCTACGACCGTTACCATGTACCAAACTGATATTAAAGGAAGAATTTTGAAGGCTGCAAATGTAGATTTCTAGTATATGGATTTGATAGCAAAGCTACAACAAGGTGAGATTCCACAGAAAGTGGAAAATTATAAATTGGAATCCGATGGAACACTTATGTACAAGAACATAATTTATGTACCTACTGTCCAGGACTTGAAACTTATGGTTTTGAATGAAATGCATAAGGTGCCTTATGCAGGGCACGTTGGATATCAGAAAACAGCGACAACAGTGAAGAGCCATTACTTTTGACCAGGTATGAAGAAAGAAATTACATAATACATCGCCATATGTATGGAATGCTAGAAGGTTAAAGATGAGCATAGGCACCCAACACAGTTGCTACAGCCTTTACCCATTCCTGAGTGGAAGTGAGATGTAGTAACAATGGATTTCATCACAATATTTCCCAGAACTGGCAAGCATCATGATTCAATCATGGTGGTAGTGGATAATCTTACGAAAGATTCCCATTTCATTCCATTAAAGACTACTCACAAGGTAGCTAATGTTGTTGATATCTATATGAGGGAAGTAGAAATATTGCACAGTATTCCCAAGACAATTGTGTCTGATAGAGACCTGAAGTTCACTTCAAAGTTTTGGAAGGGTTTATTCAAAGGGTTCAGAATGAATCTGAACTTCATCACTGCTTATCATCTTGAATCTGATGGATAGACATAGAGGGTAAACCAAGTGATAGAAGATATGATAAGGATGTATGTGATGGACAAACCATCTAAATGGGAAGACTACCTACACATGGTAGAATTCGCCTACAATAATGGGTATCAAGAATCATTGAAGATGAGCCCATTTGAAGCACTTTATGGAAGAAAGTGCAACACCCTAGTAAGTTTGGATAACCCAGTTGATAGGGTAGTAGTTGGGCCAGATTTGCTCAAGGAAATGGAAGAACAAATGTTGAAGATTAAGCAGAATTTAAAGGCTGCCCAAGACAGGAAGAAGAGTTGTGCTAACAAAAACATGATCCATGGGGATTTTAAAGTGGGTGATCATGTTTTTGTAATAGTGAAAGCCAATAGAAGCTCCCTGAGGCTGCGAAACTATTCAATGTTGGTAGCCAGATTTTGTGGGCCATTTGAAATCCTAGAAAGGATTGGACTAGTTGCATATATGCTTCCATTTCCTGCATCCATGATTGTGCATAATGTGTTTCATGTTTCATTGCTTAAGAAATATATACCTAATGATAATCATGTAATTTATTGGAATGTGATTCAGGTGGAGCAAGAAGGCATCTTGCAAGTGCATCCGGTGCGTATACTGGACCGGAAAAGAAAGCATCTCTGGAATCGAGCCATAGGGCTTGTAAAAGTCTAGTGGACCTGGTAGTGTCCTCAGGATGTGACATGGGAGCATGAAGATGTTATGTAGATAGAGTACCCACATCTTTTTGAAGATTTTGAAAATCGTGTTGATGTTGTGTAAAGAATTTGCACCGAGGACATTGCAAAAATAAGGGGAGGGGATTGTAATACCCCAAGGAAAAGCCCCAATTATGTTGTTGAATTGTAAATATGGTTATAGGTTAGTGAGATGAATGGTTATAAGTTGAGATACTTATGTGTTTATTAGGCTGGTGAGCTAGATGCTAAGGCCAATGAGCCTGATATTGTATATGTAAGTACTCGCATCATTAATAAAATTTACATTGTTGCGTGTAGACCAACCACGAAGAAGTGTGATGGGGGAATAAGCTTCCACAATGTTGGGCAAGGGAGGAGGCTAAGTGTTTGAGCTTAGGGGATAAGCTAGGGGGGTTACCTCTAAAGGAATAATATTTTATAATTAATTCTTGAAGGTAAAGGTTGGCATGTTGAGTGTTGTCCTATGTTCCTGGAAAAAGGAACGTATGCTAACTGGAGATGCATGCAGCTCCAGGAAGACAGGTGTCAACGTGGGATCATGCAGTTAAAACCCAAGAGTCAAACTATGTTGGGGGTTCACTCCCCATTCTTCCATCCTCCGTCTGAACTTGTTTTCCTCAGATGTCGACTTGTGGTTACCTATGCATAGTTGATAAAACCGTTCACGGGAAGGGAGTTCGCTTGCCATTTCCCATCCATCGTCTAACCCATTGGGACCTCTACATCTGCCCTCTGCATAACCTTGCACATATGAGAAACCAGTGAGGGAGGGAAAACCCAACCTATGTGTCCTGTGAACCCAGGTTTATCCACACTACAAATCTGAGTTCGTGCCTTAATCGTTTGGGGTTGATGCCTTGTGTTCGCCTAAAACATTTTGTGTCTTAGAATTAGGTTGTTACCATTTTCGGTGTCCATAAATGTTTCTTGTTTCTTATGTCACCCGTATGCCAGTTGAATGTTGTTGCAGTATTACTTAGGAGATGAATTGAAGAAGCAGGTTGTCAGGCCTATGAGTATCTCTCTCAGGTGAGAGAGTCTGCTGGGAAGTGAGTCCTCCTACTCTGAGACTTCTGGTCCAGCATGTTGTTGAAGCCCAAGGTAAGGGAGGTGTA
>ML782265.1:717489-734732 GCA_009831015.1 Picea engelmannii
TATATACATATACATACATATACATATACATATAATTCGATTAAAATGCATGTTATATATGTGTGTGTGTGTGTGTGTGTGTGATTTCGCATGGTGCCATTACCCGGCCTGTGGATGGCCAAGTTGTTTGGGTAGCATTATCTGAGTTACTTTGTATAAATCAAGGTATGTTCCGCAGTAGTGTTGCCCGATAGTGGTGTTGTTGGTCGGGTATGTTACAATGTTCAGGGACAAAGATAAATATGTAATACTAAATGATTTTTATTTTGATAAGGCATAAATAAAATGTATACCAAAAAAAAAATCATAAAGAGTTAAGAAGGGAGAAATATAGACCACAAATTTAATTTGATCCCAAGTCCTTTCAAGTGATCGAAAGTGTATCATAATATAATTTTCATCTATCTTCGTACTTTCAATATGGAAAAATTGGAGGAATTGGCTTGGAGGCCCCATTTTAGTGGCATGTCCTAGTTTGGAGATTTGGGGTCTAGAACCTTCTAGATACATTTTGAGGCATCGAATGGAACGTTTTGGGGTCAAAAGGTAGATACATGAGATGGAAAATATTACTCTTAGGTTAAGACAAAATTGTATCAGAGTACAATGACACCATTCATACCTTATGTAAAAAGCTGATTATTCAAGTCTATAAGAATTTGTTATAAAGAACTAAAGCAACCTACACAAATTAATCCAAATCAAAATGGAGTTTATAGAAATCTATTTTATGAGAGATACTTACCATTATGCGAGGTCAATATTGAGAAAAAAAAATTCAACATAATAGTAAGAAATAATTTGTGACTGGAAATTAACCACAACACAAGAAGGGTAAAGGGGACCCTAAATCTAAAAAAAAAGGACCAACTAAAAATAAATAACCTCAAATAAATTGTTCAAATCCACATGAATGGAAGAAGAACGGGAAATCAAATGATAACAAAGTGGTGCAACCACTACAAAATCCCTTGGCACAAAAACAATGAATGTCACAGAAGATAGTTTTTCTTGGTTGAGTTGAAAGCCTTAGAATTTGATTTAACCCCGCTACCAGAATATTCTATGAATAGGGGAAAATGGATCATTAACATGAAACATGAAGTTTAATGGTGATCCTAACTCTTTAAATAAAGGACCAAGTAAATATAACTAACCTCAAAAGAATTGGTCAAATATGCATGGAAGGAAGAAGAATGGGAAATCAAAAGATAGGAAATTGGTGCGACCTCTAAAAAATTCCTTGGAACAACAATAATTAATGTTGCAATGAGATATTTTTTATTGGTCAAATCTAAATCCTTAGACGTGGATTTAACCACGATGCCACATGATTCTATAGATAGGGGAAAATGAATCACCGGCGCAGAATCCAATGTTAGTGTCACCACCATAAATTTATAACTAGAGGAAATCAAGGAGCACAAGGAAGGTGAGTGACTTTCCACTCAAAAATGTGTGTGAAGTAGACATGATTGCATTTCATTGTCAATAGTGAAAACCAAAATAACTTGATCTAAACAAAGACCGTAAAGAAGATGAAGCTACTAACGACACCACACCCTTACAGATACACCATGGGTTGGTTAATGTAGGGACAAGTCATCCACTTTAGTTAGTGATGCCTTATGTAATATGACATGAATATCTTCAAAGATAAGGCATCATATGGTAATTCCCATATTGAATTTTTTTATTTTATTTTAGGAAATCCATAGATGTGGAAGAGTCATGATATTTACTAGTTTAGGTCCCATGGTGTCATTGTCACCATGGAGATTACCTCTATAGGAAACCATAGGTATTCCTGACAACCACAATCTCTCTTATCACTAGTAAGTAGTACAATAAGATAATCTATGAAATTTGGATACTAGTCCTCTTCCTAGTGAGGTCAAATGGACCAAAAAAAATCACCATGACATCCAAGGCCTCTGTAAGGGGTCCTTCTATGTAGTAGAGATAGGTAGATTAGTTAATTGAAAAATACAAATATAGATTCACCTCACCTACATGAGTGGGCCGAGGAACTATTAGGTAAAACATACAATTGATGTTACATTGAGTGCCCCTTTTCCAAATGGAACTATATACAAATGCTCTATTTTGGATGAGGAAGGTAGAAAACACCACATTCAAGAGATAACACAAAAAGGGAACATTCAACCAAGCACCTCACCTTGTAGGATCCCTATTGTGGTGGTTCAAAAGAAGAATGGAACATGACGACTTTGTATTCACTATAGATCCTTGAGAAAAATGATAGTTAAGATCCTATACCCCATTCCTTGGGTTGATTATTTTCTCAATAAAATCAAAGGCCCCAATATTTTCCATAGTATTGATCTTAAATCAGGCTATCACTAAATGCCAATAAATCCAACTGATGCATGTAAGACAACCTTTAAGTCTAAGGAATTACTCTTCGAGTAGTTGGTCATAACTTTTGGATTGATTAATGCACCAATGTTGTTGATGGGGATGATAAAAAAAATTATATGACCATTCACCTATTCTTTTGTAGTTTTATACCTACACAACATCCACATCTTCAATAAACTTTGGAAAGAGCATATAAAGCACATTCAACAAGTACTAAGCGCATTGTAATAGCACAAGTTATATGCCAACCTAAATAATTTCTCATTCGACATGAAAATAATTCAATATATGGAGTACAAAGCGGATCATCTTGGTGTGCATGTGGATCTATCAAATATCCAAGTCATTTGCAACTGGTCATCCCCAAACATACTAATGGAGATTTGTAGTTTCTCCAGTCTCACTAACTTTTTACTATATCTTTGTGTTGGGGTTTTGTCATATCACCTGGCCCTTGCTCCAAATGACCAAGCATGCATCAAAGTATAAGTTTTTTATGGTTAAGGAATTGCAAAAAACATTTGAGGAGATAAAGATTTGCCTCTACAGGTTTCTAATCCCACTTCTTCCATATCTACAAATGACCATTTGAAATTGATATAGATTCCTTAGATAATTGCATTAGTGTAGTCGTCACACAACATTAACATATAACATCCTATCACAATGAGACATTATTTGACATGGTACCCCACCTTTTTTATCCAATGAAAACACCTCACGAAATACCCTCAAAGTACTTACCCAAAATCCATGGATGATAAATGGGGAAATATGTTGACCTTCGTTACAAATCCTAATGATAAGGCAATGAATAGAGTCAAACCCATGACCTCCCTGACTTTGGGGAAGAGATCTCACGTATGGCTCATAACTTCTTGAGATACCCTCAAGGCTACATATACCCCGCCTATCAAAAGGATATATACTCTATTGTACAAGCCTATCTCAAGTGGAAAATGATATTTTGGTAAAGGAAACAATAATCCATGTTGACCTTAAGCTTCATAATATGCAAGGAAATTCACAAAAAAAACACATCAGCAGTGGTCCGTGTATCTTCAGCAATTCCAGCTAAACATCTAGTATAGAGAGGGAAGCACAATTTGAGTTAAAAATTTCATCACCCAACCTTTAGTTTTAGTACTAACCATGATCCTAAATTATTGTAGACATGATATTTCAGAGTGGCCCTAGATATACAATAATGATCTTGACTTCACTGCTACATGCAAGATACTACTCGCTAGTAAACAAATTTTAGACATTTATATATTAGATGTACTTCTATTTAATCTTGGCCATATCTATATTCCTTCAAGTGAGAGTGAGAAGATGATTTGAGAGGCACACTATGATTGGGTGGAAAGAGATTTTGACATGAAGAAGCTAGTGGTAGTGATACATAAGTACTTCTACCAACTAAATCTCTTACATGGTGTCAATTGATATATTGTATTATGAAACTCCTATGCCATTGCTAAACCTACAATCAAAATATAAGGAATACACACCCTTTTGCACATTCTAGATAAGCATTAGGAATCAATGTCAATGGATTTTATTTTACGTCTACCCCCTCAACGAAGCATGGTAACAATTTTTTTTTATGGTTGTTGATTGTTTCTACTCTAATATCGTAATTCATCACCCTATAAGAAGAACATCACAACAAAATCCACTTCTAAGATCTTCTTTAAGCATGTCTAGGTTCATTTTACATTGATAAAGATCATTTTTTAAGAGGGACAATAATTTTCTAAGTGTCTATTGGTCCAACCTTTGGTCCATGATGGACACCAAAATAACCACACTACTACATATGGGCGGATTATTCCATGAAATTTTTCCACGTTTCCATTATTTTCATGTTTTGTTTTAAATTGGGCGTAATATTCGTTGTTATTTCCATGGAATTTCATCTCTATTTCCATGAATATGTTTCTTAAATTGGACGGGATTTTCATCGTTATTCCCACGAGTATTTTTCCTATCTCAAAAAGCATCTACTAATGGCTAGTTGACTAGTCGATCTATATATACCTGACTTTAAGAGGCTTTGGAACACAATTGCTATAGTTGCAACATTATTCGTGGATTTTGTTTGAGCTGTTTATTTTTTCCATCACCCAATGGTTGAACAAATCCAATTCTCAATCTACATAGCTCATATTTTGAACTTGCAAGGTTAGTATGTTTTTTTATTTATGTATTCATTTAACTTGTAATTTTTTGTTCAAATGAAATTTCATGTAGTTTGTTTTTTCCTTGATAATATATTATATGTGCAGTACCATATTTCATGTCATTGGTTTTTGGATCTAGTTATTATATTCTATGGAAATTCATGTGAAATGTCAAGAAAAATATTTTCCGAAAAAGTATTTTAAGAAGAGGGAAAATTACTCCATCAACAAGTCAATTCAAACATTAAAAATGGATGTCATTGTCAATCTAGATTAATTTGAGCCTACAATTCCTTATGTAAATTTAATCCTTATTACAAAACCACCAACTCATAATAACTTTACCAGTTGGAATAATGTTTGAAATAGAAAGTGGAAAAAATATTCCTCTTAGGTCTAATTCTATCCCTTAGCGACCTTGTTAGCTCTCTAACTTTTGTGTTTCTATGATGTTGTGCCTATATATATATTAATTTCATATTTTTATTCTAGTATTAGGTTAGGTTAGTCATATAACATTGTATTCTTATTTGATGTTGTTTCTCTCAATTTTTTATAATCACACACAATTCTAGATGTAGTGATTAACTCTAGTTTGTAGTTGATGTAACTTGTTTATACACTATTAATAAGGAGTAGCTAAAATATAAAATTTCATGATGAAATCTACGATAACATGATGAAATATACTAGTCAGACAACAAAAAATGAGAACATGCCAAAGTGTCTTAGAAAATAAAATCATGACCACTGTAAATAGCATAAAATTGTGACCATTGTATGTAGTTTCCAATCAACACGTCATAATTTAAACCAACCCAACCCAATTGTGGATGAAAAGTGGATGGCATTCTTCTTTTAGTGGGGAATTTCAAAGATTGACATTTTCTCTACAAAACAACTTAGAGGCTAGTGTGTGGTGTCGAGTGATTCAAGTTTGAGAAATTTTGACCACTTTCGTTAAATGGTGTGTAATTATTTTCCATGGTGATTTAGTACACACTACTCTAAAGTACACATTGAAGCATATCGATCTTAATAGTTAATCGATAATAATAAAAACAACATGTCAAAATGTCTTAGAAGAAATAATTGTGAGGATTGTAGGTCACTGTAAATAAACATATCATAATCGAAATGAGTAGCTAAAATATCATGAAGGAGTAGCTAAAATATAAAAATTTGACAACTTATTGTTTGGTATGGTGTAGGTAAGACAATTACTTGTCAGTACAAGGATTTGTCACTATGAACGAAAATGACAGGAAGCTTGCTCGGTTAAGAGTGGCGTTAGAGGCGAGGGGTGATAGAAAATGTTATTTCCCTTGCTATGATTCCAGGGGCTTGCAAAGAAAAAGACTTTTAATAACAACAACTAAAAGACATTGTAGGGAGAAGGGGCACGTCGAAGGGGGTTACGAATATCGTCCCTTGGTAAGAGGATTCAATATTTAATGTATTCTTTGTAATAGTCATCATGTCATGAATTTTAGTAATATTTCTTATCGGGATTTTTATATTTTATATACACACTAACATTTTTACATTGTTTTTAAATATATAGATGATGCCCCCAAAATGTTGACCTATAGAGAGTTATTTGCAAGGTACTAGCAGAAATACTCCTTTACAGGGTGATGAACTTCGAGATCAGAATATTGAAGTTATTGATCAAGTTATTAATGATGATATGGATGGAGATAACGTTAGTGATTCAAATCAGAAAGATGAGATACATAGATTGATCCAAGACACATTTTCTCTAATGGATGAGGACAACCAGGATGATAGTCATGATGTTGGTCCTCTACTCGAGAAGTCATGTCAACCTCTTTATGAAGGCTCAAAAACAAATATTTTATATGTTATATTTTTTTTGTTGAACATGAAGGTTTTGAATGGTTTATAAAACACATGCCTCACACAGATACTAAGGTATTTAATTTGTTAATTATTTATGCCTGCATGTTCACAAATACTTAAAAGGTTCAATTTTTTTTCTATATTGCTAATGTTTTCTAATTTGTAAATTAGTATGGATGCGATATTGATGATTAATATTGTTTACATCAACTTATTGTTTTGAATTTTGTAGATTTTTAAGTGAATTTCTATTACCGACTTCAAATATTTTTCCACGCACATATCGAGAAATATCTATGATTATCAAAGAAATTGGAATGGACTATTAGGCTATTAATGCATGTCATAATGATCATATCATATACTATGGAAAATGTGCATTAGAAATGAATGCCCACAATGTCAAATAAGTATATATCAAACCGATAAAGTGTCAAACAAGGTGCCTCGCAAAGTTCTTTAATATATTATGATAATTCCATGTTTCCAGTGGTTGTTCAGGTGCCAAAGTATAGCACATTTTATGGATTTCCATTCAAAGAAAAAAATTCGAGACAATGTTCTTCGAATGCCTACAGATACTTCTCCATTGAAGTACATTGAAGAAAAGTGGCCAATTTTTAAAGAATAACCTCGTAATGTTAGACTTTCGTTGGCAGCTGATGGTGTCCATCCATTTGGAGAGCTTCGTTCTACGTACTAAGTGTGGCATGTTTTTGTTATAAACAATAACCTTCCTCCTTGGATTTCTATCAAGAGAGAGCACACAATGTTGGAAATGATTGCTCCAAGTATCTAATTATCTTTTATTTGCTTTAAATTATGAAAAAATATTTCATTTCTTTGTTTCGTGCATGGTAATTATTTCTTTTATATATAACAACATCTAGATAAGTATAATTAATCATGCAGTATGTTGAACCAATTAGGTAAGTAGTAGGTTAAATATATGAATGTATATATTGAGCCTCTTATCGATGATTTTTTGAAGTTATGGGATGGCGTCACTATGTATGACGTCTCTAGACCAATAGGGAAAAAATGATTTCAATTCCATGGAATACTATCAAGGAAAATTCATGATGCTCTCGGGTTAACACATTTTTGTGGTATATTGTTACTTTATTTTGTGATTTAATATTATATATATTTATTGAAAATATCATGCATTATTTTAAAGTGTAACTCTAATTCGATGCTACATTAATTCATATATCTTGTAGGTCTTTAGATAAAGGGTAAATTTGCATGCCCAGTTTGTGGTCCCAGGATAACATATCGGTGTTCAAGGAGTTTAGGAAAGGAAGTGTTTGATGAGTATAGGCACTTTGCGTTAAGGCATGAATGGGATTCCATGAGGAATGAAAAGTTACTCGATGCAATTCAATATATTTTCATACTACGAGCACCTACAAATCGTTCATCTGTTTGATACAATGCATATCGGGAAGAACATAACAGAATTGTTATGGCGAATATTAGATGGAAGGACTGACAAGGAGAGAATTGGAAATACTTTTTGTGACATCCAGGAAGATAATCATGCATTGCAAAGTGTTATTATTAATTCTAATAGCGATGGTATTGAACAAAATAATAGTCTTCCTTGGTTATTGACAGAACAACAAAGCAATATTGTAAAAGAGGTCATTCGAAAAATTAGGTTTCCAATGGGGTTTTCGTCGAACATACAAAATATCTTAACGAAAAAAGGTGATTTTGGTGGGTTTAAAACACATGAATGGCATACATTCATTAAGGTAATTAGTAGGTTATAATATATTTCCTTATTGGTACACATTTTTTGGAAACAAATAATAATTACTTGTTTTGTTTTACAATATGTTCTACCTTTATCTCTCCCAGACAACTTTGACAACAACATAAAACAAATTATTTATGTACTTGGCAAATACATGAGGTAAGTAATGTTTTATAAGGAAAATGTACTTCGTATGTGATTTGTAGCGGAACTTATTGACATATTATGTTTTATCTGGAAATTTATGTATGCCTTGATATTATTTTATTGCATCGACATTTGTAGGTGGCTATCATCAAAATAAATCCATACAGAAGATATAAGGTATTAGAAGAGAGAAATTCCTCGACTAATGTGTCAAATGAAACAATATCTACCTCCAACATTTTTCAATGCATAAGAACACTACCTCATACACCAAGTTGAGGAGATTGAATTATGTGGACTAGTACACACAAGGTCGATGTGGATGGTGGAGAGGCAGTTGAATTCATTGAAGTCTTTTGTTAGATAAAGAGAAAATCCGGAGGGTTCTATGGTTGAGGGATATATGGTATATCAATTTATGGTGTATATTAGTAAATATCTACCTAAATTTGCAGAAAATATGAATGTGCCTCGCATTTGGCATCTCGACTCCATCAACAAATTTTAAGGGGAGGTCTTATTGGGTAAAGGTAAAATGAGGACTGTGAAAGGTAATTATTATATGTTGACATAGATTTAATATATTACACATTTATTTTTCCAATTTTATTTTATCATACTGATTTTTTACATTTTTTGTTCCTGCATATTGAACTATATTAAATTATTCCTTTATTAACAATACCTAATTAATGATATTAAATTGTTATTTTATCATATAGTTTCTCGAGAGTGGGATGCTTTACATTTATACATTGAAAACAACCTTGATTGGATGGAGAATTGGATAGATATACTGAAGAATAGGTTATCATGGGAAGGGGTGAGTAAGATGATTAAAACATTGCATTGTCATCAAGATCAATTTCCTGATCTTACATCAAGGGAAGTTGATTTAGCCTTTGGTTTAAAAGATAAACATGCAAGTAAATGTTTTACCCACATTTTTCTAGTTATTTCCCAATTTTTCAATGTATTTGGTTT
This sequence comes from Picea engelmannii, assembly GCA_009831015.1. Classification (NCBI taxonomy): domain Eukaryota; kingdom Viridiplantae; phylum Streptophyta; class Pinopsida; order Pinales; family Pinaceae; genus Picea; species Picea engelmannii. The sequence goes on from ML782265.1 coordinate 726,814, forward strand.
GTTTAATTTTTGAAATATATATTTACTAAGTCTTATATGAGGTTTATTAATTGGCAATGTATTTTTTACTTGTTTTCCATGTTGCAGTTGAAACATCACAAGGCTATGTGGTGTAATGGTCTTAAATTTCATATCAAAATGTTGGATAATAAGATGAAAACATCAGATTGTGGGATAACTGTAGTGTTTAAGGTCACCAACATTTCCTCTAGAAGTGATAGAAATTTGAAAGAAATTGAGAATAGGTACTATGGGCATTTGGAGGATATAATTGAGTGTGATTTTAATTCCTTTAAAATAGCTTTTTTTTAAGGTTAAATGGTACAGGCTACAGATGCATCAACGTGATCCTGAAAAAACTATTATTTAGCATGATAATGGATTTACCATGGTTAATACAAGGGAATTTGAACCAGGTATAGAGCCTTATGTTCTTCGAAGTCAATGTGAGCAAGTATTTTACTCAGAGGTACCTAGTAAAGTAGGTTGGTCATACATTGTTAGATATGATCCAAGAGGAAGACTAGTAAAGTATAATCATGTAGCCGAGGATGAAGATAATAAAGAGGAAGAATATAATAATGAGGAATAAGATCATTATTATGCATATCAAGAACATATGGCTCATGTAGTCGATGTGGTAGATGAAGAAGTTGAAGAAGTTGATCATTCAAATGTAGGAGACGTCGATCTCATTGACGATGTTGATAACTATATTAGCAAAAATGACATTGATGATGATGTTGATATGAATGAGCCTTTCAACAATATCTATTCTGAACCAAATCCTGATACAGATGTTGATCTAGATGAAGAAGAAGATGATTGATATTTAATTGTTGAAAAGAAGAGGTATGTGTTTATATATTTTATATGATCTTTATATTTTTTTTTTTTTATATAATATAGTATATGATACATGTTCTTTATAATTTCAAATTAGGTACTATGGGGAAATTGAGAGTGATGTGAGGGGGGTGGGGGGTGGCGGGGGGGGCATAATTAGAGCTTCCACCTTCACATGGTTTCCCTTGTTTAGTAGAGAATGAACTATTCTCAAAACCAAGAGGAGCTCTATGCGACTTCAACTAATCATACCAACGATGTAGGTATGTCATCCCAGGGATTTACATTTATATGTTTATATTTTTGTATAAACCAATGAATGACAATCATAATTTAAATTTGTGTCGTTTTGGCATCAATTCGAAAATATAATCCATTGTTATGGTAATGGTTAGTGTGGATTCCAGGTTCTTAGGTTTCATTGAAAAATACAAAAAGCACCATTTATGAGCATTTTCAATGCAAATCCGTCAAAATTGCAGATTTTAATTGCAAAAATCGGATTTAGTGATTTTAAAAACATCTCATACAAACGATGTAGGTATTTCATCCTAGGTATTTCATGAGACAAATAAATATATGTCATATTTCCGTCTAAAATTGTTCAATATGCCTCTCCTTTCTGCGGGATTTATGTCCAAATTTGAAACAGTATCTACATCAAAAATTGTTGGTTTTTCTTTGCATTGAAACATTATGCCTCTCCTTTTTTCTATATTCAATTACACTTCTTTTGACTTGAATTTCCAGTTTTTAATTTGTGTTATTCAAATCTTTTATTCAAATTTTACAAGGAAATTGTACTAGGACTAGACACATGCAACAATGACTTGTGAATGGGGCCAACGATGATTTTTTTTCAAATTGTTTATGTATGCATTGAAATTTGACATGGATAGACTATTCACATGCCTTAATGATATGGGAGGGTTTTTGGACTCAAATTCTACTCACACACCCACTTTCTTCCATCATCAATTCATCATGTAAACCATAAACCCTAATGTTCTTTCAAAGTACACAAATTGGTTGATGCAAGTTTTAAGTTTTCATCAGTCTTTAGTGGAGTCATCAATTTTTTGGGTTTTAGTGTTCTCAATGAATGAATGAGTTGTTTTTGGCATGGAATGGGACAACACATGTACCTTCTTAATTTTCTTCCTTCACTTGATGTGGGCCTGGTCATTCCTACCCTTCAATTGAAAGTTGCGCCTAGTCTTAGTCATCACCCTTCATGAAACTTGTCACCAAATGATTAGATCACAAGGTTGGAGGAATATGGGTATTGGGATGAGGATTTATAACCCTACAATAACAAGATACATTAATTGAACTTCAACTTGATTTAAAGGTAAATGCAATTGAAAATACTAGCAACCCAAAACTAAAAGGGATCAATATACAAACTGTCAATGAGAGGTGATCTGGTGGTGTGTAGGAAGAGGCCTAGAACCTTGAAAATTATCATTCTCCTCCAACTATACACATATATGATTAATTCTAAATCTTCATCCCTCCTTGAGTCCAATGACCCCATGATTATAGTGTGGCCATGCTTGATGTGGAAGTTTACACATTTCAAATTATGGGATCATACATAAGATAATGTATCAACTTTAGTGGATCATACATATATATATGGGAAAAATACAACTAGAATAATATCCTTCATTCGTTAACTCGACTCTTCCTTTCTTCTTAATATTAGGCGCTACTTTCCATTATCAAACTACAAATAAATCCATTTATAATATTTAGAGGATAGAACCACACTCCCCTCATAATTTATAAGCTACTTGGCATAGGTCTCAATTTTACAAGGAGTCTTTGAGGAAAATCAAGCTCAAACAGATCAGTCTACGATTCAATCCTCATCTCCCACTATATCCCACACCTCTAGGAAATTTGGATGAGGAAAAGGAGAAGGAATATTTGAAATAAAATAGACAAAAATGTAGGGTTATACCATGTCAAAGGTGTCATTACTCATTTTGTGTCCTATGACCTTAGGGAAGCTTAAAAGGAAAAAAAATAATGGGACAAACAAAGAGGCAGGGTAAATGACATAATGCACATGAGACATTTTTTATTCTATAAAATATATCTCTCTGCACCCCTTTCCTCTATCTCTCAGGTGCGGAATTAGAAATTTGGGTACAAAAACCAACAAAGAGTGGTTTCCTATCATTTATTTCAAACTCCTTATAAACCTTAACTCATAGTTCTCACAATCCTTAAAACTGAAAACTCTAACATATAACAACATATTTTTAATCCTTATAACCCCTTAAACTTTACCTTATTACCCTTCATAAATAACCCAACTAAAATTGTAATCCCAATGGCACATAAACCCTATCTCAAAACTCCTAAGAATGTATCAACCCTAATTTATATGACCCTTAGTTACCCCCTATGACTCCTAACCACAATCCTTTGTAACTCATAACCCATTTAACCATTAACACCAAAAATAATGATATAACACCTATCCCTTAACCTTTATAATCTTAGACAACTAACACCAATAAAAATTATTATTCTAACCTCTAACCTTTATAATTATAACACCTAAATTTTTTTATTCTAACACCTAAAATCTAACATGACATACATCTCCTAACCCTTACTTTGAATAACACCTATAACTCGTAATTATTATAACCCCTGTGAATTTTCACCCTATAATAACAATTATCCATAATGAGTACCCCTAACCATATGACTCATATAACTTTAAACCTTTAAGGAATTGTAAATGACATAATTAACCTAGAACACATATGAACTTATAAAAACTAATCCTTAGAACCTCTATCAAATCTATCTCGTAAATCCTAAGAATGTATCAACCCTAAATTACTATGACTCTTAGTTACCCCCTATGACTCCTAACCACAATCCTTTTTAACTCATAACCCATTTAACCATTAACACCAAAAATAATGATATAACACCTATCCCTTAACATTTATAATCTTAGACAAATAACACCAATAAACATTATTATTCTAACCTCTAAACTTTATAATTGTAACACCTAAACTTTGTAATTCTAACACCTAAACTCTAACATGACATACATCTCCTAACCCTTACTTTGGATAACACCTATAACTCCTAATTATTATAACCCCTGTGAATTTTCAACCTATAATAACCATTATCCACAATGAGTACCCCTAGACATATGAATCATATAACCCATATTATTGCAATCTTGTAGTCCATATAAACCCAAAAAACTAACCCCTTTAACCCCCAATTTATACCATATATCAGTGCCTAACTCTTACAACTCTTAACCCCTAATCCTTATCAACACCAATACATATAACCCTTAGCATAAAGCTCTTATAACCCTTAAACCCAAATCCTATTACATACAACACCAAATGAGGAATCCTCATATCCTCCTAAAACCTAACCCTAATGCTAATCCCTTAACCCCTACTAATCCCTAGGATTCAAAGGATGTTGGTTTGGATACTTTCATGGGTGTTAAAATAAATACTTGAGATTTTCCATTTTTGATATGACCCATCCACCCCCTGATGCTAGGATAAAGTCGTCCATAATTTTTTTGAAAGATTTGGATTCGTTATAGATGTGGGAGGGTATATTTATCCATTTTTTAAAAGGAACAACGAACAAACATTGTAGTAGGTCTAGACATGGGCAATGATGACCTGTGAATGGGGCCAACATTGGAAGTTTTTCAAATCTTTTATGTATGCACTGAAATTTTACATGGATAGTCTATTTTCATTCCTTAATGATATAGGAGGGTTTTTGGACTAAAATTTGACTCACACACCCATTAAAATTTGAAGTTGGGCATACAAGGGAAAAAACTAATTTTAATGTTTTTCTTGAGCCTATGAGAAATGTGTCTATCATAGCCAACCCAAGCATGTTTCCTACTATCCCATCATGAAGTGATAATTTTTTAGATACTCACGAATCAATTGTTGGACCTATTATTAAAACTAGGCAATCTAAGGTGGTGGGTGCAATAGTGAAGAGTTTGCTAAAGATAAATACACAATAAAATATTTCGCAATATGATGTTAGGGAAGACCTTTTAAATATTTCCTTACCTCCAACTTTAGACTTTTCTTAAAATACATCATTTAATCACACTCTCTTTCATGCATGGGTCAATGTTAAGACATTTCTTAAAATCGGATAACTTTTCCCCTTTTGTGGTAACAACTATGTAATTTCCCCCTCTAAAATGCTCATGTAATTGAAACCGACGCATATAAATGACATGTGAATGGGGCCAACGTTGAAATATTTTCAATGTGTGCTTGTATGCACTAAAATTTGACATTGTTAGACTAGACACATGCATTGATGGTATGGGAGGGTTTCTGGACTCAAACATGACTAGCACATACAATTCAACAATCAAACAAGAAGCCTATATAATAATTAATGTGAATGGGGAGAATGTTGAATTTATTTTTAATTTGTTCTTCTATGGACTGAAATTTCATGACATGTTAGGAAAACACACATGCATTGATGGTATGGGAGGGTTTCTAGACTCAAACATGACTCAAACAAAGAATTCGACAATCAAATATTCTTTTGTTATTCTATCAAAACCCCAAAATAAGGCACTCCTGCTCATGTACTTGACCCTGCTTATAAGTGACATGTGAATGGGGTCAACATTGAAATTTTTTCAATTTTTGCTTGCATGGACTTGTCTTGACAAAGGCTCTAATTACTAGGTCATTTTTTCCATGCTATGCTTGAGGACATGGTTCTAAGTGAAGACCATTTATTGTTGTGAGATACACATGCACCGACTTATGGATCCTAATTTTAACATACCATTTGATTGGATGTAGGCCCTCAAGAGATTCTCGATTATATCCCTATAAAGATCCTATAAGTCACCAACTTCAACAAATGAAAAAATGAGTTCCTTTGTTTGACATGTCGTCTACTCCATTGTCTTCCTTTCCCTTAAAAAATACTAATGAATAAATTTCACATGCATCTTATGGACATATATATGATTCAAATTCCCATTTTGAAATAGGCCAGTTGCATCATAGAACATTGGCCACATTCCAAAGGCTCCAATCAATAGGTCATTTTGTCATGATTTCCCTGAGTACATGGAACATTGTTAAGGCTACTTGGTCATGATGAGACACATGAATTGCAATTACAAGGAGGATTAGAGGCCCAAATTCAAATATTGAGCACAACAAAAATGATCCTTAGGGCCTAAGCCATGAATTGGGGATGAAGAAATAAGGATTTAGTCCCTAATACATTATTCATGGGGCTTAGAGGCCATGCATGTGGCTTTGAACGATGTTTACATGGTTTTCAAGTGAAATGTATGCCTTATAAGAGGATTAGAAAACAAATTTCAAGGATTGTGCACAATAGAAATGGTTCTTATAGTTCAATCCATGGTTTCATTTTGATATTTGGATTCATTTTATATTATTTAATATGGGGCATTTTGTTCTAGTCTTCTTAATGACATCCCAATTTCTCATATGCATTTTTTATTTCAATGTTTGATATTTTAGGAATTTCACAAGGTCTAATATTTCCCTCATTCCTATATAAGTTGGCATAAGTGATGGGTACTAAATTGTCCTTGATTTTCTCCTCTACCTATTCTACTTCTTTTCACACAACCATATATATCAAGATTTATTGAAGGTTAAAAATATCAACATCAACTTAGAAGAGAATCCAATATCATAGTGCTCTACTTATAAATTGTGTGGATGAACATGGTCATATCCTAGGGATATATATCGAGTTATTTATTGTCAAATGTAACAACCAAGTCAAGATTGAAGAAATCATATCAGCTTTAAAAGAAACATTACAAAGGGATACAAACTATAAATAAGAGAATATGTCATCCCTCATGGGAAATGGCGAGTAAAAATATTTTCATTTATCAAGACATTTTATTAATGATTGTAAATTAGGTATCAATAAGGTTTACTAATAAGATTTTGCCCATTGGTTAGCTAGTCACATCATAATAACTAGTTCCTCCCATTCCCATTCTTTAGATGCACATCATATCAAAGAAAAGGGGGGATGGAAGTTGTTACTAACTAGGATGTTAAGCCAAATGGGATTCTTCATCCACCCTCCTATCACAATAACCCATCATTATGATATTTGTTGTTGTGCATGACCTTAATCTTATCACGCTTTAAAAATCATTCTTTCATGAGGTTTTAGAATCAACGATACACATATCTAAAGAAGTTGGTGGTCGAAAACATCTACCACCTTAGGATAATTACCATATAGTTAATGAGGGAAAGGAATTAATTTCATTGCAAAAGAGAATGAATCTCTTTCCATTAGGTGCATCTCATTCTAATGTCTATTTTTCATGAGCTCTCATACTTGAGATCTGCATGAGCTCTCTTACTTGAGATATAATTACCCATTTCATTACAATTTCCTACATATCTTGTTGCAAGACCATGTTAAATGACAAAGAGGCTACCCCAATAAGGTAGTAGCTTCTAAGTCCCTTCAATACCCATAAGTGGTATGATAGTTTCTTAGTTTAGTAGGAAATTTCCACCCCAATAAATATGCTAGTTCTCTCGGCTCTAAGAAATTGGAGAGTAATAAAATTAATTGTGAGAATATATATCATGTGCTAGTTGAGTTTGGGGATAATTTGAAGGACACATAAGAATTTCATGCCCACCAATGAGCTAAATTTAAGGAGAAGGATCTCTCACTATTGAAGAAATTATGTTTTGCAACTAGTTTCCCAATGTTTGAAAATGAGATGAGTAGGGAGGTGGTTTTTAAAAAGAAAGTGGCATGCTTCTTGGAGATTATCATGATCAAGGTCCTTAAGTTCAAACCCCTTATTTTCATGGAGGAGTAGGTTCAAATTCTTGAAAAATCCAAGCTATCCCAAAAGCCAGGAGGGAAATTATTCTCAATCGACTAAGAGAAGCCTTTAGTCTAAAGATATGTTATCTCTCTATCTAGTATAATTTCTTTTAAGTAAGGCAAATGTTGTGTTAAGATGTGTTAATTTAAAATGTTAT
>ML782265.1:750770-783237 GCA_009831015.1 Picea engelmannii
CTCGATGACAAACACAATGCATGAAATTCAGGCAACAAACAACATAATGACCTAGCATACTAGCACATCATGCAGTTGGATGCAATATATGAAAATCAATCAGATAGAAATAAAAACGACTACCCGCCCATCCTACCCTCCAAGGTTAGGACCTCCACGACACATAAGCAACACTCAAGCCCAAGTTCCCATCGATTTTGAGCATTTAAGGTCTCAAGGTTAGTGATTGTTCTGAGGATCAAGGAGGTTTCTACATCCCGCCCGACACAAACAAGACAAAGCCTACTAAGCTAAGGAAAATCATCAAACCAACCCAAAGCAAACAACATCGAATACACAATGACCAAACTTTACGATGAGCAAGAAACAATCACATTAAACATTGCATAGCAAAGTACAAACGTCAATTCCAAAATTACCATCATCATCAGGAAGCACAAGACCCAAGGCCAGGTTTTCATATGCACATGTCTCTCAAGTGTGCCTTGATCTCATCAAGGAATCATGACACCACTGTGCGACAATCGCAATAGTAACTAAGGCTCAAAATTATCCAGTCACAAATACTTAAAATCAAGATACAGTAACCAATGCCAGGAACCCCAAACTTAACTACCATACCTTAATGAAATATAAAAACTCTTAACCATGCTTTCCTACTTTCTTCTAGAATTAAAACCATTCTTCCCTACCCTCCTTTTGAGTATACAAGCCCGTAAACGTTGTGAAGAAAATAAGAAACCCACAATTAAATAATTACAATTTCCACACAAGGATTCCATTAACAACATCAAGGATTCAATAATTCCTTAATGAGTTCCATGTTGTGAAAACAAATAAAACTGTTATCAAGTGATAATCATAGTACTTCAAATTAAAACAGTTAATACTATTGTAAATCAATTGATCTATTATAAGGCGATAACACATTAATATAATTAGCCATTGAGATTGTGTTAAAAGCGAGTAAGACTGTTTTAAGGCGATGACGAAGTAATATAATTAAACCATTATGATTGTTTTCAAACGAATGAACTATTAAACTACAACAACACATTAATAAAAGTAAACCATTATTTGAATTTATGACTACAGTAACTGATATATTTGAACATGAATCAAACGTATGATAATCTTGATGATATATGTGGATAGGGAACCAATCTATGAAAATGATTCTATTTTATCCATCATAAAGTTACCATGACAATATATTAATGATTTGCAATTAACTTTCATTGAATAAATCTATTCATGCTTCAACATATGCATTGCAATTATAGATGCCTATTTTATCTTGAAAACCCATTGAACTATATTCTGAACATATTTTTCTATAAGTTCATTGATTTAATTTTTCCATTTATAATTAACTATTGAAATCTAGGTTAAGATATTGGAATCTAAGTTATTGTATAACTACTAAAATCACCATCAAATGGAACTATTAAAACTGAAGCAACTAGTAAAATGATTAAAATTGTTCTTCATAATTGAGTTGTTATATGACTGTTAAAATCACAATTAAATGGGGATGATGGTTGGTTTAATCATGGTTGTAATCACCACAAAATCATTAAATAAATAAAACTGTGATATAAAATAAGGGGCCATGCCACTGTTTACTCAAAAATTTGCAGAAAATTCACAAAGGAAACCACCACTGCCAATGCTCAGACTAAAAATGTGTTTCTCCATTCTGGACATGCTTAGGACTGTAAAAGAAGAACTTAATGACCCACCACTTGGAAATCACATCTCCTTTGACATAAGGCTCTTATCCTACCACCAAATGAGTTGTTATAACACATTAAACTATTAAAGGGAAGGACGCACAGGTGGAAGGAATCAGTCCAGATTTGGAAAGTGAACTTGTGCATGGATTCGGTCCAGAATTAAATAGACAGTAAAGGTAGAAGGAAGATGCCCGATCAGCACCCCAAAAATACCATTCCCGATGTGTTCCCATAGATACGAACTGTAACAGGTCCACCTCATCTGCCCACTGGATAATCATGAGAATCCAAAGTGGTAATCGCGAACACCAGGGTTCTTGAGTAACATGCTCATGCTGTGGAAAACAGATCCAGGGATCGAATCTAGTGACAGACGAAAATTAATTTTAATGATATTTATATTGAGTTTTTATTATATTCAACAATCAATTGGTTGAGTAAAGTTTAACTATCTTTTTACCCCTAAAATTTCATCCCTAAAACAAAATCTCATCAATCAACTTTTAATGATTTCAAAATTGAATAAATAGATAGAAATGAAAGGAAAAGAGTGAAATGAACTCCATAAAAATATTACGAATATACTCCATATGATGTTCCATAATCGAATATAAAAATCACAATTCAAGGGATTATAAAAAAATGCAGACAAGGTTTATAAAAACACAATTCAATCGTTTATAAAATGCAAGCATGGTTTATAAAAACACAATTCAATCATTTATAAAATGCAGGTAGGGTTTATAAAATCACAATTCAATCATTTATAAAACGCAGGCAGGGTTTGTAAAATCGCAAGAAAGGTTTTGGGTCTGGGGCTCATTTTGTCCACGTGAAAACTAGACAGTAACTCCATAAATAAAACGATACATGGATATAACAGGAAATAATCTAACATGTGTCACTATCACTGCGCTACAAGAATAAGAGAGCATGTAGAAAAAACTAGAATAAGAGAGCATGATAAATTCCAATTCCCATTATCAATTCCACCACTATCAATTATAGTTCCCATTATCAATTTAACTAAGTTATGAATTAGCAAGTTTTGATAAAAACAACCATTTACCCCTTTTAATAATTAAACCTTCATTAATTTTTTTACTTTAGTTATTAATGCTTGAATTTTCTTTACCCCCTTCTTGTTACAAGTCCATTTATCTTTTTTGTTTTTGTTCACATATTTTACTTAGACCTAGGTTTTAAATTCACTAGGCTTGGCGAAAGTTCTTAAGGGAAAAAAATTGTTATTAAACTTCACTCATACGATCATTCATTTTAAGGCCGACCAAGTCCTAAGGAGGCATAGATTTCTAGGTAATAGGTTTATTAACTTACCAATTAAAATAGTGACATTCCCTTCAGGACGCACTACATTCTCCAAGGGTGCTACTCGCCTCTTGACTGAATTTGGTAGATGTAAAACCCCTGGAGTCAATACTTCATCAGGTGAATTTGTGGGAGACTAAGGGCCTCCAAGGAATAAGGACCCTGCCTTATTGTGCACCCCTTAGAATCATTGTGAGCGACTGTCACCATCTTCCCTCACAACATCGTGGGTCTTCTCAAACTAGGTAATCGTTAACCTACAGTTCGAGCCATGACAAGAGTGATAGTAGTCTGTGGCAGGGATGCTGACACACCTCTCCCTCAATGTCTCTGGTTGTCGTGCGTGACCCCTTTATTCCAAATGTGAGTCTGGTCAACAAGCTATTGTCAGCATGCATCCATTAATGAAACATGTTATCTATAAAAATCAACATCATAATATCTAGTCATACGTCACATCTTTAATATCAAAAACATTCAAACCATAACACTCCACTCCCTAACTCGATCCAGAGTCCAAGGAGATCCATTGATGCCATCGACATCCTCTAACGTCCAAATTCTTGCACACTCAGGAGAACCTAGTCAATAACACATGTCGATGTAAATATAGAAAAAATAACATATCATCAGATCCACAACATCTCATAATCATAATAAAAAAGGCCAATCGTATAATGAGCCAGATCACTTGCACACAAGTGTCCTCAAAGAATAAGTCCGCTCAGTGTGCACAAGAGAGGGATGTTACATACACCTCTATTGTTTTAAACTTCATCTCGAAGTTTCACAGTATGTAAGCGCTAAAATAAAGTGTATCATAATATCATATATCTAGCTATTAAACAAAAATGGAGACCGTCAACACATATCATATGCATCCTCGTAGGTCATCAAGTGAGAACTATAGTTGTCCCACTGTACCTTTACATGATCTACTGTTCGACATCGTAACTATCAAATGAAATGGTCCAGGATGCGGATTGGCTCCACCATGAGTGCAGCCTTGTCTGATACCTACAAGGAAATCATGTCAGTAACATGTGTAGGATCACTAACATAATGTCTCAAAACCAATACGTGAAAAACATTATGCATATGCCTCAAATAATTAGGAAAGGATATTCGATAGGCCATGGGCCTTTTCTTGTCCACAATCTGGAAGGGTCCCGCGAACCTAGGAGAAGGCCCTAAGGAATGCCCTAGGAGAAGACCCAATTGTCTTTGTTGTAAAGATATGGACCATTAAGTATTGGATTGTCCTAGAATGATTGCTAAGCTTGAAGAAATGAACATGAGCCATGAAAACCCTAGGGTAGATCCAAAAACTAAGATTATGGCAGAACCCCAGAAAGAATCAGAAAAAGTATTGCTACATATGAAAGAAACCCTGAATGAGCACCGACATGTCAAATTATCAAAGATCTTCAAAGAAAAAGAATGCATTGAAGAAAGAATAAGAGACTTCGAGTTTGGCTATGTTCTGGATGAGGGAACACACGTGAATATTATGACAGAAAGAACTTGGGAACTTTTAGGAAAGCCTACTATGATTCATTCATTAGGAGGAATATGACTATTCAAAGGAAAGTTGATAAACCTATGTGGGAGGCTCGCTCAGATACCTATGAATGCCAATGGAACTTCAACAGAGGAAGATTTTGAGATTATTAAATTTATTGAGGATAGTGCCCCATTTACCATGCTACTAGGAAAACCTTGGATTGAAAGAGATCAGGCCAGAAGGCAAGAAGAAGAAGAATTTTAAAAGTAGAAGAAGCAAGAGTTAAAATAATTCATGACTAGAAGGATTGCACACTTGATTGAAGAACAAAAGAATAGATCGAAGCTATTCAACACCAGAGACCCGGATGTCGAACTTGCAAGAACACTAGAAGACCCACAGAATATTGAAGTACCTATTCCAGAAGGATCACCCTTGAATATTAGGAAACAATCTCAACAACGCGAAGTAACTATGCCAAAAGAAGATAAGAATCAGAATGGAAAAAGGTATACTAAGACGAATCTCATTGGGAATAAGGCTAGAAAGCTAAGTAAGAAGAGAGATAAGATCAATAAGTTGCAGAAGGTTTCAGAGGGAACCTTGCAAAAGGAAAATTTGCAAAATTGGATCTTCGCTGGGATATTAGAACAACGACACATGGAACTTCACCATGGCGAAGAAATATAGCCATTGGTGATAGTATAACCATTAGACCAATGTTCTGAATGATTAGAAAGACATTTATGGACAGAAAGCTCGCCATCCTACCGTTGGGACCGCACCATAATGAACAGAACAAAGTTAATGAAGGATTTGTACCCATTGCAAGTGACCCATTGATGAGTTACCTATTTATCCCGTTGTGCTATGCATCGAGAGCCCTTTTGCCAACCAAGAGTTTGAACTCGCAGACTAAGTTGATTTTATACATTGATCATCGCACTCTTGCTGTCTATTCTATTACTGTTTCTAGGTTACTCTCCGAACCCAATATTGTTAACATGTCGAACGAGTTGAGCACTGCAAAGAAAGTTGTTGAAGAAGTTATAATCGACCTCATGACTGAAAGAATCATGTCAATGTCTAGAGGTGTACAAGAATCATCGACGAGAGGACTGCCAGCCTCTCCGTCCACTGCTCGTAGAGCTGGACCATCCTGACCATCAGATGAAAAGAAAAGCAAGCACAGGGATGATCTAGTGAATGCCAAATTGATCCTGACTATATTACCCACCTATACTCCACCTTTAAGCGGTGCGGTAATTGAGACAGTGTGACCAGAGATTTCAAATACACCTTGCTTACGGCGTACCTCCCGAAGGGGATATGCACAGTTCGAGCAGACCAAGATAAGATTGCAACGTTGAAGTTTAGTGACTTCAACCTCGGATATCACAAAGTATATAACATGGTCGCCCCACATAAGTACCTGACGATAACTAAGGGGAAAAATTCGAAGATAATCCCCCAGTCGTGGACTATGAACCTCGAGTAGTCCACCCTTTTGAGTTTCATGAAGGTTCCCCACTTTGGTAGACACCAGGAATTCAATGCATGTGTCAAGTTGTTGCTTTCTTGTTACCAAGGTGGCTATTTGTGGCTAAACCGTCATATAATAGTTGACCCGATGTTGATAAATCAGATCACGGGCTTGAGTATGCAAGGACTTGATCCACAAGAGTTTTACCTAGGAAAATCCATGGATTGCGCTCTAGCATAGAATATCAAGGACACTTATGGCGATGTTGAGAAGGGAATGCAAGGATACAAGGTAGCTTCTATCCAGAGTGGCACAGTGCACCTTTGTTGTTAGTTGATTTCAGGGAAGTTAGTACAAAATAACCGACCTACCCAAGTCACTAGTTTTGTAGTCGACCTCGCAGGGAAGTGTGCGGAAGGCCTTCAGATGAACTGGGAAAAGTACTTGGTGAACCAGTTGGAACTCGACTTTAGAGAAGCACAAGATCAAGGATATGAATTTCATTTCAGCTGGCTCTTTCTCCTTATAGATTTTATTGTCTGGGAGATGCCGGAAGGTGCGACCTTCCCGAACATCGATCCATTTGAACCGTTGGTTTTGAAGTTCAGTACAGTGTGGTATTCAAGCAATATGAATAAACAATGGCAGTCAAATGATTTTTTTCATACCTACTACAATCCACTGAAGATAGCCATACAGTCTGAGCCTCGCATGACACTGAACACTCTACATCGGTTCAGGCCTTTGATGAAGTTCATTGCAGATCAACATTTTATTTACATCATAGCGTGCTTCGATGAACACAAGCAACAACTTCAATCCTACTATAATATGACAGAGGATGAATTGGATGAGATCACTAAGGACTGGTTGGCTGACCTCTTTATTCTAGAAAACCCTACGAAGATATCAAACTTCGACAGCCCAGAAATAGCACAGGATACACCCAGACCTGGTAGGACAAAGAACACTGAAGAGGTCCAAGGATTAGACAGTGCATCCGTGAAGATTGATTCCATATCACCAGAGCAAGGAGGTGATGGAGAAGAGTTAGATGACAATGAAGTCGAACAGAAGCAAGGAGATGAGGTTGATCCCCTGAAGAAGAGGAAAGGTTTGCCTCTGAAACATTCCTCCCAAAAGAAATCGAAGGCCACCATGACCAAGATGTAGAATGTCCTCACCTCTAATGACTTCGACTTCCTCATAGTAGCACTGCAATATTCTTTGTTGGAAATAGCAGAGAAGCAAGAATCAAAGAAAGAGGAGATGTATGATAGAATTGAGACTGAACTCTGAGGGGTATAGCAGGCCCTACAGTCCAATCACTCAGTCTCCACTACACTAGGAGAACCAGAATTGGGATATGAGCTAGCTCAACTCCACCTCCTAGCCGATACAGTTGAAGCTCGTCTTCGACGAACACAGAAAGAAACAGATCAAGCCACCTAGGCTTTGAATCAAGTATAAGGAGTAGTTGTAGAGAAATGCAGTGCTGCAGAACAGGAAAAATTTCTCTCCAAGTGAAGTTTGATGAAGAAAAAGAAAAACTACAGCAAGAAAAGGAACATTTGCTTGCAGAGAAACCTGAAGTAAAAGAAGCATTCAACAGAGCAGTTCACTCTGTGACAATATTAGAAATCAAGGTAGAAGACCGAGTTACACAGCAGGTGAACCAACTCACAGAAGCCATCCAGCAGCTACAACAATGCATATCATATTTGGAGCTACACACTATACCTGAGACCCCACAAGATGTAAGAGACCAAAGAGAAGCAACCGCCCAGAGCGCAGTTTAAAAGCTAAAGGCTCTTACCCTGGAATGTAAGCAACTCATTGATCACAGTGCCCAGACCTATGAAAAAATCATGGAGAACCTAGAATTGAAGGCACTAGAGTCGCAGATCCAAGAGGCGAAGTATCAAGCCGAAAAGATACAAGCGCAGCTGAAGCCCCTGTCAGCTGTGGAAATAATGAAGCGCTCCCAAGAGAAACGGACTGCACAGCAGCAGATCCACACTATCTAGAGAATAGTTATGGAAGTAACTCAGAGGCTCCAATCTGTACAAGATAAGGCCTATCAATTGTTTACATAGGTAGAAGGCCAAGGAGCATAGATAGAGTAGGTTGTCACTACAGTTGAACAACATCTAGAGGGACCTATCAACAACGCAGTCATCCAAGAGTTCGCTGAATAGGAGGTTGTAGCACAACAACAAGTCGAAGTATCTCGAGCCAAGCTCGAGGCATTCGAAGAAGAACTAGTCAGACTAGAGTGACTCAAAACGAGTGATAGGTGAGTGTTGGGGGCCTATTGGCCCTTGGCCAATTTTGACCTATTTTGGGACTTCCACAGCCTGTTGAAGATAGAGCTCAAGACGAAGAAAATAACACAGGATCTCGGCCCATTTTTGGGTCCTTTTTGGGATTTGGGATTATGTAACGGGTATGGGATGTCAGCCCATGGTTTTACCCATGGTTAGGCCTATTTTGTAGAGTATAAATAAGTAGTTAGGTGACATAAGTAAAAGGTCGATAAGCTAAGTGCTAAGTACAAGTATGGTTTTTAGATGCTCTGTGCATATTGTGAGAAACTTGTAGAGCTAAGTGTAAGTGGTTGTAACCGACCGTGAAATGATTTTTGCTAGACCTAGCTCGGGGAAGGAGGATCTGGCGAGGTGCACACAGATATCATGTCCTATGTGGAGTAGGGTTCTTGTGGCTCTATGCATGTAGATGAATGATTGAAGCTAATAAAGAAGAAGATTTGGTGGATGTAGCCCCAGGGTGGGTGTGAGACACACAAATACTGTGTTATTCTACTTTGTGCGATGTTCTGATGTGTCTATGTCTTTACTTGCTAAGTTATTTGATATAGATAGATATATCTTCTTATAATTTGTGCTTATGATGAATCTGGATGCTAGATTTGACTTTTGTAAGATTGCTTAGTGCTCGAATCTACTAGATCTAATCTATTTATTTATGCTAAGTGCTTAGATACATTAGATTTGGGTGAATGTTCCAATGCTTTGTTTTATCTATGAAGTAGATATTGGTTAAATAATGATGAACCGATAGTGCTAAGTGCTCTATTAAGTATTATAATCATATATCTGTGTCCCAGCTAAGGTTGCAGACACCTGAGTCTTGCAACCACCCCTTCCTCTACCTCGGGTGAGACCTCATTTGCTTCGCAGGTGTTGCCAAAAGTGTCGGTAGTTAGAGTTTTGTTGGTGCATTGTTGTAGCATTGAACACTAGTTATGCCCATGTGCCAACAATAACTGCGGTCGATACAATGCGCATCGACATAACTCTTCTATCGATCCTGCACATCCTTGATCCTTTGTCTTATTGTTTTCATTTGATATTACATTTCTTGGATCACTTCTGGCCCAACCAGGACCCTATCCTCAAGTCGATCCCAACTCAAAGGTGACTAACATGGTCACCTGTAAAGAAACTTGAATGTCGCCATCTTAATGGTGCTTTGATAAATGTTGTTGTATGAAAACTCTACTAGTGGCAAGAACTCTTCCCAACACTTTTGTTGGTCCATCATGTACATACGCAACATATCCTCCAAGATTTGGTTTGTTCTTTTAGTTTTCCCATTTATCTCCAGGCAAAATGTGGTACTAAATTTAAGTTTGGTTCCCAAGGCCTCTTGGAAACTAATCCAAAATCATCATGTAACACCGATCCTCAATCAGATATAATCCTCTTAGGCACGCCATGCAACCTCACTATCTCAATGATGAAACTCTAGCTATGTCAAGTGTCTAATATGTCGTATGCACAGGAATTAAACGTGCACTCTTCTTCAAAGTGTCGACTACTGCAAAAATCGAGTTGTGTCTCCTCGTTGTCAGTGGAAATCCAACAATTAAATCCATCGAAATGACCTCCCATTTTGATTTTGGAATAGCGTTTGGTTGTAGTAATCATGCCAGATGTCTATGTCCATCCTTCACCTGCTGACATTCTAGACATATTGCCACATATTTGACTATGTCTACCTTCATTCCTTTCCAGAAGAATAATGGTTTAATTTCTTACCTCATATTCATGACTCCAAGATGAGCCATGTACACTGCTCTATGAGCCTCATTTATGATCAAACTCCTAAACTCATCATTGGGCGGCATGTAAATCCTATTATTAAATTTCAATAATCTGTCGTTTTCCACTGTAAATCTATCAAATTTTGGTACTATCATTGTGTTTCGTCCAATAAAATCCTGGACCTCTTTGTACCAGTCATCGTCGTGCTGTAAAGTTAGAATATTTTCACGTAGATACGTCTGAAGAGGAATCATCAAATATATGTGTGATATCCGACTCAACGCATCAACCACTCTATTCACTGTTACTTTATGTAAGTAATCTTGAAATCATACTCGCTAAGAAATTACAACCAATGTCGTTGTCACGCGTTCAAGTCACTTTGTATAAAGATATGTTGTAAACCACAGTGGTCCATTTTTAGTTAAAATTTTCGTCCAATAAGGTAGTGTCTCAATACTCTCAAGGCATAAATAATGGCTAACAACTCGAAATCGTGCGTCACATAGTTCTCCTCATGCCTTCTCAACTTTCTCGAGATGTAAGCAATCACTCGACCATATTGCATCAAGACTTCCCCTAAGCCTTCCTTGGATGCGCCAGTGCATACCAAGAAATCCTCATCCATGTTAGCGACCTTTAGTATTGATGCTTTCGTCAACAGCCCCTTGAGCCTTTGAAATGCTTCTGTTCATTTCTCGATCCAAACAAACTTCTTATTCTTCTTCTGCAATTCCATAATCGGATTTCCTATCTTCGAAAAACCCTCGACGAACTGTCGATAGTATATTCAGCACAAGCCATTCCATAATAGCCTCTACCTTTGTTGGATCCACAACAATACCTTCACCAGAGATGACATACCCTAAGTAGTGAATCTTTGATTAATAAAACGAGCATTTCGATAGCTTCCCAAACAATTTGTTCTATCGTAGACATTGTACTACCATGCGCAAATGCTCATCATGCTCCCCCATTGTCTGAGAGTAAATCAAAATATCGTCAATGAATACTTGGACGAACTTGTCCAACTATTCGTGGAACACCGCGTTCATCAAACTCATAAATACCGCTGGGGCGTTCATCAGTCCAAACGATAAAAAAATAAACTCGTAATGTCCAAACCTCATCTTAAATGCGGTCTTAGGGATTTCATCCTCCTTGATCCATAACTGGTGATACTATGATCTCAATTCAATATTTGAAAACACCATTGTGCCTTTCATCTAATCAAACAGATCATCAATCCTTGGCAACAAATATTGATTCTTGATCATTGCCTTGTTCAATTAGCGATAGTCAATGTAGAGTCTCCACGACCCATCCTTATTCTGTATGAAAATAACAAGCACACCCCATGGTGACACACTTGGACATATAAGTCCTAGGTCCAACAACTCCTTCAATTGCATTTCCAACTCCTGTAACTCTGGGGTTGACATCCGATAAGGCGTTCTTGCTATCATTTCAGTTCTTGGTTTTAGGTCAATGGAAACCCTGGTAACTCCTCTGGGAAGACATCCGAAAACACTTGTACTATCGGAAGGTTTTCTAGTCCTTCCTCCATGCCTCTTTCATTTAATGCAAGGATCGCATATAGTTGGCATCCGTTGTGCATGGTTTTTTGTAGTTGTAGGGAAGAGATGAACCTTAGGGAAACTCCCTAGTTCCTACCTGCAATCACGCATCTCTAGCCCTCATCATCGACCAAGCTCAACTATTTTGTCTTACAATTGAGTATCACCTCATGCGATTCCAACCAGTCCATACTTATCATGATGTCATAAGACCCTAATATCATGACATACAGGTTGGCCCTTGTGACAAACTCTCCCAGGTTAAGACTATAGCGAGTAACCTTCCCTCCAACCTTTTGTTTATCTCCCGAAGCCATTTCTACAAAGCTAAACTTGTCATGTTCGACTTCCTTTACCTTAATTATTTTTAGCGATGCACCAGAAATAAAACTCTATGTAGCACCTGGATCTATCAAAATACTTAGGGTTTGGTCAGGGACAATACCTGACGTCTCGAGCAAAATTAATTGGTGCTCTGCTTGGCGGTTATTCACCACTACATGAATATGATGGGCCTTGCCCAAATCTCCCATGGTAGTGGGTCTAGCTGATCCATATGATACGGTCCTCTCAACTGGGTAGTCACGCTGGTAATGTGTCTCTCCACATGTCCAACACCTTGTCTTTGGTCCAGTACTCTTGGTACCTGAAGTAGAAGATGATGGCCCACCATCCTCAAACCCTGGTGTGTTCTTATAAATAGGCCTAAACTGTTGTTGTTATGGTTGATGTTGTTGTTGGTGTTGTGGTCCATTGTAAGGAGTATGTTGCTGAGGCGTTGGTCATTGAGGTGCAGTGAAAGTGGATCCTCTCTGGATGCCAAAATATCCTGGTGAATTTATATTTGGTGTTTGATGTTGCTATGCACCATATGTAGCTTGTCCCGCTGGTCTCGTTGGAGTCTTTCTCTGACCCCCACTGATAAGCTCCTCCTCTACTATGAGGGCCTTATGGACAACATCATGCAAGGTTTGAGGCATAAAAATCCTCACCTTTGCATGAATTCTCACATTAAGGTTGAACACAAACTTGTTGACCTTAAGTTTCTCGTTATCCAAGTGTAGAGCATACCAAAGCAACTCCATGAAGCAGGCCTCATACTTGGGCATCGTATGACCACCCTGTCGCAAGGCATTGAACTTGTTGAGATGATGCTCAATGAATTCCTTAGAAAGATAACTCTCCCAGAACCATTCCTCAAATACTTTCCATGACAAGTCTTTGACTTCCATTTTCGATTGTGGTAGGAGCGTCTTCCACCATAGAAGAGCACTCCCCTTTAGTTTAAATACCACCATGCATACCTTCATGTTGGAGGTATAGTCGTGAAGTGAAAAACAAATTTCCATATTCTCCAACCATGGCTCAGTGGTTTCGCCATCCGGTGCACCCAAGAGCTTGGGAAACTTGACCTTCTCGATTTCGCGGTGAATGCTACCAGTACTGATTGGGGTGCGCGGTGGAACCTCAGGAGGTGTTGGCACCCTGGCCTCATCTCTATCCAAACGATCGATTAATGCTTCATAAATCCTCTAAAAGGACCTCATCAACCCAACCACATCACCAACGACTATTTGTTTCTGCCCGATTCTACTGGGGGCGTCACACCTCCTTTCCTAGCACCCCGTCGTCTGCCTCCATGGCGTCCTCTAATCCTGATTACCTGCATGAATAAAAATCAATCTAATTAGCGACATTTTATAATCGAGTATCTAAGCAAAGGAAACCGTAGTGATCCCAAGTTGCGGGTCAAACTGACTCTGATACCATATGTAACGACCCCATCATTACGAAAACATGCGATGCATAACAACTATAATATATATATAGCAGGAAAGTAACAACAAGAAATACTCAATCAATGCAACTCAATGACGAACACAACGCATGCAATTCAGGCAACATATAACATAACGACCTAGAATACTAGCACATCATGCAGTTGGATGAAACATACAAAAATAAATCAGACAGAAATAAAAATGACTACCCGCCCATCCTACATTGCAAGGTTAGGACCTCCAATACACATAAGTAACTCTCAAGCCTAGGTTCCCATTGATTTTGACCATTTTAGGTCTCAAGGATGGATACTATTCTGAGGAACAAGGAGGTGTATACATCCCACCCAACAAAATAAAGACAAATCCTACTAGGATAAGGAGAATCATACCAACCCAACACAACCAACATCGACAACACAATGACCAAACCTTTACAGTGAGCGAGAAACAATCACATTAAACATTGCAAAGAAAAGTACAAACGTCAACTCCAAAATGCCCATCATTCTCAGGAAGAACAAGACCCAAGACCAGGTTGTCATACGCGCATGTCGCTCAAGCGTGCCTTGATACAGTTAAGGAATCATGCCACCACCGTGCGAAAAACGCAATAGTAACTAAGGAGAAAACTTAACCAGACACAAATACTTAAAATCAAGACACAATAACCAACACAAGGAACCCCAAACTTAACTCCCATACCTTAATGAAACATAAAAACTCTTAACCATACTTTCCTACTTTCTTCTAGAATTAAAATCATGCCTCCCTACCCTCCTTTTGAGTTTACAAGCCTGTAAACCTTGTGAAGAAAAGAAGTAACCCACAATTAAATAATTACAATTTCCACGCAAGGATTCCATTAACAACATCAAGGATTCAATAAGTCCTTAATCAATTCCCTGTTATGAAAACAAATAAAACTTCTATCAAACGATAATCATAGTACTTCCAATTAAAACAATTAATACTATTGTAAAGCAATTGAACTATTATAAGGCGATAACACCTTAATATAATTATCCATTAAGACTGTGGTAAAAGTGAGTAATATTGTTGTAAGGCGATGACGCAGTAATATAATTAAACCATTATGACTATTTTCAAATGAGTGAACTATTAAACTACAATAACACATTAATAAAATTAAAGTGTTATTTGAATTTATGATTACAATAACTAATATATTTGAACATGAACCGAACCTATGATAATATTGATGATATATGTGGACAGGGAACCAATCTATGAAAATGATTCTATTTTACCCATCATAAAGTTACCATGACACTATATGAATGATTTGCAATTAACTTTCATGGAATAAATATATTCATGCTTCAACATATGCATTGCAATTATAGATACCTATTTTATCTTGAAACCCCATTGAAATATATTATGAACATATTTTTCTACAAGTTCATTGACTTAATTTTTGTATTTATAATTAACTATTGAAATCTAGGTTAAGCTATTGGAATCTAAGCTATTATATAACTGCTAAAATCACCATCAAATGGATCTATTAAAACTGAAGCAACTATTAAAATGATTAAAACTAGTATTCATAACTGAGTTGTTATATGACTGTTAAAATCACAATTAAATGGGGGCGATGGTTGGTTTAATCACAGATGTAATCACCACTCCATCATTAAATCAATAACATTGTGATATAAAAAAAAGGGTCCACGCCACTGTTTACTCAGAAATTTGCAGAAAATTCATAAGGGAACCACCACTGCCAATGCTCAGACTAAAACCGCGTTGCTCCATTCTGGACGTGCTCAGGACTGTAAAAGAATAAATTAATGACCCGCCACTTCAAAATCGCATCTCCATTGACGTAAGGATCTTATCCTACCACCAAATGAGTTGTTATAACACATTAAACTGCTAAAGGGAAGGACGCATAGGTGGAAGGAATCAATCCATATTTGGAAAGCGAATGTGTGCATGGATTCGGTCCAAAATTAAATAGACAGTCAAGGTAGAAGGAAGACACACCTATCGATGTGTTCCCATAGAGACGAACTATAATAGGTCCACCTCATCTTCCCATTGGATAAACATGAGAATCCAAAGTGGTAATCATGAACACTGGGGTTCTTGAGTACCATGCACATGCTGTGGAAAACAGATCCAAGGATCGAATCCAGTGACAGAAGACAGTTAATTTTAATGATATTTATATTGAGTTTTTATTATATTTAACAATCAACTGGTTGAGTAAAGTTGAACTATCTTCTTATCCCTAAAATTTCATCCCTAAAACAAAATCTCATCCATCAACTTTGAATGATTTCAAAATGGACTAAATAGATAGAAACATGAGGCAAAGAGTGAAAGGCACTCCATAAAAGTATTACGAATAGATTCCAAATGATGTGCCATAATTGAATATAAAAATCGCAATTCGAGGGATTATAAAAAAACGTAGGGAGGGTTTACAAAAAAACGCAATTCAATCGTTTATAAAATGCAGGAAGGGTTTATAAAAATGCAATTCAATCATTTATAAAACACAGGTAGGGTTTATAAAATCGCAATTCAGTCATTTATAAAATACAGGCAAGGTTTATAAAATCGCAAGAAAGGTTTTGGGTCCGAGGCTCATTCTGGCCATTCAAAAAATAGATAGTAAGTCCAGAAATAAAATGATACACATAGATAAGAAGAAATAATCTAATAGGTACCACTATCACTGCGCTACAAGAATAAGAGAGAATGTAGAAAAAAACGGAACTGATAATGGTGGTTGCGCTACCAGAATTGGACTATAGATAATTAAATAAAAGGGGTGTTCTTTATGCAATAGAGACCAAAAAATGCAGATGGATGTAGTCTCTCTTGGGTGAACCATAATTCCATACATTAACAACAAACGTAGAGCGATAAAGCCAAAATTCATACCATCTAGATGTAAATCAACATGCAATCAACTAAATAAAATTGCAAAATTTAGACGTGTGTACCTTGAGCGAAGGAAAAGGTTCTGTTGTTGTTGTCTCGCACTCGCGCTCTATCCCTCTCCTGCTTTCCAAGCACCGAGACCTCACCGGTACCTCCCAGTCAATGTTAGGGGTACTCTTCTCCCCCCTAATCCCTCTGAGCTGTAAAGGGGCCACACACAATACCATAGAGTGTTATCTCCCATCTTTCCTCGTAAGGTCGAGCTACCACTCATTACCTAAAATGGGTATCCCAACTCCCACAAGATAAATTCAGTCAAGATAAAATTCTGGCAGCGTAACCTTACGCAAACCAGATGTGGTTCATACTCCTCCTCCACCATCCCTTTTAGAGAGTTTTGTTGGTACAGGAGCAGACCCAGGGTTTAGCTCCAAGAGCGCACCAACAAGCCCTAGTTACTGGCCCTTTAGGCAACACCTGTGAAGCAGATGTAGTCTCACCCGAAGTAGCTATGAGGGGGTTGCAAGACAAAGATGTCTAGAACCAAGGGAATATCAAGTGGTTCTTATTACAACAACAACACAACATGCATCTATCATTCAAATAGCTAGATCTATCCTTCACAGTTATAGATATGATCTAATACAATAATGCAAATATCAATATAACAACGACAGAGCTCAAAGCATCAATCACACACACAACAATAGATGTATGTGGTTCACCCTCTCTCAGGGATACATCCATGGAACTGTGCTTATGATATATTAAGATAAATCTTACAGTTCTGATCTGCACTCTTGGCCCACATATCCTCTCTCTCCCTCTCTCTTTCTCTCCCCTTTCCTGCGCACCCAACTACAGGACTTGATCTTCGCACCCAGCTGGAGATCTTACAATACCAGAAGGCCCTCTCTCTCAACACTTCTCTCACCCTTAATAGAATATTCTCCTAATGAATAGTGATCAATAACAAGGCTCAACTACAGTACCGACCCGACCTATATCCTCTCAACCTCTATTTATACATTATAGTCCCTTACCGACATCCTTAGGCCAAAACCTAGGTGTCAAAACCCTAATTACCAAAACCCTAGGTCAACTTGACCCACTTTTTTCGGGCTTCGCTAGCCTGTCTTTCATTTTTCATCTTGCAGTGCTCCAAAGCATCCAATGCTGGATTTTTTTCACTTCCTGAGTCGTCCTCGGTTCAACTTCCTTTCTAATCTGTCATCCTCCCTCGATCTCCTCATCCAACGGATTTCTTTTCCGCACTTCGCTCCATCATTTTTGTTCTTTTGCTCACTTCGACCCAGTGACAGTCACTGTGTCTCCCGCGAAGCTCTCTTTTTACCTTTTCTTCCTGGTTCTTCGCTTTCTTCCCTAACCAACGACCAACAAGTTTTCTTAGCCATTAGTTTCCCAAACCCTTATTGAGTAAAAACATGCTAATGTGTCTCACTATGTGGAAAAAAGAAAAAAGTGTTGAAATAAAAAAAGCATAAGAAAACTTTTGTGTCTCACTATGTGGAAAAAAGAAAAAAGTGTTTTTGAAATAAAAAAAACATAAGAAAACTTTTGTGTCTCACTATGTAGAAAAAAGAAAAAAGTGTTGAAATAAAAAAAACATAAGAAAACTTTCAAACGAACCTATTAATCAATTTAACGAACCAGAAAACAAGTTACACGTAGGGTTGGGAATTCAGGCGGAAGTATGTTCGCACTAATAAATATGTTCGTGCGAATTTGTATTCACCACAAATTTGGGCGAACATATATTGAATATATATTGTATACACCACAAGTTCAGGCGAACATGAATTCGATCGAACATTCCATGTGTATGAATTGAATATATAATATATACAATACAAGTTCGACGAATATGAATTCCATCGTACAATCCATGTGGATGACAGAAAAAATTTCAACTCTCTTTCAGTCTGAATCGAACTTTCTTTCACTTTGTATGAGCTGAACCAAGTTGAATGCAGGTGGATGATAGTCAAAACTTCAAGTCCAATGCTTCTAGTTAGCAATTCCACCATTGGATTGATTGCAATAAGCAATGGCATTGTGAAGGTCCTCGTTGTAGAAGCTCAGAGAATAATCCATGGAAGGCAGGCAATTTTCAACGAAATTGTTTAATTTTCTGTAGAGATTCAGGCCAAATTGATAATACGTCGTTATGGATGTTTCAAA
Source organism: Picea engelmannii (assembly GCA_009831015.1). Lineage (NCBI taxonomy): Eukaryota > Viridiplantae > Streptophyta > Pinopsida > Pinales > Pinaceae > Picea > Picea engelmannii. The sequence continues at coordinate 769,369 of ML782265.1, forward strand.
TATGAAAACATTGTTCTAAGGTTCTTCAAAATTTGCGAATTTAATGGAGGGATTCAGCAGGACATCACGGATTAATGGAGGGTTAAAGGATTGACAGAATTTTTTAAATATAAATCTGTACAATTTATCCTTCTCATTTCATAATTCTTTGATATGGCGAGCATTTCATAATTATTTTATACCAATATGGCGATTGGAGGTTTACTAGCAAAACCGATCTTCCACAATTAAGGTGCAGCCAAACTCATCCTTCTCACACATCTTGGAGGTTTTCACAAAGCTGATCAACGCTCAGACGGTCAGACTCGACCTTGTCATTTCTTATAACTGCTGGCTTGAAAAGCGTTCAGCTGAGTTAAAGGTGCTGGTATTTAATAAATTTTTTAATATACTTCTAATAACTTTTTATTTTATTTTTTTAATAAATTTTCTATATATTGTCAGAATGGTAATTGGAGTGAAGATTTAGGGAAAAGTTGATGTATCATATCATGGTATTTCAATGTTCAATTGAATTAGAGATGTGGCCGAACTCCAGGTGGTTACAAAACCTTTTCCTCAATACTTGTTAAATAAGTTATTTTGGAAGGTATAAATGTGTTTTTTGAATTTTTATTATATAATTTTTTTATATTTTTTAATATAAAAAAATAAACCTTTGAATCTATTTAATGTTGATTTAATTATCACTAGTAAAGTACTCCATTACTCACTCTGCCTTTGAACCCCTCGATTCATGATGCAGCAAAGGGCAACAACTTCAAGTTCTATTGTTAACATGAATTTGTTTTTCTTAAGTTATGTATTTGAAATTAACCTCATCAAAGTGTTCATATATTATGATATTCAAATCAAGATTATAAAAATGTTTTCATTATATTTATAATTCAATTTCTTTATTATGCATATTTTATTTAAAATTAAAAAAAAACATAATTTAGCATATTTTTAATATTCTATTTTACAGTATAATATACATTTAGCTTAGTTTAAAAATTCTTACTATGGAATGGTTTAAGGTTTGTACATTTAAAAAAAAAACACAAAACACATATATGTACATTTTAAAGTTTTACAAGAAGTTAGCATCCTGTATTTTATCAAACCTTGTTTTGTATGTTCGCAGAACTTATAAAATTTAGAAGATGCTCAATTAATTGATTCGTAGTTGATTTTTGCATTTTTAACGAGTTATTTTTTTAAATAATAAACTTTATTTTCATTATAATAATACATATATTGATGTTATATAAATATTTAACTATTTTTTTTTTTTAAATTAACTAAAACTTTTCATACAATTATATATAATATTATTATATATTAAACTATATTTAATAATTAATATATAAAATTGATATTTCTTTAAAAAAATCAGCAAAAATCTTTCACATAATTTTATATATATATATATATATATATATATAAGCTCGACCTAACTCCGTCTATGTAAGAACTCGTTCCATTTCTGAAATGCCTTCTAACGAAGGCCTTCTACATATACAAATGCGTTTTAGCGAACTCGTGCCACACAATTCGCTATGGAATTTCTTCGAGCGAATATATCAAATAGGAAGTTTCCAGCGAATACATTAAATAGAACGACTTTACAAACTTATCAATATCGAACCTACGTTTTCGGTTCGGGTGCTATGGTAAATGGTTTGGCACTGTAACTCCTTCAATGAAACCAATTTTCATGAAGATCTCCATCTTTATGGCTTTAGAAAATATATCAATTGCTTTATGGCTTTAGAAAATATATCAATTGTTTGTATCTTTTGTTAAAAAAAATTTACAATATAAATTTTCATGAGTGGATTTGGAATATATAATTTTTTTATTTTTTTTAAAATATATTTTATATTTATATATTATATTTTTAAGAATATAAAATATGTTATTAAAAATAATTCAAATTATTTATTATAAAAATTCAAAATATATTTTAAAAAAAAATAAAAATTGATTTTAACATTGGTTTATATGTTATTAGCAAACTTACATTTAAAAAAAATGGTTTTAAGGATTTAAAATAGTATTTTTTGGGGTCGCCCTTTGACTTGTACATAAAAAATTATTATTATTATTAATATTTTAATAATAATTAAAAAATATGATAAAAAATTTAAAAGAAAATTGGTTAACAAACTTGAGAGCATTTACAAGAAATTTCTTAAAGAAATTGGAATAAAAAAATTAAAATGGATATAGAAATGGGGGTGGTCGTTTTGTCATTGCTTAAAAGACCTATGAAATAATCATGATTGACCTTTAAAAAAAATGGAATAATTCACATAAAAATTATTTATTAAATTTCAGAAAAAACACCATATAAAAGCTTATTCAAATTGAAAAGTTTTGTTTTCTTATACTATCGTCTAATTCTTGATGATTTTGTAGAGTTAAGAGAAAACATTTCAAGTTCATCATTTTTTATAAAATTTCATCGCCAGAAAAGTGGAAAAAGTGAAACACATTATCATGCGTTTACCCCATTAGATTATTTTTATTAAATTTAATTAGGATAAACCTCCCTCGTACACATGTCACTCGATCCCTTAGTCGCACTAGAAAATCAATTTATTAATTAAATAAATTAGCCTATTTCCCTCACCCATCTAAAAGCATTCCTAAAAGCACTCATCGGTGTCCCTTTGTTTCCTTACATTTCTTAAATGACTTACACCTTACTTAAATCCTATTTGAATTCACAAATAGAAAGTTCCAAATGCTAGATTCCCTGCTAAGTTAGACATTCCCTTTTTTCTTTAGGTTTCTCCTTTTTAACTAAGTTCAGAATTAGCGAGTTTAAACAAAAACAACCATTTACCCCTCTTAATAATTAAACCTTCATTAAAAAAATTACTTTAATTTTTAATGCTTGAATTTTCTTTGCCCCCTTCTTATTACAAGTCCATTTAGTTTTGTTTTTTTCTCACATATTTTACTTAGACCTAGGTTTTAAATTCACTAGGCTTGGTGGCAGTTCTTAAGGGAAAAAAATTATTATTAAACTTCATTGATACCATCATTCATTTTAAGGCTGACCAGGTCCTAAGGAGGCATAGTTTTCTAGGTACTAGGTTTATTAACTTATCAGTTAAAATCGCGACGTGCCCTTCAAGATGCACTACGTGCTCCAAGGGTGTCGCTTGCCTCTTTCTGTTTTATTTGTGCAACGTTCCCTTCAATACGCACTACGTGATCCAAGGGTGCCAGTCGCCTCTTGACTGAATTCGGTAGACGTCAAACCCTTGGAGTCAATACTTCGTCACGTGACCTTGTGGGAGACTTAGGGCCTCTAAGGAATAAGGACCATGCCTTATTGTGCACCCCTTAGAATCATCGTGAGCGACTGTCACAGTCTTCCCTCACGGCATCGTGGGTCTTCTCGAAATAGGTAATCGTTAACTGTACTTTGAGCCACAACGAGAATGCTAGTAGGTTGTGGCAGGGATATTGCCACACCTCTCCCTCAATGTCTTCGGTTGTCGTGTGTGACCCCTTTACTCCAAATGTAAGTCTGGTCGGAAAGATATCATCAACCTGCATCCATCAACAAAACATGTCAGCTATAACAATCAACATCATAATATCTAGTCATATGTCACATATGTAATATCAAAAACATTCAAACCATAAGAGTCCACTCCCTGACTCGATCCAGAGTCCAAGAAGATCCATCAATGCTATCGACATCCTCTAACGTCTAGAGTCCTGCACACTCAGGAGAACCCAGTCAATAGCACCTGTCGATGTAAATATAGAAAAAATAACATATCATCATATCCACAACATCGCATAATCATAATCAAAACAACCAATCTATAATGAACTGGATCACTTGCACACAAGTGTCCTCAAATAATAAGTTTCCTCAGTGCGTGCAAGAGCAGGATGTTACACCATCTAAGGCCATCTCAAAAATTGTCCTAATGCTACTATTTTTCAAGTCATGATTTGTTGATGCATTTTCAAGACTTTCCCATGTGTTTTTTTGGGCAATTATGTGTAAGTAGAAAAACATAACGAATTTCACTAATGTTTTTTCCAATGAAGCTAAAGAAGACTTTACTGAGAAAAATAGTTATCATCTCGACATGACTTTCATTTTCTCAAACATATCAAGTTCATCTAGTTATGTGTTCCTAATCATGTTAGGGTTAGGGTTCTTGCATTTATAGAGATTTTTCCTTTTAGGTTTACTTGACATTATTATTATAAAATGTAGTTTCAACATCTTATTATGATATTTTTGTGAATGACCATAAGTGTCATAACTTTTTTTTAAAGATAATCTACCACCATTTTAACCTTTTTATATTACTATGTATATTATAACATTTTTTAATATTTGATTTGTTAATAAGATTTGATTTTCACTATAATACTTGGTTTTCAATATAGTATAATACTTGTGATATTTTTTATTATGTTTTCACTACAATCCTAATCTAAATGATATATATCTTGATTTAAAAAAATATATACAATTTAAATAATTTAAATTAAAGTTAAAATTTATTTTATAATATCACTTGGTAAAGAATTTAAAAAAGAGATTGGCTCAAAGTGTTTAAAGGTGGTCATATATATATATGTATACTTTAAATGACGTGAACTCTCAAAAATTGTATTCCAAACTTTAGAATGTAAAGCTTGTCAAGTTGAATTATGGCATCCATATCTTGGTTATCTGAGTGAGAATTCTTGAAACAAACTATGGTCTAACTTTGACTTCTTGTTTATTGACTCTACATTTTTGTTAAATTCTATGTATGGGAAACAAAAACATGCTCGTGAGCAATACAACATGAACAATGGATTTTGATATATACCAACCTTGTTACTACTTTGCTTTGTAACATTTATTTATGCATTTTTAAAGAATGTTTAATTCATTTACTATATTATAAACTTGCATTAATATTGTTCTACTTTATAAAATAATGTTCCATTTCGTCGCATAAAGTATTATGATTCTAAGTAATTTCTAAGTAAATATGGTCTAAAATATGCTGTCTAATTTTTTCAATTATATTGACTAATTTCATATCTTTGTTTTTAATTTTACATATATATTGTAGATTTTAATTATATTGCAGATTTTAAAGATATTAAATTCAAGTTATACAAGTATTTTCAAATTGTATATACATATTTAGATTATATTGACTAATTTTATACCTTTGTTTTTAATTTTACATTTATATTGCAGATTTTAAAGATATTAAAATCAGACTGTATAAATATTTTCAAATTGTATAAATTAAATGTTAATTTATGATGGTAAATTTCAAATTTGATTAAAAATTAATATTTTATTTAATATTTTTCTAAATAAAATTTATTTTGTTTTTATCAATTGAAAATATAAAAATATAAAAAAAAAAAAAAAAAATTCATCTCTACAAAATTAAATAATAATATATTTTTAAAATTGAAACTACAACTATTCCTTTAAATTCATATGACATGTTTCCACAACACTCATTTTCACACGTCCCCGAGGTGTAGGACAGTCGGTGACGGAGTGTGTTGTTAAGCCACTCCGTGATGTTAAAGTCACCGGTTCGAAACCTGCGGGGACAAAAAATCCAACCATGTTAAGGGTTGGTGTGGCTCAGGCCGGGTGCGATCCCCGGGTGATTTTGACGGCCTAGATGCCCCTGAGTCGCGGTTTCTCAAGCCACAGGTTAATCTCAATGCCAACAAGTTCGGCCAAATTAACAAACAAAAAAAAAAAACACTCATTTTCACACAATTTATTTTGAATTTATATTGATATAAATAACCTAATAGAATTTTTTGAGTGGATAAAAGTGTGTCTATCATACGATATACCCTTTTGTGAACCCTCTTTTAAGAAAGGGGAAGTTTTTGAATTTATATTGATATAAATAACCTAATAGAAATTTTTGAGTGGATAAAAGTTTGTTTATCATACGATATACCCTTTTGTGAACCCTCTTTTATGAAAGGGGAAGTTTTTAACAGATTTAAAATAATTGTCTAGAAATATCTAATATTATTATTGCTACAAATAAATCATTATATAAATGATTTACAATGTATTTCTATAAACGAATCATTATATAAATGAGTATTTATGCAATGTGACCAAAGGTCGATAGGAGCGTGCATTCAATTAAAAGAATTTTCTCCAAATATCTAATATTATTATTGCCACAAACAAATTACTATATAAATGAGTATTTATCCAATGTGACCAAAGGTTTATAGGAGTGTGGATTAAATTAAAAGAATTCTCTCCAAATATCTAATATTATTATTACCACAAACAAATCACTATATAAATGAGTATTTATCCAATGTGACCAAAGGTTATTCAATGTGACTAAAGGTTTATAGGAGTGTGAATTAAATTAAAAGAATTCTTTTCAAATATCTAATATTGTTATTGCCACAAACAAATCACTATATAAATGAGTATCTATTCAATGTGACCAAAGGTTTATAGGTGTGTGGATTCAATTAAAATATTTTTCTTAAAATATCTAATATTAATATTGCCACAAACAAATCACTATATAAATGAGTATATATTCAATGTATTGCCACAAACAAATCACTATATAAATGAGTATCTATCCAATGTGACCAAAGGTTTATAGGTGTGTGGATTCAATTTTATGAATGTTGGAGGTAGAATTAAGGAAGAATTGAGAAGAGGATATAGGAGCCTTAGATGAAATTGATATTGAATGTTACAAATGAGCATGCAAGAAATAGGTGGAGGGTAGCGGCTTAAAGTAGGGGATGATAACTTCAGGATCTTATCCTTAAAGGATGACTAAATTTATTCATAGCAAATAGAATGGAGGATGAGGCACTTAAATTATTTTCAAATTATGTTTAAACTGAGCAAGAACTAAAGGACCTTTATATAAAAGTTTTTAAAACAAGATCTCTATTTAAGTCGGCTCAACACCACTCAGTGGTTTTATTCTGGAGAGAAAAGTGTATGCATAAAGATGGTCATGATAAACATGAATTTCAAGACAATTTAAATGGTCTTGTTGACACTTATAAAGGTTTGAAGGTACTAAAAGTGGTGATGAAGTATGTTTCCTTGTGAATCTTAGATGAGTCTCCATGATGACTTAATATTAGTCTTCAACAAGGTAGGGTATTATAGTGGTGAGGATAAATCTTACCTAAACCTCCACCTGACGTGTGTTAGGTGGCATCCTGATAGGTGTTGGGGTGCTATTAGGTTGGGACTCACCAAAATAGTTGTTATATTGTCAAAAAATTCGATTGGAACATGTGGGTATGAGTGGCAGAAAGTTGGTACTAATGGAGAGGTGTGTTTTCTCAGAACTTCCAGAGAAAATGATGTAGTGAATGTGATATCCTTCACTTGAGTAATGGTGAATAATGGCGTAGGTAATTCATAATTGAGGTATGTGCAATGATGGGAGAATTGTGTTTCTTATTATACTAAAACCTTGGTTATTCTTTTCTCTACATTGATCTAGGTGTCTCTACATTTTGGACCTACATTCTCATTTCTCATTTTGAAGTCCCAGTGCACATGAGTAATAATAACAGTTCCCTTCTCAAAATTTCCTTTTGAATTTACCTCTACAATTTGGATATGCATTTCAAATTTGAACTCCTTTTTTGAAGTCGTTAGGACATAGATGGGTAATAACGATAGTTCCCTTCTCAAAATTCTTTGTGTTAATGGTTATGTGGATCCGTAATTTGGAATTTGAACTACTATTTTGAAGTCCCTAGGATGTACGTAGGTAATTACAGGGCTTGTCAAAACAAAATCTCTCTTATTCCTTACTCTTCTTTTCATTTCATATTTGAACTCCTATTTTTAAGTCCTCAAGGCTCATGTGGGTAACAACAATAGTTCCTTCACCTTTTCTTAAATTATGTGCAATTTGGATTCTCTTTTATGCGTGCAATTCAACTCTACGTGAATTGTGTGCAATTTTGCTTTATTGTGATACATGCAATTCGATTATGCTTGAGCTATATGAAAGTTGGCTTCATTGGATTCATTATGATACATGCAATTCAACTCTACTTGAATTCTGTGTCTCCATTGTGACACATGCAATTCGATTAGGCTTAAGCTTGTCTATTTGTGTTTCCATTAGGTTGAATTTAGGATTGTTTGCAATAGTATCTATTCTTAATAGTAATCATGGTGGGACAACCCCCAATTTAACACCCAAAATAATTGTTTAGATGATGCCACATGACTTTCTTGATGATTCTTTTTGATTTTGTGAAATTGACATGGGAGTTATTCCAGACCGAACACATTTAGGTTGAATGCATTATTATTCCCTTTGAATGTTTTGAGGACTTCAAAACATGAGAAATGAGCCATCCATACTATTAAATGGAATTGTTTACTATGTCAAGAAAAAATTGAAGACCATGTACGATGTTGGAATAAATATAAACAATCTAGGGAATGAAAACTCCTACATTTTCAATATTTCAAGTAAGTCAAGATATTTTTTTAATAATTAATTTCGTGGTCACTACACCCTTATATAGTAAGATATCTTGAAAAATTTCAAATATTATTTAGATCCACCCAAGTTCGAGAATCTCTAAATAGTGTTTGATATTCAAACAATACTTTTTTAACTCAAAACCTATAAATCATGTTTGTTGATTTAAGTGAAAAATCAAAATCGTGTTTTTGCATTAATCATGTCATGATTGTGATGCGGACATTATAGAGTGCTATGGACCCACTTGGTTCATTTTGTAATGAAAAATACAAATATTTTCCTTTTTATGTAATGGTTAAGTTAATTGTTGACATTAGAGAGTCATGATAATTGCTAATGTTATACCCACTTAGTTCATTTTGTAATAAAAAATATAAATATTTTCTTTTAATGTTATACCCACTTGGTTCATTTTGTAATAAAAAATATAAATATTTTCTTTTTATGTAATGGTTAAGTTAATTTTCGACATTAGAGAGTCAAGATAATTGCTAGTGTTATATTTATAGTTAATTACGTGCATAAGCTAAATTATGTTAGCTTTATAGTGAGATATATGTTGGATAGGTTCATGTTTTTAAAGAAAACAATCAAACATTTCACACACTGTTTGGTTCCACCCAAATTTGAGAATCTATGAATATTTTTTGAGATTTAAACAATGTTTTCTTTTAACTCAAAATGTGAAAACCTAGAATTTTGTTTCTAGGTGCTATCCATGTCATGACGTTCATGGCATTATCGAATGTTCATATATTTTCCTTTTTATGTGATGCACTTCGTTTATGTCATATTGACATTATAGTGACATATATGCCATATCTGTTATGTCATTCGTATCATTTTATAGGAACCTGCATTCTATATTATGTTATTATTAGGTTTATTTCTCTTTGTTTTTCATGGCAGACATCCTCACGTTATATATGTTATTTTATTTGAATGCCAATATTTAACAAGATATTTTATTTTTTTAGGAAATGGTATTCTTATGGTATGGAGGATTACATATGCATTGTTAAAGATCCATTGACAAATACCCTGATTGAGAGGGGACAAAGAGAGGATTCTAGATGCAATATATAGTTAGAATGGTTCCATATAGACCATTCCTGGTGCTCATCATTTATGTGCACTTATCTGAATGTATAAGACATTCAATTGGATCCCTCTTTTTTGTTGGTGTTTCTCCAACTAAGATACAAAGCAAGCATGTTTAAATGTTTTCTACACAATAAACCTTGGCCTTATTTACTAGCTGAAAATAAAGAAAGATTTACAACAAAATTTACATCAGATTCCATTGCATGTTTAAAGGGCCTCTTTCACCTCAATTATATATGAAAGAGTAAGAGGAAAATAATTCCATGATGTATGTGGGATAAATTGGACTACATTTATAAAATTCCATAGGCATGTAAAACACTAGGACTTCCCAAGTGATCATCCATACCAGTACTACTCTGGTGCAAAAAGCAATAGATTCAATCTCTAGTTAAACTCCATTTAAAAATTATAAGAATCAGAAAAATACTTTGCGTAGCTGGAAGAAAGATCACTTTCGAATTTTCATTTTTGAAGGAACAAGTGTAAATTCTACAGAATGAAGATTGCTTCCCTTCTAGATCTTGGGAACCAACATCAAGCAAAGCGTGATGGACCCCAGATCTACTTTCAGGTCTCAGTTCCATCGTGGGAAGGGATTTCGAAGGTAAAGGGTCTACGCGTGTAAATTTTAGACCCCAACAAAATGAAGTAAAACCTCGCAGGTTGCGAAGAGAATTAGCATGAATTTTCCAGGAATAAACTTCTTAATCGCTGTAAAACAAATGGTATTGTATTCGCTGGTTTATGTCAAAAACTTGCAGGGAATGGCACGTTTTAGTTGACCAAGAATACCACGAATCTGCTGTTTAGGAAATTATTTTTCTCCTCTCGTGGGGCCGAATTAATCTAATCCAAATTATACACCAGTTATAAACCCCAACATTATTCAACATTGAAAACAACAGCTGCACTCTGAATCTAATGATGAAAATTTGCGACTGCTGAGAAAGAGGCCCACGTTGAACCACAATATTTTCTATCTAGGATCAACTCGATACGCACCAGAGTGGGTTCCTTTGTTCCATTAAATACTGCTACGGTCCAAATGCGGCTAGTACTCACAAAAGTCATGGTGCTCCACTCGATAACATAGGTTGTAGCACTGCATAAACAAGGGAACACAACCTAGGCTAGAATAAGAGAATATATATATTATCAAATAATGTAATATTTAATTATTGTAATATGTAATAATGTAATATTTGGATTATTACATTAATATGAGATAATGTAATATTTGGATTATTATTATTAGAATAGGAGAATATATATTGGGTGAATCTTAATTGCTATTTGTTCACATTATCTTTTCATATATAATTTGGTATTCAAGATAGTGAATAACATTTATGAATTGAATAATTTATTGAAGAGTTGGATTATATATATTAATTATATGGGTTAGGAGACATTTATAAACTATACTAAGAGATTTCTTGAAAGGAAAAACTTTTGTTTTGCGAAACAGAGTAAGCAGTTAAAGTAAATGGTTGATGGTGAATAAAATTAGTTGTGTTGATTGTAAATTACCTGAATTCGTTACTCTTTGAAAATGAAAGTATAAAAAAATAAAAAATAATTGTGGTTATCATAGCCAATGTTTTTTGTTGCTCACTCATTGTTGATTGTATCTGGAGCCAAACAAAAGGTTGGAGGAAAGGTTAATGATTGTAAAATTAATTTGGGTGAATTCGTCGCTAGTGTAACCCTTTTTGTCACAACCTTGGGATCCTATGACATTGTGATTGAAATGGATTGGCTAGAACCGCACAACGCGATACTTAACTGTAAGACAAAAAGATTAAGTTTAATTGATGATTTGGGACAGAACCGAGTAATTGTAGGAAGAAACCGAGTATCACTTAGATTTATTACTTCCCTTCCATTGAAGAAAAATATGCACCAAGGATGTAAGTTGTTTGCCATTTTATCTCTTAACGAAAAGGGTGACACAAAAACATTAGAAGGATTTCCGATAGTATCGGAGTTCGTTGATGTTTTTACTGAAGAATTATTAGGTTTACCACCGAAAAGAGAATTGGAATTTACCATAGATCTAAAACCTAGAACAAAACCAATTGCAAGAATTCCATATCGAATGTCGACACCTGAATTGCAAGAATTGAAGAGGCAACTGAAATAGCTATTAGATTTGGGACTTATACGTCCAAGTGTATCAACATAGGGTGCACCAATGATTTTTGTAAGAAACAAGGACGGGTCGTGGAGGCTTTGCATTGACTATTGTAACTACTCGCTCTTCCGTGCACCTGTTGTGACTTATTCTTTGAGGACACTTGCGTGCAAGTGATTCAATTCATTATATGATTGATTGCTTTGCTTATGGATTCTGATGAGGATAATGTGTATTATGATGTCATGTTATGTTATTATGTATAGACAAATGATATTGAACGGTTTCTTCTGAGTGTGCAGGACTCTTGATCGATTGAGGATTTCAATGGCATCGATGGACCTCCTTGGACTTCGGATCAAGTCAAGGAGTGGACTATTTATGGTTTGCGTATTTATGTTATTGCATATGTGACATATGGCTGGTATATTATGATGTTGATTATGGATTGCTGACATGTTTCGTTGATGGATGCAAGCAGACAATAGCTTGCTAACCAGAATCACATTTGGAGTAAAGGGGTCACGCACAACAGCCAAAGATATTGAGGGAGAGGTGTGGTAGTAGCCCTGTCATAGCCTATTAACACTCCTGACATGGCTTGAACTATAGGTTAACGATTACCTAGTTCGAGAGATCCATGATGTTGTGAGGGAAGACTAGAACAATCGCTAACAATGATTCTAAGGGGCATGCAATAAGGCGGGGTCCTTATTCCTTAGAGGCCCTTAGTCTCCCACAAAGTCACCTAACAAAGTATTGATTCCAAGGGCTTGATGTCTACCAAAATCAGTCAAAAGGTGAGTGGCACCCTTGGAGCACATAGTGAGTCTTGAAGGGCATGCCACGTAAATGAAACATGAGTGAAGGCGAGTGGAACCATTGGAGCAGGCAGTGCGTCTTGAAGGGCATGTCGTGGTTGTTAACAACGATGATTCAATGAACCTAGGTGCCTATAAAACAACCTCTCATTTTGATTTGGTCAGCCTTCATATAATTGTTGCATGAGTAAAGTTTAAAAATTATAAATTTCCCTTGAAAGCAATTTTGCTAAGCCTAGTTGAATTTAAGCCTAGGTCTAAGTAGGACTTCAGAATGAAAAATTAATTAAGAAATTAATAAAGGGGGGATGAAGAAAAGTAGCGGTAAAAATTAAGCTTAAAAATTTATGGAGTATTAAATTATTTAAAAAGATTAATTGTGTTTATGTGCAAAACTTGCTAAATTCAAACTTAGACAAAAAGGGGAAACTTAATTACAAAAAGAATGTGGAACTTAGGAGGGAATCTAGTCTAGAGAAATTTCCATTTTCAAACTCAACTAAGCTTTAAGAAAGACATCAATCATTAAGAGAATGTGAGGGAATAAAGGGACATCGAGGAGCGTTTTTAGGAACATTTTTAGGTGGGTGAGGGAAACTGGCAATTTAACTTAATTAATTAAAGGAATTTCTGACGCAACTAAGGGATCGGGTGACAAGTGTACAAGGGAGAATATTCCTAATAACAATTTAATAATAAAAAAATTAATGTGCATTTGGGCAACTAGTCACTAATAAAACTCTATAAAAGAAATGACAGAGGAGGAGAATAGGGGAAGACTTGTATGCGTAAGGTTATGCTGCGAGAATTTTTCTTGACGGATTTTTCTTGTCAAAGTTGGGATACCCAAATCGGATGGAGAGTGGTAGCTCAACCTTGCAAGGCAAGTTGGGAGCTAGATCTTTCTCTAGTTTTGTGTGTGTGGCCCCTTTGCGGCTCGAGGGGCTCAGGGGGGAGAATAGTACCCATAGCATTGGCTGGGAGGTGTCGGTGAGGTCTCAGCAGTTAGCAAGCTCGAGGATGGGAGGATCACTAGTTGACCAAGAACATCTCCAAGCCCAGTTCATCGGTGGTGGTACTCTCATATAGGTTCATATCTATACTTGTAATTTTAAGGGGGCATAAATTATGTTGTATTTCTTCTTGATTGCAAGTTTTCTCTGATGCATTATAAATGATTTCTTAATTGTCTATTGAATGATTGTATCTCTTTTGATCATGGTCAGAGAGATGTTATCTAGAATGCATATATACTCTCTGACCACGATGCATATATATATATATATATATATATATA
>ML782265.1:790838-802126 GCA_009831015.1 Picea engelmannii
ACATCAAGTTTTAACAATGGCATTTCATGTTTATTCTTATGAACATTTTTCTTTCCACTAGATTTAGAACTTGAACTTGAAGAAGAAGGAGAAGAAGGAGGTGTTGATGGAGGTGAAGGAGGAATATAAGGATGGTCCTCTTCTTCTTCACTTTTTCCCTTTGACGAATCACCCAAAACTGGTCTCTTCCGTTCCAAGTAATCTTCGTACAAGACTTGCACCATCTCCGACATGGCAATGAATGTTTTCCGGAACTCTTTCTCATCTTGAGAAATCCCTTCTTTCGATGCCATCTTCTCGCTGTGAGAATCTCTTTTTCTCAATCCAATTAATGGATTCTCTGCAACAAGCTCGCCTTCACCACGCTGTAGCTTTTTCCTGGTTAACATGCAAAACTCAAATCCAAACGTCAACTAGTTCTGATACCTCTTGATCCGTCGGATCTTTTAATGACTTATGGTTGAGTTTTAATTTTGCATGCGTTATTTAACCATTTGAGAAAATTAGTGAAAGAATGAGGAAAGAAGAGGAATTGTGAAAACCATATATACATTTGCAGATCTGAAATGAAAGAATAAACAACAAACCATAACACGCAGATTGATAACGGAGTTCGACACAACTTTGCCTACGTCTCCGGGCCTTTGTCTCTGTGGGGGAGGCTTCTTTATTTCTGTTCAAATGATCAAAAGTACATCTTTGCAATGCCAAATGACTACAATACTGATCTGGTCATGTTCGTCCAGATCTCTAGAACCATGCAAAGAAAACGACATGCAAAACGGACATCCGGAGCTCCCAGAATTGGTTCGACAGTGTCTCCTCCTCAAAAGCTTCTCTGCCTCAAAATGGCTTTGGCTTGGCTTCTCCTCAGCATAACTCTTCTCTGAATGCCCTTCTATGGACTCAAATAGGCCTGGGTTATATATCTTGGAAGTTGGTTTCTCACCTCCAACTTCCTCCTAAAATTTAGGCTCCATAAGTGCCCAATAACTCCCAAAATGGAGAAAATACATTAAAAATGGGCTTAATTATAATTAAAAACCAAAAATTGGTTATAAAACCCACTTTATAACTATAATTGAGCATTAAGCCCCCTTCGTTGGGCGCGCGCCCCCTTGGCAGGGTCATATGGACCATGGGTTGAACCATGGGTTGGGGCTTAGCCCCCAGCCCCCTCCTTTATGCGCACATACCATGCAATATATTTCATAATGTGGGTTTTATAACATAAAAATTAATGTGGCACATTGGTAAATGACCATTTCTTAAGGTGTTGGGCTTGGTGGTGGTCATGGGTTCAAATCCCAAGGACCTAATTTTTTTTTTTTGAAACATGCCACTTCAACTGATGACTGGGTGCCACGTGGTTGCTAATGACTGGGCCACGTGGCATCTCCCCATTTGATGGATTAATGCCACTTGTCAGCTATTGACTGGTCCAGTTGCCTGCCACATGTTTTCCTTGTCAGCGAACCTACCCAATCACCATCAGCCAGAGAGTGCCACATCATCTCCTGCACAGTCAGCATGCTGATGTCATCATCATTGACTTTTTGACCAGTTGACCTTTGACTTTTTACCTGTTTGGGCTTCCGATCAGAACGCGATAAATTTCGCATATGGAGCCCGTTTGACAAAGTAAATATATCGCCGGAATCAAGAAGATGAGACATACGCAATGGCGTTGGTTTCATCGGATTCTGAGAACTTTTATTTTTGAGCATGTTTCAAGCCCTGTCAGGCTTCTGGATCCGATTTTGGATCACTTACTGGGAGCAAAGTTCCACAGAGGAGTCTCAAATATATGGGGCCGATTCCACTTGGGATTTTTTGATGGATGCGGTAAAGAAATAGTATTACCCTGTTGGAAACTATGAGGACCAGTACATGAGATGGACCACACTGCGGAAAGAGAGAGGCCAAGCAGTTCTGGAGTTCACTAATACCTTCCATAACTTGTGCACCGAGTTGGGTATCAAATACTCCGAGCGACATTTGGTTATGAAATACCGTGGGGCTCTACACAGATACATCCAGACTGAAATGGATTTTCTGGACATCTCATCACTCAGTGCTACTTATCGATATGCTACTAAAATCGAGCAGAAGTTTAAGCACCAGAACAAACGGGAGTTCAGGTCTGCAAATCTGAAACAACCGAAGTATGACAAAGACGACCCTAACAAATAGTCTCCCGAAAACCAGTCCAAGACACAGGAAAAGAAGGGTCACGGGAAGACAAGGAAGGACACCGAAAAATGGCGTGATTTCCACAAAATCCCCTAGCACAACACCGATGAGTGTTTTTCAAAATAGTCATTGGTGGCCCAGATAAAAGACAAGGAGCCGAACCCTAATTCAAAATCTGATTCTAAAAATACTGGTAAATGACAGATCATTGACACAGATCCCACTACTATTGTCGCGACTGCAACGATTCAACCAGAATAACCAACAGATCCTAAAGAGGGGGAGCACCTTTTTCATTCACATAAGTGGGCGAAAGGGACCCCACTGCATTTTATTGTTGATAGAGGAAGTTAGAAAAACCTCATCTCAATAGAGGTCGTCAAACAGTTGGGATTGTCGACAACACCACACTCGCAGACATACAATATCGGGTGGCTTCGACAAGGATGAGATCTTCGTGTCAGCCAACAGTGTCAATTTTCATACAACATCCAACCCTTCAAGGATGATGTATTATGTGATGTTTCCCCATTCGATGTCTGTGATGTTCTTCTGGGCCAACCATATATGTGAAGATGCCATGTTGTTTATGAGTCTTGACCCCATAGTGTCATTGTTACTTTGGGGGGTCATCTCTACAGAATACCCGAGGTAGTTTCAACTATTGTTCCACCTAAAAAGTGCTGCAAGGTAGTATCTCATACTGCAAAATTGAGCTTCTTCACAATCTATTGAAAAGGGGAACAAAAGGACACTGCAAACACTACAATCTTGCCCCCTACACCTTCTATCAAACAGAAGCAGGACGACAAGATTGCAGAAAAGTGCAAAGATTCATTTTGCACACCATCCTTTCATATAGCTCGACTTGTTGAATAGCCTCAACTTCAACAGGTTCATGACAGACTTGCACAAACTAATCAGCACGATGTCTCCAACAATACAAGCAGCTCACCAAGATGCAGATCCAGCAAATGCTTTTCCCTCTCCCTTGAGAACTCAATGAAATGGAGACCATTTCTTAATAATGAGGGAGGATTGATCCAGCTAGATATCGGTGGCCACCCACATTTTCAGACTGGCTCAAAATAGTTTTCTGGCAATTTCAACAATTTACTATTTTTAGCCGGTTTTAACTTTCAAGGCCATTTTGAGGGCCTAAATGAATGTTTTTCAATATGTAGGTTCTCAATGATGTAAAAAGGTATGATTTATCCCCAAATATTAATCTCCTTGGTGATACCTTTCCAACGATCTATCATACGCCTAAAATGGAGATCGTATGCAAAAGTTACGACCCTGGGAAGTTGATGTACTAACTTACCCAAATGGGGCCCACATGACTTTTGGCTCTCCATCTCCTAGTGTTAGGTTTTTTGATGTTTAGGGTTTCTGGCATTCCTGTTTATTGTAAAAATGCCTTCATATCCATATTGTAATCATCTTCTTGCGAGTGCGAGTAGCCGTCACATCTCTTCTCAGAGATAAGCTGCCACCATTCTAGTGAGTCTTTCACTCTGTATTTTTACAGTCTCTGTAAATTTATTTCATTAATAGAAATCATGTATTACTGTATATCTGTGTTTATCGTTACATCTTTGATACATTTATGTTATCTGATTGAACATCTACGATATCTCTGTGCATTTATTTATTATATCTATGTTCGCATTTCGTGCTGAAAATAATTTGGATCAGTGGTATCAGAGCAGGCTGCTCTTGATCGTTTTTTCAGTGCATGTCCTCGACGAGGTTCGAGTATAGCAAGTTGGGTCTCGAGCTTGTCTCTCTTGAATACAATTATTATTTCACACCCAAGAAACCCTCAATGGCGGAAGAAAAGAAAAACGACGGAGCAGACGATCCTATCAATCTATTGTTTGAGCAAGCTCTCACGCGACAGAGGGACGAAATGATGGAGATTTTTTCCCACATCCTTCAATGCATGCTGATAGCATCATGCACATCTTCATCAAGTAGCCACTTTGGAGGCACCTCGCCTTTCAAGGTACAAGTTAATTTTGATATTCCTATATTTGAACGACAGATAGATGCAAAAGCCTTAGATGGTTATTTCTATGTTCACAATTTTTCCAATAAAGAAAATATCACCTTAGCACTCCTTAAAGCTGTCTCTCATGTCAAACATTGGTGGGAAACTTACTGGGAGAAAAGTTCCACAGAGGATTTTGGAATATATGGGGCCGATACCACTTGGTATTTTTTTATGGATGCGGTAAAGGAACAGTATTACCCTGTTGGCAACTATGAGGACTAGTACATGAGATGGACCACACTACGACAAGAGAGGGGCCAAGTAGTTCTGAAGCTCACCAATACCTTCCATACCTTGTGGAACAAGCTGGGTATCAAAGAATCCGAGTTACATTTGGTTCTGAAATACCGTAGGGCTATACACAGATACTTCCAGATTGAAATGGATTTTCTGGACATCTCATCACTTGGTGTTGCTTATCGATATGCTGTTAAAATCGAGAAGAAATTTAAGAACCAGAAAAAATGGGAGTTCGAGTCTGCAAATCCAAAACAACCGAAGTATGACAAAGAAGGCCCTAATAAACAGTCTCCTGAAAACCAGTCCAAGACATAGGAAAAGAAGGGTGACGGGAAGACAAAGAAGGAAACGATAAAATGGTGTGATTTCCACAAAAGCTCCTAGCAAAACACCAATGAATGTCGCTCAAAATAGTCATTGGTGGCTGAGATCAAAGATAAGGAGTTGAATTGTGATACATAATATGTTTCTGAAAATACTAGTAAAGGACAGTTCATTGACATTGACCCCACTACTATTGTTGCGATCGCAACAATTCAACCAGAAGAACCAACAGATCCTGAAGAGGTGGAGCGCCTTTTTCATTGACAAATGTGGGCGAAGGGGACTCCGCTTCATTTTATTGTTGATAGAGGAAGCCAGAAAAACCTCATCTCAGGTGAGGTCATCAAACACTTGGGATTTTCAACAAAACCACACCCGTAGCCATACAACATCGGATGGCTTCGGCAAGGACAAGATCTCTGTGTCATCCAACAGTGTCGATTTTCATACAACATCCAACCCTTCAAGGATGAGGTATTATGTGATGTTTCCCCACTGGATGTCTGTGATGTTCTCTTGGGCCAACCATATATGTGGAGATGCCATGTTGTTTACGAGTCTCGACCCCATAGTGTCATTGTTTCTTTGGGGGGTCATCTCTATAGAATACCAGAGGTTGTTCCAACTATTGTTGCACCTTAAAAGTGCGGCAAGGTAGTATCTCATACTATCCTCGCAACCACTACAACTTCGCCCCCTGCACCTTCTATCCAACAGAAGAAGGTCGACAAGATTGCAGAAAAGTGCAAAGATTCCTTCTGCACACCATTCTCTCATGTAGCTCGACTTGTTAAACATCCTCAACTTCAATAGGTTCACGACAGACTTCCACAAACTAAGCAACGCGACATCTCCAACAATACAATCAACTCACCAAGATGCATATCTAACAAACGCTTTTCCATCTCCCCTGAGAACTCAACCCAATGGAGACCATTGCTTCATAAGGAGGGAGGATTTATCCAGGTGGATATCGATGGCCACCCACCTTTTCTAACTGGCTCAAAGCAGGTTCTTGGCAATTTTGACAATTTACTATTTTTAGCAGGTTTTAACTTCTGGGGCCATTTTGAGGACCTAAATGAAGGTTTTTTTAAGATAGAGGTTCTCAATGATAGTCAAAAGCATGATTTAGTCCCAAAAATGAATTTTCTCGACGATACCTTTCCAATGAGCTATCATACGCCTAAAACAAAGATCATATGCAAAAGTTACGACCCCGATAAGTTGATGTACTAACTTACCCAAATGGGGCCCACATGACTTTTGGTGCTCCATCTCCTAGGGTTAGTTTTTTGGATGTCTAGGGTTTTTGGAATTCTTGTTTATTGTAAAAAACCCTTCAGAGCCTCATTGTAATCATCTTCTTGCGAATGAGAGTAGCCATCACATCTCTTCTCAGAGATAAGCTGGCACCATTCTAGCGAGTCTTTCACTCTGTATTTTTACAGTCTCTGTACATTTTTTTCATTAATAAAAATCGTGTATTAATGTATATCTATGTTTACGGTTACATCTCTCATACATTTATGTTATCTTATTGAACATTTGCAATATCTCTGTTCATTTATTTATTATATCTCCGCTTGCATTTCGTGCCGAAAATAATCCGGATCAGTGGTATCAAAGCAGGTTTCTCTTGATCATTTTTTCAGTGCATGTCCCCGATGAGGTCCGAGTATAGAAATTTGGGTCTCGAGCTTGCCTCTCTTGAATACAATCTCTCTTGCACTCCCAGGAAACCCTCAATGGTGGAACAAAAGAAAAACGACGGAGCAGACGATCCTATCAATTTGTTTCTTGAGCAAGCTCTCACGCGACAGAGGGACGAAATGATGGAGAATTTTTCCCACATCCTTCAATGCCTACTGATAGCATTAGGAACATCTTCATCAAGCGGCCACTTTGGAGGCACCTTTCCTTTCAAGGTACAAGTTAATTTTTATATTCCTGTATTTGAATCACAAATAGATGCAGAAGCCGTAGAAAAATGGTTAACTTTGCTTGATGGTTATTTCTCTATTCACAATTTTTTCGACAAAGAAACGATCACCTTCTCAATCCTTTAAGATGTCCCTCATGTCAAATATTGGTGGGAAACTTACTGGGATAAAATTTTTACAGAGGATTCTGGAATATATGGGGTCGATCCCACTTGGGATTTTTTTGTGAATGCGGTAAAGGAACAGTATTACCTTGTTGGAAACTATGAGGACCATTACATGAGATGGACCATACTGCGGCAAGAGAGGGGCCAAGCAGTTCCAGAGTTCACCAATACCTTCCATACCTTGCGCACCAAGCTAGGTATCAAAGACTTCGAGTGACATTTGGTTCTGAAATACTGTGGGGCTCTACACAGATACATCCAGACTGAAATGGATTTTCTGGATATCTCATCACTCGGTGTTGCTTATCGATATGCTGTTAAAATTGAGCAGAAATTTAAGCACCAGAACAAATGGGAGTTCGGGTCTGCAAATCCATAACAACCGAAGTCTGAAAAAGATGACCCTAACAAACAGTCTCCTGAAAACCAGTCCAAAACACAGGAAAAGAAGGGTCATGGGAAGACAAAGAAGGACACCAGAAAATGGTGTGATTTCCACAAAAGCCCCTGGTACAACACTGATGAATGTCGCTCAAAATAGTGATTGGTGTCCGAGATGAAAGACAAGGAGCTGAACCTTGATTCAGAATCTGATTCTAAAAAATACTAGTAAAGGACAGATCATTGACATAGACCCCACTTCTATTGTCGCGACCGCAACAGTTCAACCGGAAGAACCAATAGATCCTGAAGAAGGGGAGCGCCTTTTTCACTCACAGATGTGGGCGAAGGTGACCCCACTGCATTTTATTGTTGATAGAGGAAGCTAGAAAAACCTCATCTCAACAGAGGTTGTCAAACAACTGGGATTGTCGACAACACCACACCCACAACCATACAACATCGGGTGGCTTCGGCAAGGATGAGATCTCCATGTTAGCCAATAGTGTCGATTGTCATACAACATCCAAACCTTCAAGGATGAGGTATTATGTGATGTTTTCCCATTGGATGTTTGTGATGTTCTCTTGGGCCAACCATATATGTGGAGAGGCCATGTTGTTTATGAGTCTCGACCCCGTAGTGTCATTGTTACTTTGGGGGGTCATCTCTACAGAATGCCAGAGGTAGTTACAACTATTCTTCCACCAAAAAAGTGTCACAAGGTAGTATCTCATACTGCAAAATTCAACTTCTTCACAATCTGTTCAAAAGGGGAACAAAAGGACACTACAACCACTACAACCTCACCCCCTACACCTTCTATCCAATAGAAGCAGGTTGAAAAGATTGCAGAAAAGTGAAAAAATTCCTTCTGCACACCGTCCTCTCATGTAGCTTGACTTGTTGAACGGCCTCAGCTTCAACAGGTTCATGAAAGACTTCCACAAACTAAGTAGCGCGACCTCTCCAACAATACAAGCAGCTCACCAAGATGCAGATCCAACAAACGCTTTTCCCTCTCCCCTGGGAACTCAACGCAATGGAGTCCATTTCTTCCTAAGGAGGGAGGATTGATCCAGGTGGATATCGGTGGCCACCCACCTTTTCCGACTGGCTTAAAACATTTTTATGCCATTTTGGAAATTTACTATTTTTAGCAGGTTTTAACTATTTTGGCTCAATCATACAACATCCAACCCTTTAAGGATGATGTATTATGTGATGTTTCCCCACTGGATGTTTGTGATGTTCTCTTGGGCCAACCATATATGTGGAGAAGCCATGTTGTTTATGAGTCTCGACCCCGTTGTGTCATTGTTAATTTTGGGAGTCATCTCTACAGAATACCAGAGGCATTTCCAACAATTGTTCCACCTAAAAAGTGTCGCAAGGTAGTATCTCATACTACAAAATTCAGTTTCTTCACAATCTGTTCAAAATGGTAACAGAAGGACATGGTAGTAGGTCGAAAAGATTGCAAAAAAGTGCAAAGATTCCTTCTACACACCGTACTCTCATGTAGCTCTACTTTTTGAATAGCCTCATCTTCAACAGGTTCATGAAAGACTTCCACATAATAGCAACACGATGTCTCCAACAATACAAGCAACTCACCAAGATGCAGATCTAGCAAACGCTTTTTCCTCTCCCCCAGGAACTCAACGCAATGGAGACCACTGCTTCCTTAGGAGGGAGGATTGATCCAGGTGCATATCGGTGGCCACCCACCTTTTCCGACTAGCTCAAAACAATTTTTTGGCAATTTCAACAATTTACTATTTTTAACAGGTTTTAACTTCTGGGGCCATTTTGAGGGCCTAAATGAAGGTTTTTCTTGATTGAGGTTCTTATATATATCTGAAGGTATTATTGAGCCCCTAAAATGAATCTTCTCGACGATACCTTTCCAACGAGCTATCATACGCTTAAAACATAGATCATATGCAAAAGTTACGACCCCAGGAAGTTGATGTACTAACTTACCCAAATGAAGCCTACATGAATTTTGGTGCTCCATCTCCCAAGGTTAGGTTTTTGGATTTCTATGGTTTTTGGCATTCATGTTTATTGTAAAAAACCCTTCAGAGCCTCATTGTAATCATCTTCTTGCAAATGCAAGTAGCCGTCACATCTTTTCTCAGAGATAAGATGCCACCATTCTAGTGAGTCTTTCACTCTGTATTTTTACAGTCTCTGTACATTTATTTCATTAATATAAATCATGTATTATTGTATATCTATGTTTATGGTTTCATCTCTGATACATTTATGTTATCTTATTGAATATCTGCAATATCTATGCGCATTTCTTTATTATATCTCCGCTCGCATTTCATGCCGAAAATAATTTGGATCGAAGGGAGTAAATATTTACCTTATTAAATCCCACTGAAACATCATGTGAAAACCATACAATAATTAGATATATATGTTTGTAGCTTTTAAATACATAACTTTAGTAACTAATTACCTCTGGAATATGTAGTAAGAAGACAAATTTAATAGATGGGTATGTGGAGTAACGACTGGCTCAAATCACTGCACAATAGAATCATCCCTGGTTAACAACAGATCGAGAGGGGAGGGGCACGAGGAGCAAGCCCAAATATGTTATGGATTAAGGAGATGTCATAGCCATGAATTTGTTGGAAGTCCAGTAATTAAATGCAGGATCCAAGAAATTTGCATTCAAAAGGTTAAGAATTTGTAGGAACAATCAATTTGCTGGAAGAAAACATCGTGGGAAGGTCATTATCTATAGGAAAAACATTGGATTCTCCATTTAGAGAGTATATCGTGGGAGAAAAGGTGGAAATATAAAAATAGATCTGAGGAACAAACAAGAAGCAAGGTGTTGGTTGTGCACCAACTGAACGAGTTGAGGTACCCAACTGTCAATTCCACAACATACAAAATCCAATCATAACATTAAACCACAAAACATAACTACAACCTTAAAGAAACATGAGTGTGTATATTTAGATAATGTTGTTGGAAATTATTGAATTAGTTCGACCTATGTATGTTTTTGTTTTTCAAATTGGAAATTAACTATCGACGTCCTTTTTAAAACAAGAGGAACGCTAAATTCAATGGGTCCTCTGTTTAAAATAAATGAAGGATAAATTTAAAGGTCGGAGTCATCCGGGGAGATTCTTCTACATGCATTGAACATTGTGTATGGGATTATCCATAAGGTCGACTGTGAACCGAAACTTATTCACTACATAAACATGGTGTGCATATTACGCTAAAATGCACAGTAGCATCCTTCTAGGTACAATGACTAGGATGATATTTTGTGTGGATAGATATGGAGCCCAAGAAGACAAGGTGGATGATGACAATGAAGTAAGATATTAATATCTCAGAAATCTGATCCATCTTAGCATCAGTAGAGATCCATCTACTTAGAAGAGAAAAATGAAAAATCTAAATTCCTCCATGCAATGCAAAGGATCACCTCAAATCTGAGGGAAGGTTGAGATGGGTCCAAAATTATTTAAGCATTGAGTAAGAGGCATGGTTCCCTGAGTAAAGGACGGATAAAAATTACTGAGGAAAAAAATCAAGTCACTGCACAAATTCATTTTTCCTGCGCAGAGATAGCTTGCGAGAATGCAAAGCTCATGAAAGGGAAACACTAAGGAGAGGCACCCCAACAAGCGCAGATGTTTGCAGGCTTAACCCAAGGATCAAACATGAATAACGCTATGTTGTAGGCATTCTAGATAAAATTCTCTAACCATGATCTAAGAACATATACAGTCCTTGAATAGATAAATAAAAATAAAAAATATATATACATGATTCCGTTTTAATGAAAAATATATATAAAATATATATATACAAGGTTTCTTTTACGAAATATATATATATATATATATATATATATATATTCTAGATAACATCTCTCTGACCATGATCAAAAGCTATACAATCATTCAATAGATAATTGAGCAATAATTCACAATGCACCAG
>ML782265.1:805740-824403 GCA_009831015.1 Picea engelmannii
TATATATATATATATATATATATATATGCATCGTGGTCAGAGAGTATATATGCATTCTAGATAACATCTCTCTGACCATGATCAAAAGAGATACAATCATTCAATAGACAATTAAGAAATCATTTATAATGCATCAGAGAAAACTTGCAATCAAGAAGAAATACAACATAATTTATGCCCCCTTAAAATTACAAGTATAGATATGAACCTATATGAGAGTACCACCACCGATGAACTGGGCTTGGAGATGTTCTTGGTCAACTAGTGATCCTCCCATCCTCGAGCTTGCTAACTGCTGAGACCTCACCGACACCTCCCAGCCAATGCTATGGGTACTATTCTCCCCCCTGAGCCCCTCGAGCCGCAAAGGGGCCACACACACAAAACTAGAGAAAGATCTAGCTCCCAACTTGCCTTGCAAGGTTGAGCTACCACTCTCCATCCGATTTGGGTATCCCAACTTTGACAAGAAAAATCCGTCAAGAAAAATTCTCGCAGCATAACCTTACGCATACAAGTCTTCCCCTATTCTCCTCCTCTGTCATTTCTTTTATAGAGTTTTATTAGTGACTAGTTGCCCAAATGCACATTAATTTTTTTATTATTAAATTGTTATTAGGAATATTCTCCCTTGTACACTTGTCACCCGATCCCTTAGTTGCGTCAGAAATTCCTTTAATTAATTAAGTTAAATTGCCAGTTTCCCTCACCCACCTAAAAATGTTCCTAAAAACGCTCCTCGATGTCCCTTTATTCCCTCACATTCTCTTAATGATTGATGTCTTTCTTAAAGCTTAGTTGAGTTTGAAAATGGAAATTTCTCTAGACTAGATTCCCTCCTAAGTTCCACATTCTTTTTGTAATTAAGTTTCCCCTTTTTGTCTAAGTTTGAATTTAGCAAGTTTTGCACATAAACACAATTAATCTTTTTAAATAATTTAATACTCCATAAATTTTTAAGCTTAATTTTTACCGCTACTTTTCTTCATCCCCCCTTTATTAATTTCTTAATTAATTTTTCATTCTGAAGTCCTACTTAGACCTAGGCTTAAATTCAACTAGGCTTAGCAAAATTGCTTTCAAGGGAAATTTATAATTTTTAAACTTTACTCATGCAACAATTATATGAAGGCTGACCAAATCAAAATGAGAGGTTGTTTTATAGGCACCTAGGTTCATTGAATCATCGTTGTTAACAACCACGACATGCCCTTCAAGACGCACTGCCTGCTCCAATGGTTCCACTCGCCTTCACTCATGTTTCATTTACGTGGCATGCCCTTCAAGACTCACTATGTGCTCCAAGGGTGCCACTCACCTTTTGACTGATTTTGGTAGACATCAAGCCCTTGGAATCAATACTTTGTTAGGTGACTTTGTGGGAGACTAAGGGCCTCTAAGGAATAAGGACCCCGCCTTATTGCATGCCCCTTAGAATCATTGTTAGCGATTGTTCTAGTCTTCCCTCACAACATCATGGATCTCTCGAACTAGGTAATCGTTAACCTATAGTTCAAGCCATGTCAGGAGTGTTAATAGGCTATGACAGGGCTACTACCACACCTCTCCCTCAATATCTTTGGCTGTTGTGCGTGACCCCTTTACTCCAAATGTGATTCTGGTTAGCAAGCTATTGTCTGCTTGCATCCATCAACGAAACATGTCAGCAATCCATAATCAACATCATAATATACCAGCCATATGTCACATATGCAATAACATAAATACGCAAACCATAAATAGTCCACTCCTTGACTTGATCCGAAGTCCAAGGAGGTCCATCGATGCCATTGAAATCCTCAATCGATCAAGAGTCCTGCACACTCAGAAGAAACCGTTCAATATCATTTGTCTATACATAATAACATAACATGACATCATAATACACATTATCCTCATCAGAATCCATAAGCAAAGCAATCAATCATATAATGAATTGAATCACTTGCACGCAAGTGTCCTCAAAGAATAAGTCACAACAGGTGCACGGAAGAGCGAGTAGTTACAATAGTCAATGCAAAGCCTCCACGACCCGTCCTTGTTTCTTACAAAAATCATTGGTGCACCCTATGTTGATACACTTGGACGTATAAGTCCCAAATCTAATAGCTATTTCAGTTGCCTCTTCAATTCTTGCAATTCAGGTGTCGACATTCGATATGGAATTCTTGCAATTGGTTTTGTTCTAGGTTTTAGATCTATGGTAAATTCCAATTCTCTTTTCGGTGGTAAACCTAATAATTCTTCAGTAAAAACATCAACGAACTCCGATACTATCGGAAATCCTTCTAATGTTTTTGTGTCACCCTTTTCGTTAAGAGATAAAATGGCAAACAACTTACATCCTTGGTGCATATTTTTCTTCAATGGAAGGGAAGTAATAAATCTAAGTGATACTCGGTTTCTTCCTACAATTACTCGGTTCTGTCCCAAATCATCAATTAAACTTAATCTTTTTGTCTTACAGTTAAGTATCGCGTTGTGCGGTTCTAGCCAATCCATTTCAATCACAATGTCATAGGATCCCAAGGTTGTGACAAAAAGGGTTACACTAGCGACGAATTCACCCAAATTAATTTTACAATCATTAACCTTTCCTCCAACCTTTTGTTTGGCTCCAGATACAATCAACAATGAGTGAGCAACAAAAAACATTGGCTATGATAACCACAATTATTTTTTATTTTTTTATACTTTCATTTTCAAAGAGTAACGAATTCAGGTAATTTACAATCAACACAACTAATTTTATTCACCATCAACCATTTACTTTAACTGCTTACTCTGTTTCGCAAAACAAAAGTTTTTCCTTTCAAGAAATCTCTTAGTATAGTTTATAAATGTCTCCTAACCCATATAATTAATATATATAATCCAACTCTTCAATAAATTATTCAATTCATAAATGTTATTCACTATCTTGAATACCAAATTATATATGAAAAGATAATGTGAACAAATAGCAATTAAGATTCACCCAATATATATTCTCCTATTCTAATAATAATAATCCAAATATTACATTATCTCATATTAATGTAATAATCCAAATATTACATTATTACATATTACAATAATTAAATATTACATTATTTGATAATATATATATTCTCTTATTCTAGCCTAGGTTGTGTTCCCTTGTTTATGCAGTGCTACAACCTATGTTATCGAGTGGAGCACCATGACTTTTGTGAGTACTAGCCGCATTTGGACCGTAGCAGTATTTAATGGAACAAAGGAACCCACTCTGGTGCGTATCGAGTTGATCCTAGATAGAAAATATTGTGGTTCAACGTGGGCCTCTTTCTCAGCAGTCGCAAATTTTCATCATTAGATTCAGAGTGCAGCTGTTGTTTTCAATGTTGAATAATGTTGGGGTTTATAACTGGTGTATAATTTGGATTAGATTAATTCGGCCCCACGAGAGGAGAAAAATAATTTCCTAAATAGCAGATTCGTGGTATTCTTGGTCAACTAAAAAGTGTCATTCCCTGCAAGTTTTTGACATAAACCAGCGAATACAATACCATTTGTTTTACAGCGATTAAGAAGTTTATTCCTGGAAAATTCATGCTAATTCTCTTAGCAACCTGCGAGGTTTTACTTCATTTTGTTGGGGTCTAAATTTACACGCATAGACCCTTTACCTTCGAAATCCCTTCCCACGATGGAACTGAGACCTGAAAGTAGATCTGGGGTCCATCACGCTTTGCTTGATGTTGGTTCCCAAGATCTAGAAGGGAAGCAATCTTCATTCTGTAAATGAAAAATTCAAAAGTGATCTTTCTTCCGGCTACGCAAAGTATTTTTCTGATTCTTATCATTTTTAAATGGAGTTTAAGTCGAGATTGAATCTATTGCTTTTTGCACTAGAGTAGTACTGGGATGGGTGATCATTTGGGAAGTCCTAGTGTTTTACATGCCTATGGAATTTTATAAATGTAGTCCAATTTATCCCACATGCATCATGGAATTATTTTCCTCTTACTCTTTCATATATAATTGAGGTGAGAGAGGCCCTTTAAACATGCAATGGAGTGTGATATAAATCTTGTTGTAAATCTTTTTTTATTTTCAGAGATAAACTACCCCATCTAAAGATTAAAATGTGATATGATATGATATTAATTTGATGTTCCCATGCCTAAAAACTTGCTCGAGTTGTCATCTCATCAGTATTCCTAGCATGAAAGGATCTCAAATTAGTGTTATCCTCATGAATTTGAACCCATGGGTCATTAGGTTATTTTTTCTAGTTCAAGATGTCCCTTTTTTATTAAAACGAGTAATGAATCTCTCCCATGACGAGCAAATTGTCCTAGGTTTATTGTGTAGAAAACAT
Source organism: Picea engelmannii (assembly GCA_009831015.1). NCBI lineage: Eukaryota > Viridiplantae > Streptophyta > Pinopsida > Pinales > Pinaceae > Picea > Picea engelmannii. The sequence continues at coordinate 810,083 of ML782265.1, forward strand.
TTAAACATGCTTGCTTTGTATCTTAGTTGGAGAAACACCAACAAAAAAGAGGGATCCAACTGAATGTCTTACACATTCCGATAAGTGCATATTATGAGTCAACATTGATGTGTAGATGTAGAATTAGCATTTTTTTTTTTTGACAAAAACCGTTATAGAGCTTGTATTAAAAAAAGGGTGGACTGGCCACAGATTCGGTTACAAAATAGGCCCCGAATTTCTTTGTGCCTGTCTTTCTGAAAATCCCTTCTAGATCTATTGCTATAGACTTTAATCCTGAGCTAAGCTTTTGTAATCCTTCACCAGGTATAGAGTTATTTACAGCAACGGCTTCTATACAAAATGTCATTTTGCCGAAGAGAGATCTTGCTAACAGAATACTAGTGAGCTTGATTAGTTCCTGGGCTCTTGCTTCCAGTCACTGTTTAGTTTAGCCATCTTTTCTTCCAGCTGATCTATTTGTTCTTCAAATTCCTATTGAGGGTTCTTTAGCTCCCTGTGCAACTTATCCAGCTCCTCTGTAAACTCGAGCTTTGTAGTAGTGATGTCCTCCTCCAGTTTCTCCATTCTTCTTCCTGCTTCTGAATCCAAATTTTCAAGAAAATCCAACTGATACTGGAGCAATTGCTTTAGATTTGCCAAAGTTTTATCCATCTCCTTGAGCCTTTCTTCCGTGCTTGGTTTGTTGGTCGAACCTGATGCCATTCTTGAACACGTCCCCTTTTTGCTTGCACCTTTCTCTTTTCTGCTGGAGACTTCACGACCTCGCTGCCCTGGACAGACTGCAATCGCGCCTTGGTAATGTGATGAAACTGGGGGTTCGCCCTCTTTTTTAACTCCTTCTACACTCATTCTCATCATTTCCCTTCGATTTGCAGGATTTGGGAGGGATGGCCGTGCAGATTCCCTGTCTCCACCATATCTGCGACTCTCCTTCTCATGGTACTGATCTGTCCCTTCTGTCCCACCAAATATTCTGACGCGTCCTGGTCCCATCGATTCCCCCGATTTCCTGACTACTGACTTATCTTGCATTTGATTGTGATAGGGAGGGCGGGTCAGATTTCAAGGGAGTGCCACGCTAACTTCCATTTCGTTTACTTTCAATACCTCCGGCTCCAAAAGAGTGCCTCTATTGGCTTCCTCGTCCGCCTCCCCTTTCAAGTCCCTCAACACATGAAATAGTTTATACGACTTGAAGTTCCTTAGAAGGAATTGGATCTTGTCAAGAAGGTTATTGAGAATTGCACTTTGAGTCTTAGAGTGGCGAATTATGGCCTGTATAATCACTCTTGAGTCACCGATTATTGTCAAGTCCTGGATCCTGTGATTTTTTGCTTGGATTAGCCCTTGCCAGAGAGCCATGGCCTCAGCTCTGTTGTTGGACTCAGTTCCTAAGCCCAAAGCGAAATGAATTGTTGTAACCTCAATGGGATTTTCAATTATTCCCCCACCTCCATCTTGGCCTGGATTTCCTTTCAAGGCCCCGTCAAAGAATAGGATTGGGGTGTTTCTTTCTCTTTTCCATTTGGCAAACTCCGGTTTGTCTTTCCTGATCTCCCAATCTTCTTGGATTAGATTGCTAGCTTTTCCTCCCATATGACCTTGGATCTTGAACTGGCTTAGCCAGAGTTCCTCTAAAGCATCTAGCGTGGGGTTCTTATTTGAATTGCAGAGATAGGGGGCAGATTCACCAAAGAGAGCGTGAATTTTGGTGGCGACCATGACTACGCTTCTTTGGTTATCTCTGCAGAGTCTATTGTTCCTTTCTAGCCAAAGGTTCCATAGGATAAACTTTGGAAGTACTTTCCACATCGTGAAGGCTTGATTTCTTTTCTTTACAGCGAAAGGGTAGAAGAAGTCCCACTGGAGGAGGAGACTTCTTATATCAGAGGGAAGGTTGAGGGCACTTTGGGTTCCTGTTGCTAGCTTCCAGACTTCTTTGGAAAAAACACAGTTGAGGAGGAGATGATTTGTGGTTTCTTCAGCACATAAGCATAAGGGACACCTGTAGGGACCTTCCCAACCACGTCTTTTGAGGTTCTCCCCTGTTTGGATGCTCTTGTGCGCCGGTGTCCATATGAAAAGGTCTATTTTTGGGATGCAATTGGACTGCCAGATTGTTTTCCAAATTGCCAGATTAGGCAGGGTAGTGGGGACGCTGGTGAAGAGTTGGTAGCCCTTTGTTGTGGTGTAGGCCTTTGCATTTCCTCCCCAGCCTCTTTCATATTTACCTTTCTTTTTTAAAGGGGCCTTCCCTTGAAGACAACTTTGAAGGGTGCTCCAATCCTTTTCTAGATTAGTAGGTCTGTTGAGCACTCCCCACCCTTGCCAAGTCTGAAGCTTGTCCTCCCCCCAGATTGAGATGTCAAAGAGAGTAACAATGTTTTGACTGTCCATCCAGTCTTTGAGGCAATGAAGATCCCGTCGCAGCTCTAGGGGGGGTTCTCCCATAATTGAGTCTTGCCAGATTTTGATTTTCTTTTCGTTTCTTGGAAACCAAGTGAGGTGAGGACTGAAATGTGGCAGAGCCTTTTTGCAGAGAGTGAAGATAGGGGAGCCTTTCGATTATTTGCATGGAAACTCTAAGCTTCGGTCCCTGGGCCCCCTAAAATATTTTCTCCAGAGCGCTAGTTTGTTCCAAGCTGGTTTTCCAGTGACCATCCTCCAAAGCAACTTTTCCCCCAATGCCAGATTTTGAGCTTGGGTTTTTTTAAAGTTAAGTCCCCCTTCCAAAAAGGGCTTTGAGGTTTTTTCCCAGCTTATCAAATGCAATTTCCTTCGCGCCTACTTTCCTCCTTCCCACAAGAAGTGCCTTTGAAGTGCTTCAATTTTTTGAATGACGGTGGTAGGGGCTTATAGCAGCGAGCTCTGATAGATGGGGATGCTGGTCACCATGGATTTAATCAGGACTGCCTTCCCTGCTAAATTTAACCAGTTCACCCCCCAGGAGGAAAATTTGCTTTTTAATTTGTCTATCAGCTGGTTCCAGTGAGAGACTCTTGGAGCAGATTTAAAAATGGGGATTCCCAGGTATTTAAAGGCCTCCCAATTAGTGTGCCCTTCCATCCCCAGAACTCTTGTGATTCCAAGCATCTCATTTGGCGTGATATTCCAACCATATATTTTACTTTTGGCCTGGCTTATTTCACTTCCAGAGACTGCAGCGTAAGCTTCCAGCTCTTCCTTAAACATTTTTGCTATTATTGGACTTGCTCCCCCCAATAGTAGTGTATCGTCCACAAATTGTGCATGGTTTATTTCTTTCACCCCTTGCACGATTCTTAGTCCCTGGAGGTTTTTATGAACTTGGGAATTTTCCAGCTGATAGCTTAGGACTGAAGCTTGGATTGCATAGAGAAGGGGTGAAAAGGGGCACCCTTGTCTTAAAGCCGTGGAAGCTTGGAAGAATTTTGTTACTTTCCCATTCACCAATGGGGCTATCCATGGTGATCTGATACAAGCTTTTATCCAATTTACAAAGGTCGAAGCAAAACCAAACTTTCTCATTACTTCAAATAATAAATTGTGTCTAACTCTATCAAAGGCATTAGCGAGATCCAGTTTGATGATCATACCTTTGTCTTTCCTTCGTATGCTTGAGTGAAGGGCCTCTTGAACCAGGATGATGTTATCGGCAATATGCCTACCTTTGACGAAGCCTCCTTGGTTTTCCAGAACAATGAAAGGGAGGATTGACTTGAAACGATTGGCTATAACTTTGGTGAGAATTTTATAGCTTGTGTTGCAAAGGGAGGTTGGCCTGAATCGGTTGAAGGAGATTGCTCCTTTCTCCTTTGGGATGAGTGCCAGGAAGGACGAGTTGGTGCCTCCACCTAGCTTGCTGCACTGCTGTAATTTTTTGATCATTTTGGTTAGATCCTTTTTTATTATATCCCAACATTGCTGATAGAATCTGGCAGTGAACCCATCTGGCCTAGGGGCCTTGTCTGGGTTCATTTGGTTCAGGGCCTCCTTTATCTCTTGCTGCGATACCTCCCTGGTGAGCTTGTTGTTGACATCCTCAGTTATGAGACCTGGGATAATGGTGAGAGGGTACATCTGCGGGTTTGTTTCTGTCCCTTGTGGTTCTGTGTAGAGCGTCTCAAAGGCTTCAAAGGATGCTTGTTTTATGCCCTCTGGATCTGCAATTGTTTTATTTTGGACTTGTATTTCTATAACTGCTTTGTATTGTTTCCTTGCCTCCGCTTGCTTGTGGAAATAGCTTGTGTTTTTGTCTCCTACTTTCAGCCAAAGAATTCTTGATTTTTGCCTCCAGTATCTTTCCTCCTCTCTGCAGGCTTTGTTCCATTGTCTTTGAAGGTTGTCTTCACATTGCAGGGCTTCTTCCGTGATCTCTTGGTGTTCCATTTCTAGCTGGTGGCTCTCGAGCTGCATTTGGGCTACTATGCGCATGGCTATTGGATTTGGCTAGCTCTTTGCCCATAGTTTAAGGGATCTTTTTAATCTTCTCAATTTTTCCTCCCAAACGTAAAAGGTTGAGCCTTTAACAACATTGTTCCATGTTTTGGAAACTAGAGAGAGAAATCCTTTGTCTTGGATCCAAGTCGGACTAAATCTGAAAGGGATGGGTCCTCTGACTTGGTCTTTTTTAATTTCTAGCTGAATGGGCTTGTGATCTGATACACTGTGGGGCAGGATATCTGCTTTTGCTGTGAGTCCTAGTAACAGAAGGGAGCTTTGGACTAGAAATCTGTCCAATCTGGCCGCTATGTGCCCAGGACCAATTCTCTTTTTTGTCCACATGTAAAGTCCTTTATCCAGCTTGATGTCTAGCAGGTCGTAGGCTGAGGCTAGATCTTCCACCCATTCTCTAGATGGATCTCTCATTATGGAACCCCCTCTTTTTTCCTCCTGAGCTAAGGTTACATTCAGATCCCCACCGAGAATGATATTGTTGAGATCGTTTTGCTGTAGGTAGTCTTGAAGGGACTCCCAACATTGTTTTTTTTCCCCTAATTGCTACGGCACATAGATATTAAAGATGCTTACCTGGTAACCCGAGTCTTTGTGAAGGAGTTTGGTGTGAATCCAGTGCATGCATGTGTCAGAGTTGATCAGGTCTATTTTGGAGGCGTTCCACAGAGTGCAAAGTCCTCCTGAGGCACCTCTAGCATTTTCAGCTATTCCTTGGCTGCCTCCAAACGTTCAACGAAGTTTTAAGTGAGTCTTGCTGGCTCATCTTGGTCTCCTGGAGAAGGAGGATGTTTTCTTTTGAGGCTTTGATTATATCTTTAAGTGCTTCTTCTTTCCTTTTGCTACCCATTCCCCTACAGTTCCAGGAGGTTAGAATCATTAAAAACCTTGAGGGGAGGAATGGCCTCCTTGGGAGGCTTTGGCTTGCTTTCTCGTATGCCGAATGTTAATCAACTGCTTGATGGTGGGCTATGACCCTTTGAGGACGTCTTTGTAGGTTTCCTGGTCTCTTTCAGCTTTTTTTGTTTTCCTGCCTCTTCCTATTTTCTTTGGAGTAACCCAAGTCTCGTTTGCGTCTTCTGAGTCGCTGCCTGTGGAGACCTCCCCTTCCTCTGTGTTCTGACTACCCTCCAATCTTTGGGGGGAGTTGTTTTGCGCCCCTTCTTCTTCTGCTAATGGGTTCCCTTTGTGTTCATGGTTTTGGTTTCCTTTTTCCCCTTCCTCTTGAACATCTTTACTTGGATCTGGTTCCTCTCCATCGACTTCTTTTGCCAAAATACTGAAGCTGTTCTCAGTTTATTTATTTCCTGAGGTTTTGGCTTGCGACGGGGATGACTTTTCTTTCCTTGGTCCTTTCGATTTGGATTTCCCCTTCCGGGCCTGTTTCCAGCCTTTGTCTCCTGTTTTCTCTGTAGCCGGGTTCTTTGGGCAGTTCCTTTGGAAGTGGCCGTATTCATGACAACCTCTGCACTTGAACGGGAGCTATTCATAGTCTATCTTTTGGAAGTGGTGCCAATCCCCAACTTTTAACTTGATTGCCTCTGGCAAACCTACCTCCAGGTCGACTTCCACACAGATCCGCGCGCAGGAGTACTGGTCTCTAGCCTCTGCTCGATCAATGTAGCGCCCCAGTCCATTTCCTATTGCTTGAAGCGAGGTTGGGTTCCAGCAATGTATCGACAAATTTGGGAGTCTTACCCAAACAGGGACGTCTTTGGGAACTTCTGAGGCGGGGTCAAAGCTTGGGGTCCAGTGGTTTAAATAGAGTCCTTGGGTGCCCATGAAGTACGGTCCATTTCTGAAAATCAAATCTCTATCCTCCTGAGATATAAATTCGAAAATGAAGTACCCTCTCCCGACCGCATAGCATGTAACACTATTTGTGATCAGTGGTCTCCAGTTTCACTGTATCCAGTTGTCTGTGGATCTAGTTGAGGGCCATATCCCCATGAATTGGCCCACGAGTCCTCTTTCAGAGAGGGAAAGGGATACTTTCATTGGAAGTTCGGGCGATAGGTCAATCTCCAGAATAGCGTCTAGTTTCTTGACGAAGCTTGGGGGAACTGAAGGAGTAGCCTTCTTGCTGCAAGTTGCAACCAGTTTTTGAAAGGAGGTGGATGGAGAAGGAGGGGGCGACGGCTCCCCTCCTCCCTGATCTTCCATGGCGGTGATTATGTCAAACCCTAGACAACTCTACAGCCAAGGCGCGTTCTCCCGAATGGTTAACACCGTAGATGTAGAATTAGCATTACCATGGTAAGGGAAATCATTTTTTTCCACATGCCAAGAATGAAAATAAATGATGAGCACCGGGAATGGTCTATATGGAACCATTCTAACTATATATTGCATCTAGAATCCTCTCTTCGTCCCCTCTCAACTAGAGTTTTTGTCAATAAATCTTTAACAATGCATATGTAATCGTCCATGCCATAAGAACACCATTTCCTAAAAGAATAAAATATCTTGTTAAATATTGGCATTCAAATAAAACAACATATAACGTGAGGATGTCTACCATGAAAAACAAAGAGAAATAGACCTAATAATAACATAATATAGAATGTCGGTTCCTATAGAATGATACGAATGACATAACAGATATGGAATATATGTCACTATAATGTCAATATGACATAAACGAAGTGCATTACATAAAAAGGAAAATATATGAACATTCGATAATGCCAACATGAACGTCATGACATGGATAGCACCTAGAAACAAAATTCTAAGTTTTCACATTTTGAGTTAAAAGAAAACATTGTTTAAATCTCAAAAAATATTCATAGATTCTCAAACTTGGGTGGAACCAAATAGTATGTGAAATGTTTGATTGTTTTCTTTAAAAACATGAACCTATCCAACATATATCTCACTATAAAGCTAGCATAATTTAGCCTATGCACGTAATTAACTATAACTATAACACTAGCAATTAACTATAACACTAGAAATTATCTTGACTCTCTAATGTCAAAAATTAACTTAACCATTACATAAAAAGGAAAATATTTATATTTTTAATTACAAAATGAACCAAGTGGGTATAACACTAGCAATTATCTTGACTCTCTAATGTCGACAATTAACTTAACCATTACATAAAAAGGAAAATCTTTGTATTTTTCATTACAAAATGAACCAAGTGGGTACATAGCACTCTATAATGTCCGCATCACAATCGTGACATGATTAATGCAAAAACACGATTTTGAGTTTTCACTTAAATCAACAAACATGATTTATGGGTTTACGATTTTGAGTTTTCACTTAAATCAACAAACATGATTTATGGGTTTTGAGTTAAAAAAGTATAGTTTGAATATCAAACACTATTTAGAGATTCTCGAACTTGGGTGGATCTAAATAATATTTGAAAATTTTCAAGATATCTTACTATATAAGGGTGTAGTGACCAAGAAATTAATTATGCAAAAAAAATCTCGACTTATTTCTTTTTTTTTCCAATGGAAATTAACTTGCTGGGAACCTACTTCGATACTTCCCCACATAGTGGATGATATGGGAGTGGAAAGCAGCAACCCAAGGGACTCGTAGCCAGGCTTAAACTCGTGACATCTCCCCAAACTGGGAAAGTGTGCACACGTCTTGCCATGCGAGCTATCCCTCGTGACTTACTTGAAATATTGAAAATGTAAGAATTTTCATTTCCTAGATTGTTTATATTTATTCCAACATCGTACATGGTCTTCAATTTTTTCTTAACATAGTAAACAACTCCATTTAATAGTATGGATGGCTCATTTCTCATGTTTTGAATTCCTCAAGACATTCAAAGGGAATAATAATGCATTCAACCTAAATGTGTCCGGTCTGGAATAAGTCCCATGTCAATTTCACGAAATCAAAAAGAACCATCAAGGAAGTCATGTGGCATCATCTAAACAACTATTTTGGGTGTTAAATTGGGGGTTGTCCCACCATGATTACTACTAAGAATAGAGACTATTGAAAACAATCCTAAATTCAACCTAATGGAAACACAAATAGACAAGCTTAAGCCTAATCGAATCTCCGTGTGTCACAATGGAGACACAAAATTCAAGTAGAGTTGAATTGCATGCATCATAATGAATCCAATGAAGCCAACTTTCATATAGCTCAAGCATAATTGAATTGCATGTGTCACAATAAAGCAAAATTGCACACAATTCAAGTAGAGTTGAATTGCACGCATAAAAATGAATCCAAATTGCACATAATTTAAGAAAAGGTGAAGGAACTATTGTTGTTACCCACATGAGCCTTGAGGACTTAAAAATAGGAGTTCAAATATGAAATGAAAAGAAGAGTAGGGAATAAGAGAGATTTTGTTTTGACAAGCCATGCAATTACCTACGTACATCCTAGGGACTTCAAAATAGTAGTTCAAATTACAAATTACGGATCCACATAACCATTAACACAAAGAATTTTGAGAAGGGAACTATCGTTATTACCCACATGTTTCCTAGAACTTCAAATCAAGAGTTCAAAGATGAAATATAAATCCAAAATGTAGAGTAAAGAAAAGAAATGCAGAGGTAAACTTCAGGATATTTTTGATAAGGGAAGGATATTTTTGATAAGGGAAATGTTGTTATTACCCATCTATGTTTTAACGACTTCAAAAAGGAGTTCAAATTTGAAATGCATATCCAAATTGTAAAGGTAATTCAAAAGGAAATTTTGAGAAGGGAACTGTTATTATTACCCATGTGCACTGGGATTTCAAAATGAGAAATGAGAATGTAGATCCAAAATGTAGAGACACCTAGATAAATGTAGAGAAAAGAATAACCAAGGTTTTAGTATAATAAGAAACACAATTCTCCCATCATTGCACATACCTCAATTATGAATTCCCTACGCCATTATTCACCATTACTCAAGTGAAGGATATCACATTCACTACATCATTTTCTTTGGAAGTTTTGAGAAAACACACCTCTCCATTAGTACCAACTTTCTGCCACTCATACCCACATGTTCCAATCGAATTTTTTGACAATATAACAACTATTTTGGTGAGTCCCAACCTAATAGCATCCCAACACCTATCTGGATGCCACCTAGCACACGCCAGGTGAAGGTTTAGGTGGCACTATTTTGGGATAAGATTTATCCTCACCACTATAATGCCCTACCTTGTTGAAGACTAATATTAATTCATCATGGAGACTCATCTAAGATTCACAAGGCAACATACTTCATTACCACTTTTAGTACCTTCAAACCTTTATAAGTGTCAACAAGAGCATTTAAATTGTCTTGAAATTCATGTTTATCATGACCATCTTTATGTACACACTTTTCTCTCCAGAATAAAACCATTGAGTGGTGTTGAACCGACTTAAATAGAGATTTTGTTTTAAAAACTTTTATATAAAGGTCCTTTAGTTCTTGCTCGGTTTAAACATAATTTGAAAATAATTTCAAGTGCCTCATCCTCCATTCTATTTGCTATGAAGAAATTTAGTCATCCTTTAAGGATAAGATCCTGAAGTTATCACCCCCTACTTTAAGCCGCTACCCTCCACCTATTTCTTGCATGCTCATTTGTAACATTCAATATCAATTTCATCTTAGGCTCCTATGTTCTCTTCTCAATTCTTCCTTAATTCTACCTACAACATTCATAAAATTGAATCCACACACCTATAAACCTTTGGTCACATTGGATAGATACTCATTTATATAGTGATTTGTTTGTGGCAATACATTGGATATATACTCATTTATATAGTGATTTGTTTGTGGCAATATTAATATTAGATATTTAAAAAAAAATATTTTAATTGAATCCACACACCTATAAACCTCTGGTCACATTGAATAGATACTCATTTATATAGTGATTTGTTTGTGGCAATAATAATATTAGATATTTGGAGAGAATTCTTTTAATTTAATCCACACTCCTATAAATCTTTGGTCACATTGGATAAATACTCATTTATATAGTGATTTGTTTGTGGCAATAATAATATTAGATATTTGGAAATAATTCTTTTAATTGAATGCACACTCCTATCAACCTTTGGTCACATTGGATAAATACTCATTTATATAATGATTTGTTTATAGAAATACATTGCAAATCATTTATATAATGATTTGTTTGTAGCAATAATAATATTAGGTATTTCTAGACCATTATTTTAACTCTGTTAAAAACTTCCCCCTTTTTAAAAGAGGGTTCACAAAAGGGTATATCGTATGATAGACAAACTTTTATCCACTCAAAAAAATCTATTAGGTTATTTATATCAATATAAATTCAAAACAAATTGTGTGAAAATGAGTGTTGTGGAAACATGCCATATGAATTTAAAGGAATAGTTGTAGTTTCAATTTGAAAAATATATTATTATTTAATTTTTTAGAAATGAAAAAAATTTAAATTTTTTTATATTTTTATATTTTTAATTGACAAAAACAAAATAAATTTTATTTGGAAAAATATTAAATAAAATATTATTTTTTAATCAAATTTGAAATTTACCATCATAAATTAACATTTAATTAAATATGCATATAAAATTTGAAAATATTTGTACAATCTGATTTTAATATCCTTAAAATCTGCAATATAAATGTAAAATTAAAAACAAAGATATAAAATTAGTCAATATAATTTAATTAAATATGTATATACAATTTGAAAATACTTGTATAACTTGAATTTAATATCCTTAAAATCTGCAATATAATTAAAATCTGCAATATAAATGTAAAATTAAAAACAAAGATATGAAATTAGTCAATATAATTGAAAAAATTAGAGAACATATTTTAGACCATATTTGCTTAAAAATTACTTAGAGTCATAATACTTTATGCTACGAAATGGAACATTATTTTATAAAGTAGAACAATATTAATGCAAGTTTATAATATAGTAAATGAATTAAACATTCTTTAAAAATTCATAAATAAATGTTACAAAGCAAAGTAGTAACAAGGTTGGTATATATCAAAATCCATTGTTCATGTTGTATTGCTCAGGTGCATGTTTTTGTTTCCCATACATAGAATTTAACAAAAATGTAGAGTTAATAAACAAGAAGTCAAAGTTAAACCATAGTTTGTTTCAAGAATTCTACACTCAGATAACCAAGATATGGATGCCATAATTCAACTTGCCAAGATATGGATGCCATAATTCAACTTGACAAGCTTTACATTCTAAAGTTTGGAATACAATTTTTGAGAGTTCACGTCATTTAAAGTATATATATATGACCACGTTTAAACACTTTGAGCCAATCTCTTTTTTAAATTCTTTACCAAGTGATAATATAAAATAAATTTTAACTTTAATTTAAATTATTTAAATTGTATATATTTTTTTAAATCAAGATATATATCATTTAGATTAAGATTGTAGTGAAAACATAATGAAAACATACAATAATGAAAAAATATCACAAGTATTATACTATATTGAAAACCAAGTATTATAATGAAAATAAAATCTTATTAACAAATCAAATATTAAAAAATGTTATAATATACACAGTAATATAAAATGGCTAAAATAGTGGTATATTATCTTTAAGAAGAGTTATAATAGCTATGGTTATTCACAAAAATATCATAATAAGAGGTCGAATCTACATTTTATAATAATAATGTCAAGTAAACTTAAAAGGAAAAATATCTATAAATGCAAGAACCCTAACTCTAACATGATTAGGAATACACAACTAGATGAACTTGATTTGTTTGAGAAAATGAAAGCCATGTCGAGATGATAACTATTTTTTTCAGTGAAGTCTTCTTTAGCTTCATTGGAAAAAACATTAGTGAAATTAGTTATGTTTTTCTACTTACACATAACTGCCCCAAAAAACACATGGGAAAGTCTTGAAAATGCATTTACAAATCATGACTCGAAAAATAGTAGCATTAGGGCCATTTTTTATATGGCCTTAGATGGTGTAACATCCCGCTCTTGCACACACTGAGCAGACTTATTATTTGAGGACACTTGTGTGCAAGTGATCCGGTTCATTATAGATTGGTTGTTTTGATTATGATTATGAGATGTTGTGGATATGATGATATGCTATTTTTTCTATATTTACATCGACAGGTGCTATTGACTGGGTTCTCTTGAGTGTGCAAGACTTTAGACGTTAGAGGATGTCGATGACATCGATGGATCTTCTTGGACTCTGGATCGAGTCAGGGAGTGGACTGTTATGGTTTGAATGTTTTTGATATTACATGTGACATATGACTAGATATTATGATGTTGATTGTTATAGCTTACATGTTTTGTTGATGGATGCAGGCTGATGATATCTTGCTGACCAGACTTACATTTGGAGTAAAGGGGTCACGCGCGACAACCAAAGACATTGAGGGAGAGGTGTGGCAACATCCCTGCCACAACCTACTAGCACTCTCGTCATGGCTCAAACTGCAGTTAACGATTACCTATTTCGAGAAGACCCATGATGCCGTGAGGGAAGACTGTGACAGTCGCTCACGATGATTCTAAGGGGCGCACAATAAGGCAAGGTCCTTATTCCTTAGAGTCCCTTAGTCTCCCACAAGGTCACCTGACGAAGTATTGACTCCAAGGGTTTGACGTCTACCGAATTTAGTCAAGAGGCGACTGACACCCTTGGATCACGTAGTGCATATTGAAGGGAACGTCGCGCAAATAAAACAGAAAGAGGGGAGTGGCACCCTTGGAACACGTAGTGCGTCTTGAAGGGCACGTCGCGATTTTAACTAATAAGTTAATAAACCTAGTACCTAGAAAACTATGCCTCCTTAGGACCCAGTCGGCCTTAAAATGAATGATGGTATCAGTGAAGTTTAATAACAATTTTTTTCCCTTAAGAACTGCCACCAAGCCTAGTGAATTTAAAACCTAGGTCTAAGTAAAATATGTGAACAAAAAAAAAACTAAATGGACTTGTAACAAGAAGGGGGTAAAGAAAATTCAAGCATTAAAAATTAAAGTAAAATTTTTAATGAAGGTTTAATTATTAAGAGGGGTAAATGGTTGTTTTTGTCTAAACTTGCTATTTCTGAACTTATTTAAAAAGGGGAAACCTAAAGAAAAAAGGGAATGTCTAACTTAGTAGGGAATCTAGCATTTGAAACTTTTTATTTGTGAACTCAAATAGGATTTAAGTAAAATGCAAGTCATTTAAGAAATGTAAGGGAATAAAGGGACACCGAGGAGCACTTTTAGGAATGCTTTTAGATGGGTGAGGGAAATAGGCTAATTTAATTAATTAATAAATTGATTTTCTAGTGCGACTAAGGGATCGGGTGACATGTGTACGGGGGAGGTTTATCCTAATTAAATTTAATAAAAATAATCTAATGAGGTAAAAGCATGATAATGTATTTCACTTTTTCCACTTTTCTAGCGATGAAATTTTATAAAAAATAATGAACCTGAAATGTTTTCTCTTAACTCTACAAAATCATCAAGAATTAGACGATAGTATAAGAAAACAAAACTTTTCAATTTGAATAAGCTTTTATATGGTGTTTTTTCTGAAATTTAGTAAATAATTTTTATGTGAGTTATTCCATTTTCTTTAAAGGTCAATCATGATTATTTCATAGGTCTTTTAAGCAATGAAAAAACATCGACCCGCCATTTCTATATCCATTTTAATTTTTTTATTCCAATTTCCTTAAAAGATTTCTTATAAACTCTCTCAAGTTTGCTAAACAATTTTCTTTTAATTTTTTTATCATATTTTTTAATTATTATTAAAATATTAATAAAAATAATAATTTTTATGTACATTTTAAAAGGCAACCCCAAAAAATACTATTTTAAATCCTTAAAACCATTATATATATATATATATATATATATATATATATATATATATATATATATA
>ML782265.1:824634-888675 GCA_009831015.1 Picea engelmannii
AGGTCTTCTTTATTTTTTTTTAATAAAAGATTGATTATATAAATTATTAAATATAGTTAATATATTAATTGTGTGGAAGGTTTTGGTTGATTTTTAAAAGGAAATATCAATTATATATATTAATTATTAAATATAGTTTAATATATAATAATATTATATATAATTGTATGGAAAGTTTTAGTTAATTTTTAAAAGAAAATTTCAATTTTAATAATATAGATATTTATATAATATCAATATCTGTATTATTATAATGAAAATAAAGTTTATTATTTAAAAAAAATAACTCTTTAAAATTGCAAAAATCAACTACGAATCAATTAATTGAGCATCTCCTAAATTTTATAAGTTCTGCTAACATACAAAATAAGGTTTGACAAAATACAGGATGCTAACTTCTTGTAAAACTTTAAAATGTACATATATGGGTTTTGTGTTTTTTTTAAATGTACAAGCCTTAAACCATTGCATAGTAAGAATTTTTAATCTAAGCTAAATGTATATTATACTATAAAATTTTAGAATATTAAAAATATGCTAAATTATGTATTTTTTTTAATTTTAAATAAAATATGCATAATAAAAAAATTGAATTATAAATATAATGAAAACATTTTTATAATTTTGATTTGAATATCATAATATATAAACACTTTGACGATTTCAAATACATAACTTAAGAAAAACAAATTCATGTTAACAATAGAACTTGAAGTTGTTGCCCTTTGCTGCATCATGAATAGAGGGGTTCAAAGGCAGAGTGAGTAATGGAGTACTTTACTAGTGATAATTAAATCAACATTAAATAGATTCAAAGGTTTATTTTTTTATGTTAAAAAATATAAAAAAATTATATAATAAAAATTTAAAAAACACATTTATACCTTCCAAAATAACTTATTTAACTAGTACAGAGGAAAAGGTTTTGTAACCACCTGGAGTTCGGCCACATCTCTAATTCAATTGAACTTTGAAATACCATGATATGATACATCAGCTTTGCCCTAAATCTTCACTCCAATCACCATTCTGACAATATATAGAAAATTTATTAAAAAAATAAAATAAAAAGTTGTTAGAAGTATATTAAAAAATTTATTAAATACCAGCACCTTTAACTCAGCTGAACGCTTTTCAAGCCAGCAGTTATAAGAAATGACAAGGTCGAGTCTGACCGTCTGAGCGTTGATCAGCTTTGTGAAAACCTCCAAGATGTGTGAGAAGGATGAGTTTGGCTGCACCTTAATTGTGGAAGATCGGTTTTGCTAGTAAACCTCCAATCGCCATATTGGTATAAAATAATTATGAAATGCTCGCCATATCAAAGAATTATGAAATGAGAAGGATAAATTGTACAGATTTATATTTAAAAAATTCTGTCAATCCTTTAACCCTCCATTAATCCGTGATGTCCTGCTGAATCCCTCCATTAAATTCGCAAATTTTGAAGAACCTTAGAACAATGTTTTCATATTTGAAACATCCATAACGACGTATTATCAATTTGGCCTGAATCTCTACAGAAAATTAAACAATTTCGTTGAAAATTGCCTGCCTTCCATGGATTATTCTCTGAGCTTCTACAACGAGGACCTTCACAATGCCATTGCTTATTGCAATCAATCTAATGGTGGAATTGCTAACTAGAAGCATTGGACTTGAAGTTTTGACTATCATCCACCTGCATTCAACTTGGTTCAGCTCATACAAAGTGAAAGAAAGTTCGATTCAGACTGAAAGAGAGTTGAATTTTTTTCTGTCATCCACATGGATTGTACGATGGAATTCATATTCGCTAGAACTTGTAGTGTATATATTATATATTCAATTCATACACATGGAATGTTCGATCGAATTCATGTTCACCCGAACTTGTGGTGTATACAATATATGTTCGCCCAAATTTGTGGTGAATATAAATTCGCACGAATATATTTATTAGTGGGAACATACTTCCGCCTGAATTCTCAACCCTACGTGTAACTTGTTGTTTTCTAGTTCGTTAAATTGATCAATAGGTTCGTTTGAAAGTTTTCTTATGTTTTTTTTTATTTCAACACTTTTTTCCTTTTTCCACATAGTGAGACACATTAGCATGTTTTTACTCAATGAGGGTTTGGGAAACTAATCGCTAAGAAAACTTGTTGGTAGTTGGTTATGGAAGGAAGCGAAGAACGAGGAAAAAAAGGTAAAAAACGAGCTTTGTGGGAGACACAGTGACTGTCACTGGGTTGAAGTGAGCAAAAGAAAAAAAAAGATGGAGCGAAGTGCGGAAAAGAAATTCGTTGGATGAAGAGATCGAGGATGACAGATCAGAAAGGAAGATGGACCGAGGATGACTCAGGAAGTGAAAAAAAGTCAGCATTGGATGCTTTGGAGCACCGTGAGATGAAAAAGGAAAGACAGGCTGGCGAAGCCCGGAAAAAGCGCGTCAAGTTGACCTAGGGTTTTGACACCTAGGTTTCGGCCTAAGGCTGTTGATAAGGGACTATAATGTATAGATAGAGTTCGAGAGGACCTAGGTCGGGTCAGTACTGTAGTTGAGCCTTGTTAATTGTTCATTAGGAGAATATTGTATTAAGGGTGAGAGAAGTGCTGAGAGAGAGGGACTTATGGTATTGTAAGATCTTCAGCTGGGTGCAAAGATCAAGTCCTGCAACTGGGTGTGCAGGAAGGGGGAGTGAAAGAGAGAAGGAGAGAGAGGATCTACGGGCCAAGAGCGCAGATCAGAACTATAAGCTTTATCTTAATATATTATAAGCACAGTTTTGTGGGCATAGCCCTAGAGAGAGGGTGAACCACGTACATCTGTTGTTGTGTGTGTGATTGATGCTTTGAGCTCTGTCGTTGTTATATTGTTATCTGCATTATTGTATTAGATTATATCTATAGCTGTGAAGGATAGATCTATCTATTTGAATGATAGATGCATGTTGTGTTGCTGTTGTAATAGGAACCACTTGATATTCCCTTGGTTGTAGACATCTTTGTCCTGCAACCCCCTCATAGATGCTTCGGGTGAGACTGCATCTTCTTCGCAGGTGCTGCCAAAAGGGCCAGTAGATAGGGCTTGTTGGTGCACTCTTGGAGATGAACCCTGGGTCTGCCCCTGTGCCAACAAAACTCTCTAAAATGGATGGCAGAGGAGGAGTATGAACCACGTCTAGTTTGCGTAAGGTTACGCTGCTGGAATTTTATCTTGACTGAATTTATCTTGTGGGAGTTGGGATACCCATCTCAGGTAACGAGTGGTAGCTCAACCTTGCAAGGTGAGCTGGGAGATAGCATTCTATGGTATTGTGTGTGTGGCCCCTTTATGGCTCAGGGGGATTAGGGGGGAGAAGAGTACCCCTAGCGTTGGCTGGGAGGTACCGGTGAGGTCTCAGTGCTTGGAAAGCAGGAGAGGGATGGAGCGCGAGTGCGAGACAACAACAACAGAACCTTCGCCTTTGCTCAAGGTACAAACGTCTAAATTTTGCAATTTTATTTAGTTGATTGCATGTTGATTTACATCTAGATGGTATGAATTTTGGCTTTATCGCTCTGTGTTTGTTGTTAATGTATGGAATTATGGTTCACCCAAGAAACACTACATCCATCTGTAGTTTTTGGTCTCTATTGCATAAAGAACACCCCTTTTATTTAATTATCTATAATCCAATTCCGGTAGCGCAACAACCATTATCAATTCTAGTTTTTTCTACATTCTCTCTTATTCTTGTAGCGCAATGATAGTGGCACCTGTTAGATTATTTCTTGTTATCTTTGTGTATCATTTTATTTCTGGAGTTATTGTCTATTTTTTGCGTGGCCAGAATGAGTATCGGACCCAAAACCTTGCTTGCGATTTTATAAACCCTGTCGATATTTTATAAACGATTGAATTGCGATTTTATAAACCCTACCTGCATTTTATAAATGATTGAATTGCATTTTTATAAACCCTACCTGCATTTTATAAACGATTGAATTGCGTTTTTATAAACCCTCCCTGCATTTTTTTTATAATCCCTTGAATTGCGATTTTTATATTCGATTATGGCACATCATCTAGAATCTATTCGTAATACTTTTATGGAGTGCCTTTCACTCTTTGCCTCGTGTTTCTATCTATTCAGTCCATTTTGAAATCATTAAAAGTTGATGGATGAGATTTTGTTTTAGGGATGAAATTTTAGGGATAGGAAGATAGTTAAAATCTACTCAACCAGTTTATTGTTAAATATAATAAAAACTTAATATAAATATCATTAAAATTAACTATCGTCTTTCACTGGATTCGATCCATGGATCTGTTTTCCACACCATGTGCATGGTACTCAAGAACCCCGGTGTTCGCGATTACCACTTTGGATTCTCATGATTATCCAGCGGGCAGATGAGGTGGACCTATTACAGTTCGTCTCTATGGGAACACACCGGGAGGCATGTCTTCCTTCTACCTTGACTGTCTATTTAATTCTGGACCGAATCCATGCACACGTGCACTTTCCAAATCTGGACTGATTCCTTCCACCTATGCATCCTTCCCTTTAGCAGGTTAATGTGTTATAACAACTCATTTGGTGGTATGATAAGATCCTTATGTCAAGGGAGACGCTATTTTGAAGTGGCGGGTCATTAATTTATGCTTTTACAGTCTCCAGCGCGTCCAGAATGGAGCAACGCGGTTTTAGTCTAAGCATTGGCAGTGGCGGTTCCGTTGTGAATTTTCTACAATTTTCTGAGTAAAGAGTGGCGTGGACCCTTTTTTTTTATATCATAGTTTTATTGATTTAATGATGGAGTGGTGATTACATCTGTGATTAAACCAACTATCGTCCCCATTTAATTATGATTTTAACAGTCATATAACAGCTCAGTTATGAATAATAGTTTTAATCATTTTAATAGTTGCTTCAATTTTAATATATCCATTTGATGGTGATTTTAGGAGTTATATAATAGCTTAGATTCCAATAGCTTAACCTAGATTTCAATAGTTAATTATAAATACAAAAATTAAGTCAATGAACTTGTAGAAAAATATGTTCATAATATATTTCATTGGGTTTTCAAGATAAAATAGGCATCTATAATTGCAATGCATATGTTGAAGCATGAATAGATTTATTCCATGAAATTTAATTGCAAATCATTAATATATTGTCATGGTAACTTTATGATGGGTAAAATAGAATCATTTTCATAGATTGGTTCCCTATCCACATATATCATCAATATTATCATAGGTTCAATTCATGTTCAAATATATCAGTTACTGTGATCACAAATTCAAATAACAGTTTAATTTTATTAATGTGTTATCGCAGTTTAATAGTTCACTCATTTGAAAATAGTCATAATGGTTTAATTATATTACTGCGTCATTGCCTTACAACAATATTACTCGCTTTTACCATAGTCTCAATGGATAATTATATTAATATGTTATTTCCTTATAATAGTTCAATTGCTTTACAATAGTATTAATTGTTTTAATTGGAAGTACTATGATTATCGCTTGATAGCAGTTTTATTTGTTTTCACAACAGGAAATTGATTAAGGACTTATTGAATCCTTGATGTTGTTAATGGAATCCTTGCATGGAAATTGTAATTATTTAATTGTGGGTTACTTCTTTTCTTCACAATGTTTATAGGCTTGTAAACTCAAAATGAGGGCAGGGAAGCATGGTTTTAATTCTAGAAGAAAGTAGGAAAGTATGGTTTGAAGAGTTTGTATATTTCATTAAGGAATGGCAGTTAAGTTTGGGATTCCTGGTGTTGTTTACTGTGTCTTGATTTTAAGTATTTGTGACTAGTTAAGTTTTCGCCTTAGTTACTATTGCACTTTTCGCACGGTGGTGGCATGATTCCTTAACTGTATCAAGGCATGCTTGAGCGAGATGCACGTATGACAACCTGGCCTTGGGTCTTGTTCTTCCTGACGATGATGGTCATTTTGGAATTGACGTTTGTACTTTTCTCTGTAATGCTTAATGTGATTGTTTCTCGCTCGCCGTAAAGGTTTTTTCATTGTGTTGTCGATGTTGGTTGTGTTGGGTTGGTATGATGATTCTCCTTATCTTAGTAGGATTTGTATTTCTTTTGTCGAGCGAGATGTAGACACCTCCTTGTTCCTCAGAACGGTCTCCAGCCTTGAGACCTTAAATGGTCAAAATCAATGGGAACCTGGGCTTGAGAGTTACTTATGTGTATTGGAGGTCCTAACCTTGCAATGTAGGATGGGTGGGTAGTCATTTTTATTTCCGTCTGATTGATTTTCATATGTTTCATCCAACTGCATGATGTGCTAGTATGCTAGGTCGTTATGTTATATGTTGCCTGAATTGCATGCATTGTGTTCATCGTTGAGTTGCGTTGATTGACTGCTTGTCATTGTTACTTTCCTGATATATATATTATAGTTGTTATGCGTCACATGTTGTCATAACGATGGGGCTGTTACATATGGTATCAGAGTCGGTTTGACCCGTGACTTGGGATCACTACAACTTCCATTGATTAGATACTCGATTATAAAATGTCGCTAATTAGATTGATTTTTATTCGTGTAGGTAATCGGGGTTAGAGGACGCCATAGAGGCAGACGATGGGGTGCTAGGGGAGGAGGCATGATGCCCCCAGTAGCATCAGACATAAACAAATAGTTTTTGGTGATGTGGTTGGGTTGATGAGGTCCTTTCAGAGGATTTATGAGGCACTGATCGATCGTTTGGATAGAGATGAGGCCAGGGTGTTGACACCTCCTGAGGGTCCACTGTGCACCCCAATCAGTACTGGTAGCATTCATTGCGAAATTGAGAAGGTCAAGTTTCCCGAGTTCTTGGGTGCCCTGGATGGCGCAACCACCGAGGCATAGTTGGAGAATAGGCAATTTTTTTTTTCACTTCGCGACTATACCTCCAACATGAAGGTCTGCATGGTGGTCTTTCAATTGAAGGGGAGTGCTCTTCTATGGTGAAAGATGCTCCTGCCGCAATTGAAAATGGAAGTTGAAACATGTCATGGGAACTGTTTGAGGAATGGTTCTGGGAGAGGTATCTTTCTAAGGAATTTATTGAGCGTCAGCTCAACAAGTTCAACGCCTTGCGACAGGGCAGTCGTACGGTGCCCGAGTACGAGGCCCACTTCATGGAGTTGCTTAGGTATTCTTTGCACTTGGATAATGAGAAACTTAAGGTCAACAAGTTTGTGTTCGGCCTTAATGTGAACATTCGTGCAAAGGTGAGGATTTTGATGCCTAAAACCTTGCATGATGTTGTTTAGAAGGCCCTCATAGTAGAGGAGGAGCTTATCAACGGGGGTTAGAGAAAGACTCCAACGAGACCAGCGGGACAAGCGTCATATGGTGGGTAGCAGCATCAGACACCAGCTATAAATTCACCAGGATATTGTGGCATCCAAAGAGGATCCACTTTAACTGCACCTCAACGACCAACGCCTCAACAACAAACTCCTTACAAAGGACCACAACGCCAACAACAACGTCGACTGTAACAACAACAGTTTAGGCCTGTTTAGCAGAACATACCATGGTTTGAGGATGATGGGTTGTTATCTTCTACTTCAGGTACCAAGAGTACTAGACCAAAGACAAGGTGTTGGACATGTGGAGAGCCACATTACCAACGTGACTGCCCAGTTGAAAGGACCATAACATATGGATCAGCTAGACCCACTACCATGGAAGATTTGGGCAAGGCCCATCTGATTCATGCAGTGGTGAATAACCGCCAAGCAGAGTACCAGTCGATTGTGCTCGAGACGTCAAGTATCATCCTTGACCAGACCCTAAGTATTTTGATAGATCTAGGTGCTACATAGAGTTTTATTTCTGGTGCATCGTTAAAAATAATTAAGGTAAAGGAAGTCGAACATGGTAAGTTTAGCTTTGTAGAAATGGCTTCGAGATCCAAGAAAAAGGTTGGAGGGAAGGTTATGGGTTGTAGCCTTAACCTGGGAGAGTTTGTCACAAGGGACAACCTGTATGTCATGATATTAGAGTATTATGACATCATGATTGATATAGACTGGTTGGAATCGCATGAGGCGATACTCAATTGTAAGACGAAATGGTTGAGCTTGGTCGATGATGAGGGCTAGAGACACGTGATTGTAGGTAGGAAACAGGGAGTTTCTCTAAGGTTCATCTCTTCCCTACAACTACAAAAAATCATGTGCAACGGATGCCAAATATATGCGATTATTTCATTAAATGAAAGAGGCGTGGAGGAAGGACTGGAAAACCTTCCGGTAGTACGAGAGTTTTCAGATGTCTTCCTAGAGGAGTTACCAGGGTTTCCATCGACCTAAAACCAGGAACTGAAATGATAGAAAGAATACCTTATCGGATGTCGACCCCAGAGTTACAGGAGTTGAAAATGCAATTGAAGGAGTTGTTGGACTTAGGACTTATATGTCCAAGTGTGTCACTGTGGGGTGCACTTTTTATTTTCATATGGAAGAAGGATGGGTCATGGAAACTCTACATTGACTACCGTTAATTGAACAAGGCAATGATCAAGAATCAATATCTGTTGCCAAGGATTGATGCTCTGTTTGATCAAATGAAAGGCACAATGGTGTTTTCAAGTATTGAATTGAGATCACGGTATCACCAGTTATAGATCAAGGAGGATGCAATCCCTAAGACTGTATTTAAGATGAGGTTTGGACATTACGAGTTTATTTTTTTACTGTTTGGACCGACGAACACCCCAGGGGTATTTATGAGTTTGATGAATGCGGTGTTCTGCGAATAGTTGGATAAGTTCGTCCAAGTATTCATTGACGATATTTTGATTTACTCTTAGACGATGGAGGAGTATGACGAGGATTTGCACATGGTAGTACAGTGTCTATGACAGAAAAAATTGTTTGGGAAGTTGTCAAAATGCTCGTTTTATTAATCGAAGATTCACTACTTAGGGCATGTCATCTCTGGTGAAGGTATTGTTGTGGATCCAACAAAGGTAGAGGCTATTATGGAATGGATTGTGCCAAAGATACTATCAACGGTTCGTCGAGGGTTTTTTGAAGATAGGAAATCCGATTATGGAATTGCAGAAGAAGAACAAGAAGTTTGTTTGGACTGAGAAATGAACAGAAGAATTTCGGAGGCTCAAGGGGCTATTGACGAAAGCATTGATACCAAAGGTCCCTAACATGGATGAGGATTTCTTGGTATGCACTGACGCATCCAAGGAAGGCTTAGGTGAAGTCTTGATGCAATACGGTTGAGTGATTTCTTACATCTCAAGAAAGTTGAGAAGGCATGAGGAGAACTATGGAACGCACGATTTTGAGTTGTTAGCCATTATTTATGCCTTGAGAGTATCGAGACACTACCTTATTGGACGAAAATTCTAATTAAAAATGGACCACTATGCTTTACAACATATATTTATGCAAAGTGACTTGAATGCATGACAACGACGTTGGTTGGAATTGATTAGTGAGTACGATTTCAAAATTACTTACATAAAAGGAATAGTGAATAGAGTGGTTGGTGCGTTGAGTCGGAGACCACACATATATTCGATAATTCCTCTTCAGACGTATCTATGTGAAAATATTCTAACTTTACAGCGCGACGATGACTGGTACAAAGAGGTCCAGGATTTTATCGGACAAAACATAATGATAGTACCAAAATTTGAGAGTTTTACTATGGAAAACGACAGATTATTGAAATTTAATAATAGGATTTACGTGACACCCAACGATGAGTTTAGGAGTTTGATCATAAATGAGGCTCATAGAGCAGTGTACATGGCTCATCCTAGAGTTATGAATATGAGGGCATAACTTAAACCATTATTCTTTTGGAAAGGAATGAAGGTAGACATAGTCAACTACATGGCAAGATGTCTAGAATGTTAGCAGGTGAAGGATGAACATAGACATCCAGCATGATCACTAAAACCACACGCTATTCCAAAATCGAAATGGGAGGTCATTTCGATGGATTTAATTGTTGGATTGCCACTGACAATGAGGAGACACGACTTGATTTTTGTAGTAGTCAACACTTTGAAGAAGAGTGCACATTTTATTTTTATGCATATGATGTATCAGGCACCTCACATAGCTAGAGTTTCATCATCGAGATAGTGAGGTTGCATGGCATGCCTAAGAGGATTATATCTGATTGAGGATCGATGTTACAGGACGATTTTGGACTAGTTTCCAAGAGGCCTTGGGAACCAAAATTAACTTTAGTACCACATTTTTCTCGGACACAGATGGGAAAACTAAAAGAACAAACCAAATCTTGGAGGATATGTTGCATATGTATGTGATGGACCAACAAAAGCATTGGGAAGAGTTCTTGCCACTGGTAGAGTTTTCATGCAACAACAGTTATCAAAGCACCATTAAGATGACGTCATTCGAGTTTCTTTACGGGTGACCATGTCAGACACCTTTGAGTTGGGATCGACTTGAGGATAAGATCCTTGTGGGGCCAGAAGTGATCCAAGAAATGTAATATCAAATGAAAAAAATAAGACAAAGGATTAAGGAAGTGCAGGATCAATAAAAGAGTTATGTCGATGCGCATCATGTCGACCGTAGTTATTGTTGGCACATGGGAAGACCTAGTGTTCAATGCTACAACAGTGAACCAACAAAACCCTAACTACCGACACTTTCAGAAACACCTCTGAAGCAGATGAGGTCTCACCCGAGGTAGAGGAAGGGGTGGTTGCAGGACTCAGGTGTCTGCAACCTTAGCTGGGATAGAGATCTATGATTATAATACTTAATAGAACACTTAGCAATGTCAGTTCATCATTATTTAACCAATATCTACTTCATAGATAAAACAGAGCATCACAACATTCACCCAGATCTAATGTATTTAAGCACTTAACATAAAGAAATATATTATATCTAGTAGATTTGAGCACTAAGCAAGTTTACAAAATTTAGATCTAGCATCCAAATTCATCATAAGAACAAAGTATAAGAAGATATATTATATATATCAAATAACTTAGCAAGTAAAGACATAGACACATTAGAACATCACACAAAGTAGAATAACACAGTATTTGTGTGGCTCACCCCCACCCTGGGGCTATGTCCACCAACTCTTCTTCTTTATTGGCTTCAATCATTCATGTACATGCATAGAGCCATAAGAACCCTACTCCGCATAGGACATGAGATCTGTGTGAACCTCACCAGATCCTCCTTCCCCGAGCTAGGTCTAACAAAAAGCCTTTCACAGTCGGTTACAACCACTTGCACTTAGCTCTACAAGTTTCTCGCAATATGCACAGAGCATCTAAAAACCATACTTGTACTTAGCACTTAGCTTATCGGCCTTTTAATTATGTCACCTAGCTACTTATTTATACTTTACAAAATAGGCCTAACCATGGGTAAACCCATGGGATGACATCCCATACCCGTTACATAATCCCAAATCCCAAAAAGGACCCAAAAATGGGTCGAGATCCTGCGATATTTGCTTTGTCTTGCGCTCCATCTTCAATAGGCGGTCGAAGTCCCAAAATAGGTCAAAATTGGTCAAGGGCCAATAGGCCCCCAACACTCACCTATCACTTGTTCCGAGTTACTCTGGTCTGACTAGTTCTTCTTTGAACGCCTCGAGATTGGCTCGAGCTACTTGGACTTGCTTCTATGCTACAACCTCCTATTCAACGAACTCTTGGATGATTGCATCATTGATAGGTCCCTCTAGACGTTGTTCAACTATAGTGACAACCTAATCTAGCTCTACTCCTTGGCCTTGTACCTCTGTAAAAAATTGATAGGCCTTATCTTGTACAGGTTGGAGCCTCTAAGTTACTTCCATAACTATGTTATGGATAGTGTGGATCTATTGTTGTGCAGTGTGTTGCTCTTGGGAGCACTTCATTATTTCCACAGCTGACAGGCGCTTCAGTTGCGCTTGTATCTTTTCGGCTTGATACTTCGCCTCTTGGAGCTGCGACTCCAGTGCCTTAAATTCTGGGTTCTCCGTGAGTTGTTCATAGGTCTAGGCATTGCTATCAATGAGTTTCTTACATTCCAGGGTAAGAGCCTTTATCTTTTAAACTACGCTCTGTGCGGTTGCTTCTCTTTGGTCTCTTACATCTTGTGGGGTCTCAGGTATAATGCATATCTCTAAATATGCTATGCGTTGTTGTAATTGCTAGATGTCTTCTGCGAGCTGGTTCACCTGCTGTGTAACTCGGTCTTCTGCCTTGATTTATAATACTATCACAGAGCGAACTTCTCTTTTGACTACTTCTTTTACTTCGAGTTTCTCTGCGAGCAATTGTTCCTTTTCTTGCTGTAGTTGTGCTTTTTCTTCATCAAACTTCGCTTGGAGAGAAATTTTTCCTATTCTGCAGCACTACGTTTCTCTACGAGTACTCCTTGTACTTGAATCAAAGCCTAGATGGCTTGATTTGTTTCTTCCTATGTTCGTTGAAGGCGAGCTTCAACTGTATCAGCTAGGAGGTGGATTTGAGATGGCTCATATCCCAATTCTGGTTCTCCTGGCGTAGTGGATACTGCGTGGTTGGACTGTAGGGCCTGATATACCCCTTGAAGTTTAGTCTCAATTTGATCATACATCTCCTCTTTCTTTGATTCTTGTTTCTTTGCTATTTCCAACAAAGCATCTTGCAGTGATGCTATGAGGAAGTCGAAGTCATCAGAGGTGAGGACAGTCTGCATCTTGGTCATGGTGGCCTTCGATTTCTTCCAGGAGGAAGTTTTCAGAGGTGAATCTTTCCTCTTCTTCAGGGGATCAACCTCATCTCCTTGCTTCTGTTTGACTTCATTTTCATCTAACTCTTCGCCATCACCTCCTTGCTCTAGTGATATGGAAGCAATCTTCAAGGATGCACTATCTAATCCTTGGACCTCTTTGTTCTTCTTTGTCCTACTAGGTTCGGGTGTATCCTGCGTTGTTTCTGGGCTGTCGATGTTGGATATCTCCACAGGGTTTGCTAGAATAAGGAGGTCCACCAACCAGTCCTTAGTGATATCCTCCAATTCCTCCTCTGTCAGCTTATAGTAGGATTGAATATGTTGCTTGTGTTCGTCGGCACGCGCTGTGATGTAAAAAAAATGTCGATCTGCATTGAACTTCATCAAAGGTCTGAACTGGTGTAGAGTGTTTGGTGTCATGCAAGGCTCAGACTGTATGGCTATCTTTAGCTGATTGTAGTAGGTATGAAAAAAATCACTTGACTGCCACTGTTTATTCATATTGCTTGAATACCACAATTTACTGAACTTTGCAGCCAACGGTTCAAATGGATCGATGTCCTGTAAGGTTGCACCTTCCGGCATCTCCCAGACAATAAAATCTATAAGGAGAAAGAGCCAGCTGAAATGAAATTCATATCCTTGATCGTGTGCTTCTCTACAGTCGAGTTCCAATTGGTTCACCAAGTACTTTTCCTAGTTTATCTGAAGGCCTTCCATGCACTTCCCTGCGAGGTCGACTACAAAACTAGTTACTTGGGTAGGTCATTTATTTTCTACTAACTTCCCTGCAATCAACTAACAGGCGAGGCACACTGTGCCACTCTGGATAGAAGCTACATTGTAGCCTCGCATTCCCTTCTCAACATCACCGTAAGTGTCCTTGGTCTTCTGTGCTAGAGCGCGATCCATGGATTTTCCTGGGTAAAACTCTTGTGGATCAGGTCCTTACATACTCAAGCCCATGATCTGATTGATTAGCATTGGGTCAACTGTTATACGGTGGTTTAGCCACAAATATCCACCATGGTAACAAGAAAGCAACAACTTGACACATGCATTAAATTCCTGGTGTCTACCAAAGTGGGGAACCTTCATGACATTCAGCAAAGTGGACTGTGCGAGGTTCATAGTCCATGACTGGGGGATTATCTTCAAATTTTTCCCCTTAGTTATCATCAGGTACTTATGTGGGGCGAGTATGTTATAGACTTTCTAATCTCTGAGGTTGAATTCTCTAAACTTCAACGTTGCAATCTTATCTTGGCCTGCTCGAACTGCGCATATCCCCTTCGGGAGGTACATCGTAACCAAGGTGTATTCAAAATATCTGGGCACATTGTCTCGATTTACCGCACCGCTCAAAGGTGGAATATAGGTGGGTAATATAGTCAGGATCAATCTGGCATTCTCTAGATCATCCCTTTGCTTGGATCGTTTTTCATCTGATGGTCGGGATGGTCCGGATCTGCGAGCAGTGGATGGAGAGGCTGGCATTCCTCTCATCGATGATTCTTGTACACTTGTAGACATCGACATGACTCTTTCAGTCATGAGGTTGATTATAACTTCTTCAACAACTTTCTTTGTAGTGCTCAACTCGTTCGACATACATGCTTGGGGTTAACAATATCAGATTCAGAGAGTAACTTAGAAACAATAATATAACAGACAGCAAGAGTGCGATGATCACTGTATAAAATCAACTTAGTCTATGGGCTCAAACTCTCAGTTGGCAAAAGTGTTCTCGGTGCATGGCACGACGGGATAAATAGGTAACTCGGCAATGGGTCTCTTGCAATGGGTATGAATCCTTCATTAACTCTGTTCTGTTCATTATGGTGCAGTCCCAACGGTCGGATGGCGAGATTTCTATCCATAAATGTCTTTCTAATCATTCGGAGCGTTGGTCTAACTGTTATAATCTTGCCAATGGCTATATTGCTTCGCCATGGTGAAGTACCATGTGTCGTTGTTCTGATATCCCAACGAAGCTCCAATTTTGTAAATTTTCCTTCTATGAGGTTCCCTCTAAAACCTTTTGCAGCTTATCGATCTTATCTCTCTTCTTACTTAGCTTTCTAGCCTTCTTCCCAATGAGCTTCGTCTCAGTATACCTTTTTTCGTTCTGATTCTTATCTTCTTTTGGCATAGTTACTTTGCGTTGTTGAGATTCTTTCCTAATATTCGAGGGTGATCCTTTTGGAATAGGTACTTCAATATTTTGTGGGTCTTCTAGTGTTCTTGCAACTTCGACATCCGGGTCTCTGGTGTTGAATAGATTCGATCTATTCTTTTTTTCTTCAATCAAGTGTGCGATCCTTCTAGTCATGAATTATTTTAACTCTTGCTTCTTCTGCTCTAAAACTTCTTCTTCTTCTTGCCTTCTGGCCTGATCTCTTTCAATCTAAGGTTTTCCTAGTAGCATGGTAAATGGGGCACTATCCTCAATAAATTTAATAATCTCAAAATCTTCCTCTATCGAAGTTCCATTGGTATTCATAGGTATCTGAGCGAGCCTCCCACATAGGTTTGTCTGCTTTCCTTTGAATAGTCATATTCCTCCTAATGAATGAATCATACCAGGATTTCCTAAAAGCTCCCAAGTTCTTTCTGTCATAATATTCACGTGTGTTCCCTCATCCAGAACATAGTCAACGTCAAAGTCTCCTATTCATGCTTCAATGCATTCTTTTTCTTTGAAAATCTATGATAATTTGACATGTTGGTGGTCATTTAGGGTTTCTTTCATATGTAGCAATACTTTTTTTGATTCTTTCTTGGGTTCCATCATAATCTTAGTTTTTGGATCTGCCCTAGGGTTTTCTTGGATCATGTTCATTTCTTCAAGTTTAACAATCATTCTAGGAAAATCCAATACTTCATGGTCCATAGCTTTGCAACAAAGACAACTGGGTCTTCTCCCAGGGAATTCCTTAGTGAGATGTCCCAGTCTTCTACAACTATAACAGAGGGTTAATCATCTCTTTATTTTAAATGATCCCCAGCCTTTCCTGTACTACGCGTTAGGATCATGCTAGCTAACCTGCAAACATTTCTTTCTAGGAACCTGCATACACTTATTAGTCCAAACATTCTTTCTATGCATAGGTATAACATATTTTTCACTATTCTTATCAGATCTACTCATATCAAATCTTATTTCATCTATTGATATCCTATTTTTCAAGCTAGGATAGAATCTATCAAACATACCTAGATCCATACTGCTGAAACAAAAATTTCCACTTATCTTACTTCTACAGAGAAAAAAACTTTCAGATCTAGAACTTTTCAATATTCTTACCTTTATCAGAGCACAGAGCTTTCAGATCTTACCTCTTTTAATAAAAATTCTCACTTTTTCCTTTCTCAGAGCACAAAGCTTTCAGGTCTTACCTCTTTTCTTCAGATTAGACTTCCTTTCTTGGCATAGAGCTTGTCAAACTAAGTGGAGTATTGCACTCTAGATCAACAGATCTACACACAGAGCTTTCAGAATTTCAGGTCAGATCTTTGCACAAAGCTTCTTCTTCCTTAGTTCCCAAGAATCACAGTTTTAGGTCCCGACAACGGAACCATTTGTTGGCACAGGGGCAGACCCAAGGTTCAATGCTACAAAAATGCACCAACAAAACCCTAAATACTGGCCCTTTCGACAACACCTACGAAGCAAACGAGGTCTCACCTGAGGTAGAGGAAGGGGTGGTTGCAGGAATCACGTGTCTGCAACCTTAACTGGGACACATATATTTGATTATAATACTTAATAGAGCACTTAGCACCGTCAGTTCATCATTATTTAACCAATATCTACTTCGTAGAAAAAACAGAGCATCACAACATTCACCAAGTTCTAATGTATCTAAGCTCTTAGAATAAATAAATAGATTAGATCTAGCAGATTCAAGCACTAAGCAAGTTTACAGAATTTAGATCTAGCATCTAGATTCATGATAAGAACAACGTATAGACAGATCTATCTATCTATATCAAATCACTTAGAAAGTAAAGACAAAGACACATCTGAACATCGCACAGAGCAGAATAACACAGTATTTATGTGATTCACCCCCACCCTAGGGGTACATCCACCAAATCTTCTTCTTTATTAGCTTCAATCATTCATATACATGCATAGAGCCACAAGAACCCTACTCCGCATAGGATAGGAGATATGCGCGCACCTCGCCAAATCCTCCTTCCCCGAGCTAGGTCTAGCACAAAGCCTTTCACAGTTGGTTACAACCACTTACACTTATCTATACAAGTTTCTCACAATATGCACTGAGCATCTACAAACCATACTTGCACTTAGCACTTAGCTTATCGATATTTTACTTATGTCACCTAGCTACTTATTTATACTTTACAAAATAGGCCTAACCATGGGTAAATCCATGGGCCGACATCCCATACCTGTTACATAATCCCAAATCCCAAAAAGGACCCAAAAAGGGGCTGAGATCCCGTGATCTTTTCTTCATCTTGCACTCTGTCTTCGAAAGGTTGTCGAATTCCCAAAATAGGTCAAACTTGACCAAGGATCTCCCAAAACTTGGTCAAGGGCCAACAATTATGAAGTTGGTGATCGAGTCTTCTTGTGGGTGAAACCACATAAGAATTCGATCAATTATGGAAAGGATGCTAAACTCTCTCCTAGGTTCGTGGGACCCTTCCAAATTGTGGAAAAGAAGGGGGCCATGGCCTATCGACTATCCTTTCCTAATTCTTTGAGGCATATGCACAATGTTTTTCACGTATCGGTGTTCAGACATTATGTTAGTGATCCTACACATGTTATTGACATGATTTCCTTGCAGGTATCAGATAAGGGTGTGCTCATGGTAGAGCCAATCTGCATCCTGGACCATTGCATTCGACAGTTACGATGTCGAACAATAGATCATGTAAAGGTACAGTGGGATAACTATAATTCTCACTCGACGACCTGGGAGGACACATATGATATGCATAGACAATTTCCATTTTTGTTTAATAGCTAGACATATGATATTATGATACACTTTATTTCAGCACTTACATATTGTGAAACTTCGGGATGAAGTTTAAAACAAGAGATGTGTATGTAACATCCCACTCTTGTGCACACTGAGCGGACTTATTCATTGAGGACACTTGTGTGCAAGTGATCCGGCTCATTATACAATTGGCCTTTTTTATTATGATTATGAGATGTTGTGGATCTGATGATATGTTATTTTTTCTATATTTACATCGACATGTGTTATTGACTGGGTTCTCCTGAGTGTGTAGGACTCTGGACATTAGAGGATGTCGATGGAATCAATGGATCTCCTTGGACTCTGGATCGATTCAGGGAGTGGAGTTTTATGGTTTGAATGTTTTTTATATTAAAGATGTGACGTATGACTAGATATTATGATGTTGATTTTTATAGATAACATGTTTTGTTAATGGATGCATGCTGACAATATCTTGCCTACCAGACTCGCATTTGGAGTAAAGGGGTCACGCACGACAACCAGAGACATTGAGGGAGAGGTGTGGAAGCATCCCTACCATAGACTACTAGCACTCTTGTTGTGGCTCAAACTGTAGGTTAATGATTACCTAGTTTGAGAAGACCCATGATGTTGTGAGGGAAGACGGTGGCAGTAGCTCACGATGATTCTAAGGGGCGCACAATAAGGCAGGGTCCTTATTCCTTAGAGGCCCTTAGTCTCCCACAAGGTCACCTGACGAAGTATTGACTCCAGGGGTTTGACGTCTACCAAATTCAATCAAGAGGCGAGTGGGACCCTTGGAGCACGTAGTGCATCTTGAAGGGAACATCGTGAAAATAAAACAAAAAGAGGCGAGTGGCACCCTTGGAGAACGTAGTGCATCCTGAAGAGAACATCACTATTTTAACTGGTAAGTTAATAAACCTATTACCTAGAAAACTATGACTCCTTAGGACCTGGTCGGCCTTAAAATGAATGATGGTATGAGTGAAGTTTAATAACAAATTTTTTCCCTTAAGAACTGTCGCCAAGCCTAGTGAATTTAAAACCTAGGTCTAAGTAAAATATGTGAACAAAACCAAAAAAGATAAATGTACTTGTAACAAGAAGGGGGTAAAGAAATTCAAGCATTAATAATTATAGTAAATTTTTTAATGAAGGTTTAATTATTAAAAGGGGTAAATGGTTGTTTTTATCAAAACTTGCTAATTCAAAACTTAGTTAAATTGATAATGGGAATTATAATTGATAGTGGTGGAATTGATAATGGGAATTGGAATTTATCATGCTCTCTTATTCCAATTTTTTCTACATGCTCTCTTATTCTTGTAGTGCAGTGATAGTGACACATGTTAGATTATTTCCTGTTATCTTTGTGTATCGTTTTATTTATGGAGTTACTGTCTAGTTTTCATGTGGCCAGAATGAGCCCCAGACCCAAAACCTTTCTTGCGATTTTATAAACCCTGCCTGCATTTTATAAATGATTAAATTGTGATTTTATAAACCCTGCCTGCATTTTATAAATGATTGAATTGTGTTTTTATAAACATTGTTTGCATTTTATAAACATTTGAATTGTGTTTTTATAAACCTTGCCTGCGTTTTTTTTATAATCCCTTCAATTGCGATTTTTATATTCGATTATGGAACATCATATGGAATATATTTGTAATATTTTTATGGAGTTCATTTCACTCTTTGCCTTTCATTTCTATCTATTTATTCCATTTTGAAATCATTAAAAGTTGATCGATGAGATTTTGTTTCAGGGATGAAATTTTAGCGGTAAAAAGATAGTTAAACTTTACTCAACCAATTGATTGTTAAATATAATAAAAACTCAATATAAATATCATTAAAATTAATTGTCGTTTGTCACCAGATTTGATCCCTGGATTTGTTTTCCACAACATGAGCATGGTACTCAAGAACCCTGGTGTTTGCGATTACCACTTTGGATTCTCATGATTATCCAGTGGGAAGATGAGGTGGACCTGTTATAGTTCGTATCTATGGGAACACGTCAAGAATGGGATTTTTGGGGTGCTAGTCGGGCATCTTCCTTCTACCTTTACTGTCTATTTAATTCTGGACCGAATCCATGCACAAGTGTGCTTTCCAAATCTGGATTGATTCCTTCCACCTGTGTGTCCTTCCCTTTAGCAGTTTAATGCATTATAACAACTCATTTGGTGGTAGGATAAGAGCCTTACGTCAAGGGAGATGTGATTTCCAGGTGGTGGGTCATTAATTTCTTCTTTTACAGTCCTAAGCATGTCCAAAATGGAGAAACACGTTTTTAGTCTGAGCATTGGCAGTGGTGGTTCCCTTTGTGAATTTTCTGCAAATTTCTGAGTAAACAGTGGTGTGGCCCCTTATTTTATATCACAATTTTATTTCTTTAATGATGTTGTGGTGATTACAGCCATGATTAGACCAACTATCATCTCCATTTAATTGTGACTTTAACAGTCATATAACAACTCAGTTATGAAGAACAATTTTAATCATTTTACTAGTTGCTTCAGTTTTAATAGTTCCATTTGATGGTGATTTTAGCAGTTATATAATAACTTAGATTCCAATAACTTAACCTAGATTTCAATAGTTAATTATAAATAGAAAAATTAAATCAATGAACTTGTAGAAAAATATGTTCAGAATATAGTTCAATGGGTTTTCAAGATAAAATAGGCATCTATAATTGCAATGCATATGTTGAAGCCTGAATAGATTTATTCCATGAAAGTTAATTGCAAATCATTAATATATTGTCATGGTAACTTTATGATGGATACAATAGAATCATTTTCATAGATTGGTTCCCTGTCCACATATATCATCAATATTATCATAGGTTTGATTCATGTTCAAATATATCAGTTACTGTAGTCATAAATTCAAATAATGGTTTACTTTTATTAATGTGTTGTTGTAGTTTAATAGTTCACTCGTTTTCAAACAATCATAATGGTTTAATTATATTACTTCATCATCGCCTTAAAATAGTCTTACTCACTTTTACCACAGTCTTAATGGATAATTATATTAATGTGTTATCACCTTTTAATAGTTCAATTGATTTACAATAGTATTAACTGTTTTAATTTGAAGTATTATGATTATCACTTGATAGAAATTTTATTTGTTTTCACAACAGGGAACTCATTAAGGAATTATTGAATCCTTGATGTTGTTAACAGAATCCTTGCGTGGAAATTGTAATTATTTAATTGTGGGTTACTTATTTTCTTCACAATGTTTACGGGCTTGTAAACTCAAAAGGGGGGCATGGAAGAATGGTTTTAATTCATTATGGTATGGCAGTTAAGTTTGGGGTTCCTGGCGTTGGTTAATGTGTCTTGATTTTAAGTATTTGTGATTGGATAAGTTTGAGCCTTAGTTACTATTGCGATTTTCGCACGGTGGCATCATGATTCCTTGATGAGATCAAGGCATGCTTGAGCGACATGTGCATATGAAAACCTGGCCTTGGGTCTTGTGCTTCTTGACGATGATGGTAATTTTTGAATTGACGTTTGTACTTTTCTATGGAATGTTTAATGTGATTGTTTCTCGCTCGTCATAAAGGTTTGGTCATTGTGTCATCGATGTTGGTTGTGTTGGGTTGGTTTGATGATTTTCCTTAGCTTAGTAGGCTTTGTCTTTCTTGTTTTGGGCGGGATGTAGACACCTCCTTGATCCTCAGAACAGTCACCAGCCTTGAGACCTTAAATGCTCAAAATTGATGGGAGCCTGGGCTTGAGAATTGCTTATGTGTCGTGGAGGTCCTAACCTTGGAGGGTAGGATGGGCGGGTAGTCATATTTGTTTCTATCTGATTGATTTTCATATGTTGCATCCAGTTGCATGATGTACTAGTATGCTAGGTCGTTATGTTGTTTGTTGCCTGAATTTCATGCGTTGTGTTTGT
Organism: Picea engelmannii; assembly: GCA_009831015.1. Lineage (NCBI taxonomy): Eukaryota > Viridiplantae > Streptophyta > Pinopsida > Pinales > Pinaceae > Picea > Picea engelmannii. The sequence continues at coordinate 846,294 of ML782265.1, forward strand.
CGTCGAGTTGCGTTGATTGCTTGTTTGTTGTTTTTACTTTCCTGCTAATATATATATATATATATATATATATTGCACTTGTTATGTGTTGCATGTTGTCGTAACGACGGGGGTCGTTACATATGGCCACGTATATCAATTATTTTCACTTAAGTAGAAATAATCCTTATTGTGTCAATTTGATATATCATATGCGGTAAATTCTATTGGATGTTGTTCCCATTAAATCACTTGCCATGGTGAATAAGCTACAGTATTTTAAGAATCCTATAAAGTTGGATGTCTTGCTAGAAACTTCTCTTCATTGCAATGTCCATGATATAATCCATTGTATCTTTCTCAATAAAGTTGATGTTGATCTTTGTAGTTTTTGAGTGCTTGGTCACCTTTGCAATATCTAACATAGGTGGAAAGTATGGATGTAGTACCTCCATATAAAATAAATGTGTAAGCCAAGGAAGGGTAGAAGATTTAATTTAAAATCATTCACACCTATGGCCTTGGTGATTGTGTAAGGGACATATTGGAGTGGTCTAAGCTTCCTATAGGGACTTGTAAAACATGTTTTCTACAAATGCAACCATAAATTTCCACCACCCTACAAATTATGTGGAACCTACTATTGATTGTGTTGTTGCTTGTACTTGGCATTTGCCTAAATGTGTTGCTTGACGTGTTTGGTATAATTAATGATTTTTTATTTGTCTACCTCATTTTGAGAATGGGACGACTCTTCTCATTATGTTGCAATTAGAAAAGATACATAAATTGACCATAATGGTTAGAACCCTAAACACGCCTAAAAAGGGTTATGGCCAATATAACTATGAAGAGTTCAGTTATAACTATGTTAAGCATAAGAAAGGCTTACATACCATGTACATGGATGCTTAGAGTTGTACATTATGAGAATATGTACAATCATGATGTTGACAACCTTTGTCTATTATTTGGTATGTGGCTAGAAGGTAGTCAATTTGGCACTACTACATATGACCAAATTTGCCACGGTTTTTTGTTGCTATTGCCACACATATCTGTCGCACTTTCCACGAAAGCAAAGACTATTTTTTGTGGAACTTTTTTCATTGCTATATCCATGAACCAGGTATTCATGGAGACAACGAAGACATAAGTCCACCATGTGTCATCATCATCAAGATAGTTTTACCTTAAAACGTATGGCAATAGCGACGAAACATCATTGCAATAGGGACGAAAAAGCGTGCCAAAATAAAAAAACTCACCAACATCTTACGACACAGATGCCATACTTGCAACAAACAAGCATGGAAAGGTGTGACGAAAAATCATGGCAATAGAAACGAAAAATATTGGCAGAGTAAAAACTCACCAACAACTTACGAAGCAAATGCCATATGTGTGACGAAAATGCGTGGAAAGGTGTGACAAAAAATCATGGCAATAGCGACAAAAACTCTTGGCAGAGTAAAAAACTCATCAATGGCTTGTGACAAACTTTCGTCGCTATTTCCACGCCTCCTGTAGGTTTTTAAAAAAACAAATCTACATGAGAAGCACTTGTTTGTGTGTTTACAAGAGACTTTTTAGGAAAATTTTCAAGAAAATCTACATGAATAGTTGGAAATATTTGTAGAGAAGCAATATTATCATTTTGTTCATAGCTAAGAATTGGGTGGACTGGTAATAATTAGTTAAGTATCTCATTGTATGACCATAATTTGACCTCAAGTGATTCAATATTGGGTAAAAGTCTCCATTGAATGTTATTCTTTGGAATTCATGGTGGAATGTGATCAATCTTTGACCAAAGTACTAGAATATTTCAAGCAAGGACCACGCATAAGATTGATTGAGTAAATGCATGTGCGGTTGAAGATGGTAATGGTGGAGCAAGGTATTCTCCCAAGCCTCATTTATATGGAAGTGTAACCCCAACATGGGAGTAGAAAGGACTTGATGGAGGATTTGGAAGCTCAAGTTGCTTGAAATATTAACAATGGTGGATGAAAATAATGTTGAAATTGAACAACAAACACAACATTAAAATTTCACAAAGATTAGAAAAATATGGTGTCAGAGAGAAAGGGAAAATATCTTCACCAATCAAGAGTGAATCAAGAATCCCTAATAAGAAGGTTTAGTATTGAGATGCATCTAGAGTGTGGAATGTTGAAAAGGATGAGAGAAGTGTAGAAAGGAGCTTTGGTGAATTACATAATAGATGATGATCAAGGAATTTTATTGATGCAAAAAATTGAGTTAATGGAGATGGAGGTAACCTTTGAGGATTTGATATGGAAAAAAAGTGATGAAATAAGGGATGTGGATACTTGGACTACATGCATAGAGGCACTAGTCAATACTACTAACCTAGAAGTCGCTACAAAAGCATAGAGTTAAGAAGAATATGTGATTGACTACATTATATTCAAGTATTCTAAACCTATGGACAAGAATTCCATTGAGAAGGAGGTAAAATGGAATGGAAATGTTGTCACTCCATCATATTTCCTACTCTCTATGCTCATTGTTTTTTATTAGAATCCATTGAACATTGTTGTGCTTAGAACCTATGTGTGTGTGGTTAGAAATAAACACAACCATGCTACTATGACTTTGAATATTTGGAGTTTTATAGTTGGAAGCAACCAAAATTTATCCATAGTATTATCCAAATCAATGAGTGTATCTTTGGGAGAATCTTTAGTGGTGCAATAGCTAGGAACTCTATATCTTGTGTTGTTTCTGAATCACCAGATAAGAATAATACATGAGATAGAGTAGTGATAATATGGTGAATTGTGAGCTTTATATCCATGGTGAAAATATAGTAGGCTCTGCCTACATTGTGATCAATATCATCACCTACTTTGGAGCCAATTCTAACTCAAACATGAGAGATGCAAATCAAGGACCCATATATCAAGCTTTATAGTGAGCACCAAGGTTTGATGTAATATGAAAGAAAGGTTAATTTAAATATGTAGTTAAGGTGATGTAGGAAGCTATTAATTCTATAAACATAGTTACTATGAATGCAAGAAATAGAAAACCTTCCATAATTTGGCCACTAGGCCAATGCATGATTCTACTAGTCTATATAGTGGAAGATGAAGTCAAAGAATTTTTGAAAAGATTTCTATAGATAATAGTCAATGATGAATCCACAACAAAGTTAAGGGAGGTCCTTGGGCCAATTTTAGAGTCACCAATAGAGGCACAAGATAAGCCCTTAAACCATGTCCAGTGAACAAGGTATGGAAAATAATTTATCTTAAATGCATTGATTCAATGATATGAAGTGTGAGAAGTTATGCTCAACTTCGGGCTGGATGTTAACATCTTACTGAAGTAATCATGGGAAATCATGGGATGACCAAATTGGGTCCACTTGTCTATATAGTGGTAGTTGGTGAACCAATCACACATTTTCCCCATTGTCAAATTGGCATAGATGGAATTTTATCTCAATTGTGTGAATATTTATGCTTACTTTGAGTTCATTGACATAAACTAATGCCACAAAGTTTATGGAACACATAACTTAACACATCATTTTTGAATAGAGGGTATAAACATTGGATATCACTTTAGTATATATCCATGAATGATTCTGGGAATTTCATTATGAACTTTGGACTCACGAGAAGATGTAGTAGGACTAGGAACCTACTAGACATAAGGTTTGTGTTGACCTATGAAACCTTGGAATCAATCTTTTCCAAATAGTCCCTACAATTCAATGGTAGTTCTTATCTAGTGGAGCATGTGGATCATTTTGAAACACACTAGTATACATAGGGAATTTCTATTTAGTAGTGGGTGCATAAATGTGTGCCCACCTTAGAGTCATTGTTGAAGAATTGGTACCTATAGAAGAAAAATGCAATGATAGATGACCTACTGACCATAACTACAATTTAAGTTCTATGACACTTTTCAACTTTGTGAGGAAGATATGTTGACTAGTGGGGATTTAAAACACATTCAATGTTTCCCACTAATGGGACTACCATAATGTTTGACCATAGATTATGTAGAGGATGATGTGACAAAATAATTTCATTCTCCGTGGTTTGAATAAATAAAGGTGCACCATGTAGTCACATAAGCCAAGAATACCAACTATCTAGTTCACTATCATGGGATATTGAAGACAAATAGTCGATTTCAGTATGGAGGATGTGTCTAAGTTGGCTATTATTGGGGACTATTTGTATGAAAACATCATTGCATACATTGTATATTTTTTTGAGAGTACACTCACCTATTCCCATGTAGCATCTTTGAGATGAAAAGAGTGAGAGGAGAACATTGGGAGATGAATATAGAATTGAATCCTGATAGCCGATCTACCAAGAAGTGACTATATAGGATGCATTCACATTATAAGGAATATGCTAAAAAAGAGATATGTGATATGCTAACTATTGGTTAGATATTTTTAGTGGAACAATAAGATTTGATTAGTCTAATAGTCATCTAGGGTGTCAAAAAGGTGGAATGAAATTTTTATTTGGAATTTTTTAGATTGAGTCAAGCCTACATACATGATCCCTTTCATACACGTTTTAGTCACGAGATTACCAAGAAAGTGGCAAGGAATGAACCTTACACCTTCATAGTAGGATTATTTGGCTATCATAAAATTTGAATCATCAAGGAGGATAAGATGAAAACCATTTTTTTCTATGGAATGGTGATTGTATGTATACAATCTCATGCCCTTTGGCCCAAGTAATTCACCAATTATGTTCTCTAGAATCATGTTTTTTATGTTCAATGAGTATATCCATAATTTCCTTGAGCTATATTTTCAATTATTGGCAATGTATATCTTGCTAAAGGGTCACATGTCTAAATTAATGTTGGTGATGAAAAGACAATGATTGATCTAGTTGTACCTAAATATTAAGAATTTCATTTTCTACACCCCATTCAACATCCTCTTGGATCATATTATCTACAAGGAAGGATGTTTAGTCAAACTAATGAAAATCATAGCAATTTTAGAATATGTATGCACTAGATAATGTCCCTATGTTATGGTCAAGCAGGGTATTACCATATATTTATCATGGGGCATGCTCAACTAATAATGTAGAAGAAGGAACTACTATGAAGAGGTGTCCCATTTGTATGGATTGTAGAATGTGAAAAGGATTTTTCCAAGTTAAAACGATGGATGGTTATGGCTCCAATTCTTGTTTTTCCTAATTGGTCAAAAATTTTCCATGTCTATGTGGATTCCACTACCATTTCATTGGGAACATGTTGGCATAGCTATGGGAACACATGCTACACCACCCAAGGTAAGTTTCTAGTAAAAAAATGTAATTACACAACCATGAAATGCAAAGGCCCGGTGATGGCGTATATGCTACAAAATTTCAAGGATTTTCTTCTGGACCGGTCCTTCAAGTTGTTCATTGATAATTTAATGGTCAAGTATTTGGTTAACAATACAATGTTGGAAGGTTAATTCTATAGATGTTTGCTACTATTTTAGGAGTTTGATATTGAAGTGGTGGTTGAACTAGGTATATAAAATGTAGGACCTAATCACCTCTCGAAAATCCACAATTGGAACAATGTTGGGATATCTCATGAAGTGTTGATTGTAGATATATTTTGCATGGAAGTAGTTCTTGAATTCTTCACTAATATTTCCAACTTCAAATAGAAATCTACATGCACTAGAATAATATGGTGATAGTAAAGATTTATAGCTCATAATTAAGGATACAAATTATTGGTTAATCATATGGTACTTGCACACATTAGAAATGGATGTGATTCTTGACTACTATGTGTTGGATCATGAATGATATGTGGTGCTCTAGGAATCCCATGATGGACATAGAAACATACATTATAGTGAGAAGACACAACTATCACAACATACATTACAATGAGACATGTTGGATGCAAGTATCATTCAACTAGGATAGAGTGCACTCTCCACTCCATTATTCATATTATTATCTTCATTCACTCCTATCAATACATATTCTCCCTTTCTCTTCTCTCATTTGTTTACTTAGGGTTCATATGTGTGTGTGTGTGTGTGTGTGTGGTTAATATTTTGTACTAAAAATCTGTTATAGTTGTATTGGTCAATGTAAGAATAATAAAAAGAGGTTTTTCCCACAGTGTATGATTCATACTTTGTTAAAACAATTGATGCTTGTCTACCAAAAATGCAATTCTGTCCTTTCTAGAGGATTGTGAACTTTTTACTAGTATAAAGACTACTTTAAAAAACATGTCAAAACTATTACCTTGTCATTGTCCTTTCACCAGATCCATTAGCCCATACAAATTGATAATATTTTTCCACGAGATGCATTTCCATCACCAAGACCTACATGAATCATAAAAGACAAATTATTTATGTGATTAAATAATATATAAGCAAATAAACATCCATTTAGCTATGTAAAATACTCTAGAAAAAACTTAAGTGGTCGCATACCTTAATGAGCTTCTCTTTGTTTCGAGAATAGGTTTTTCTCTACTGAACAGGGCCAACCATGTAAAGGTGGAAGCTCATATGGCCCCTTCGCCCCCTCACATCACTCTCAATTCCCCATACCCAAAAAATGATTTTGTTTATATAGAAAACATATAGACATTCATGCATAACTAGGATAGTCATCAAAACATATGAACATATAAACATTCAAGCATAATGTTGTAATTCATAGAAACAATTTTTCATACTAGAAACATCGATAAACATCCAAATACAAGTCGTGAATTTATACATCTAATTTTTCTTTGGTTTATGTTTTTTTACATTCATAAAATTGACAATTGGGGTATCATAATCATCCTTTGACATTGTATTTCTTGCGCCCTGTCCTTCTATTGTTTGTGTTTCCATGTGCTCATGTACCATACTTCTAGTACGTCATTGAGAAGGGCGTCGAGGCATCTATGTAGGGTCATGAACTCCAACAACGAAAATGATCATATTGATATGTTGAAATATAATTGAAATAACTAATTCATTATTTTGATTAACATTACCCTATTGCTCTTTACCTGTCTATGTAGCTGTGACAGTTGGTGTGTTAATTTCTTGTTCACTTGGTTCCTCTCACAGTTCACCTTCCCAAGCTACATGCTCTTTAATTTTGATAAGATGATATATAAGTACAAGTTAGGAAATAAATATCTACAAACACAGTAAATATTTATAATTCTAATGCATACATACCGGAATGGGTACTCTGATCCCCACTATCATTGGATATGTGCACCCTTGTATGACACGGTGTCTGTTGAATACCGCTAGATTCACTGCTGTGGTGGCATTGTTGCTTGAAAAAGAACATAAATACTTAGTTAAGGGTGATATAATAAAATATGAATAGAATTTACAAGCATGCTCAAGGATGATTTTAGGGGCTGAATTTCGCTCATGGGATAATTTTCCATGGTTTTTCCAAAAACGAGATTCGTTATTTTAAAAATTATTTGCCCAAATTCTATAGGATAAAATTATTTTACCTTAAAACTCGCCAAAATTTTATAAAAACTATATAAAATTCTTAGAAATTTGAATATTTTTACAAAAATATCATCAATAATTTATAGTTGGCATATGAAGGATTAGTAAAATTCGCCAAGGTTTCTACATTTTAAAATAAATTTCCATCCTTAAAATCATCCATGAGCATGCTACTGTGGTTTCCTTATTCATTTTATTTACCTGCGTGGCTGGGGAGACTGGAGTCTGCCCCCAAATTTTCTTATATTCAATCACACTTTTAAAACTATGCTTGTAACCAAGCTTTAGGTCCTCCTCGATGGAAATAGTGTCGAACATATTTAATATGACATGTGTTGTACCTTGCTTGACCAACTCGTGGTTGTCTTCCTTGTTTTTTAAACAAGTTCTCATTTTCATCCTCTATCAGGGCCTTCCACTCTTTCTCCGGAACCATGGGAGGGTGCTCATGCTTGAGGTCTAATTGCAAGTTCTCCCTATATTAGGCCCTGGTATATTTTAAATTCTCATCGGCTAACTTTGTAACCACTTTCTTATTGAACGCATTGTCGAACAAGTTTACCATGTGGTCTATCAATTCAACTTTCTTTTTGCTATCTTGGCAATTCCACTATGTGCGAATGGTGGGGCCAAATAGCTCCAAGGCTTTGTCATTCAAGTTTCTATAGAAAACATTGTTTCCTGCAGAAACATGTTATCCATTAATTTATAATAATCTCACCAAATGTCCATTTCAATTTCATGGTAAAAATGAATCAATTAATTAAAAAATACCTGCAATCTTTTGAATCTTGATCGGAACACATGCGTCATCCACCAGAAAGGTGAGATCTAGTGATCTGGTGCTTTTAATTCATTCTTCTCCATGCAAAATAGCTTCCTCTCCATCTACAATATGTTCCTCTCTGGATTCATGTGGAGTCCCAGGCTCTGGCTCATCATTCTCCAACGTGTCATGCTAGTCAACATCATTGTGCTCATCAATGGATTTGAGGGGAACTATTACCCATGATTTTGGTCGTCGTGATGATGTATTGCTGATGGTGTATTCAGGCTCTTCATAAGAACTTTCTCCTGAGAAAAAGTTATTTTCATCTCTTCCAGAAAACTCATTTTTGAAGATTGTTCGCAGGCTGCTAGTATATTTGTCTGCGAGAATGCATGATTCTCGCAGGCTGCCTTAAGACAGGGTGCGAGAAGTTCACACTGTGTTGAACTGCTAGGGTGCAAACTCTTCCTAAAGCAAGGAAAAAGATGAATTCTTGATGCTTCTAGAAGGGAATCTTTTAGAAGGATGAGATGGCATTCGAATGGTTATCCTAGTATTGGATTCCCTGATATTTTGGGATCATTCTAATCCAAGTAACTAATTCATTCTCTCCTATATATTGAGAGAATTCTCATGGAAAAGGTTAAGCAAGATTCATTGGAGAATTGGTGAAAGAATTGTGTGAAGGACTGATGCTACAACAGCTAGGAGACTCCAGCAAGTTTATCTAAAGGATTTGATCTTCATGCAAGTGAGAAAGTGTGTGTGTCGGAGCCAAGGGCCATCGAAAGGAAGTTTGCGACATCAAGGCTCATGTTGTAATCTTTACTTTCCATTAATATGATACAGTAATATGTCCCTTTCCCATAAAGCTATTTCCACTTTATTGTATAATTCCTTGATCATATACATAGATTGACTGTTGAATAGATTGTGCTTTCTTCACTTTGGTTGGTTTGTGTTGTCTTGGTCTTGACTGCACGAGAGCACTGGAGCGAAGTGGGAGCAACAAAGACCATAGGAAGCGATTATAAGGTATGTTCTTTATTCTTGCCTCCTATTTAATTCAATGGTTAAAATCTAGGGAAAGAGTCATGTTCTGTCTTACTTTGTTCTAGATCTAGGTGGATCTAGGGAGATCGGTTTGTGTCTGCACTTACGGATTTATCCAATAACAAAATTGGCGACTCCACTGGGGAGAATCCCATTTTCTTTCTGGATTTTGGTTTTTTTCTGTGGCCATTTGCTCTGGTTTCACTTTTCTCCTGTCCTATCAATCTCTGAGTCTTCAGGATATCCTGATAGACCCTCTGGGTCCAGAGGCCTTTTTCAATTTTGCTTCATTTTCCAAAATTTTGACTATGTTCAGACATTCTCGTATTGTACTTCATTGCAGCCTGCGAGAATAGGTAGAGTTCGCACTCTACCTTTAGGTTTCAGTGCAAGGTTCTTGCACCTTGCTCAAGGGTCACCTGCGAGAATCAGTGATTCTCGCATTGTGTAATATTGCCTGCCTGCGAACTAAATTTTTCAAAACTTTGGATTTGAGTTTTGGCATTTTTAACTACCCAGATCATTTTGATTGCCTCATAAGAGTTTCTTGGACCATTGATTGATGTCTTTCTTGTCTTCGTTTGCATGCATGAACAGTCTTAGGATTTCAAGGCTTTTCTTGTCATTTTTGGCTTGACTTTCGTTTCTTGACTTTTCTTGGCAAAACCATTCTCGTTGACTTCAGAATCTGAGTGTGTTTGATTAGTTAAGAAACAGTGATTGGTTGAAAGTTGAGTGCTTGGTTTTTCTCATTTTCTTATTGTTTGAAAGATCACTTTCCTCATGCAATTGAAAAGACTAGTTTGGGTTTCTTTGTTTTAAAAAAGTTCATTATTGCTTTTAGTGAAAATTTTGAAACAAAAAGATTTAATTTCTTTCTTTATATTAGATTGGGGGAATCCTTGCATTTCAAGTAGCGAAATTGCATGATTCTTGGCGTTTTCTTATATTAAATTCTAAAAAAATGGGGGGGCCATGAATCGTGCATTGGTGTACAATACCTTCTTCTCATTTCTTGAGAATATTGATATTGATGAGTTTTAAGATTTTGGGACATTGTGCATCTGGGAATGATAAATGTTTTCTCCTTCTTGTAGCATAGATTTCATCGAAATGAAAAGATTGCATCTTCATATCTTTGCATAATTTTAGAGTTGGTCAAAACACCATATTGTCCACGCCATCTTCCTTTTGAGTAACAACAGCCATAAAATAAAGCGCTTATAAAAATTGATTAAACATTTTTATCTTTTCTGGTAGCAAACCTACATTAGATTAGTTGTAGGGCTTTGGAATAGGTGTGAAAGATAACTTTCCAAAGTTGCAAACAAACATAGAATATTGAGTTAGGGAGCGGTTAAATTCCATTTGCAACATCTTGTCCTGGGAAGACCTTCTGACACAAGGGTCAAACATGAGGTCGCATTGATATTGGCAGAGTTACTCACCCTGATTTGTTGATATCAATGTAGAGATTGCACGTATTACGGGGATCACTCAGAGGTATACCCACAATGATGAGTGGAAGCCTTTTGAGTTGATTTTGGGCTAGATACCCTGCCCTTGCGTGTGGATCAGACTGTCAACTATCCCCCCAGTCTTTATTGTTGTTGGTGGTGACCTTAGTGGCCTATCTCTCTAGGTTCTTACACGAGGTGACTGTGAAGGGGAAAGTCTTCATGGTACCTGGAATTGACGTTGACCAAACTCACTCGGGCTCCTTGGAAGGTATACCCATGATTATGTGTGGGAGCTTGCACCAGGGTGTAAGTCCGTTAAGCAGGTCGTAAACGTAACTTTTCCACCCTCTCTATCTTAGCCCCTTGTTACATTGTTCCCGCGACGTTGGATTTCATCACCAACTAGTGTGCTCATTGTAAGAAGGTTTTGTTTGTTTGCTTTCTTCCTAGATTTTTAGCGTGTGCTATTTATTTTCCCTAACAGACTCTAGGTTGGATTTATTTAATGGCGTCAATTCCTGGAATGACCAATGATGGAACCCCTGCTCCAGGGGAACCTTTTGTTTTTTCTTCTTATGGAAACATTGGTCCTCCTCACATCGCTACTTTGAGCCTTCCAGGTCTCACTATTGGATTGCCGGTGTGGTTGTTTTCCACTCAGGTAATTCCGAATGCAGTAAGTTCTTCGGTCATAAGCACTTCCCCCCAAGAACATCAACCTCATGTTGATCCTTCATCGTCTTCACCAGTAAAGTCTTCTTCGCCTTCTTCACTTGTAAGGTCGCCTTTCGTTCCATCTTCTTCGTCAAGTGAAAGTTCTGAAGCTAGTAACTCAGTGAATAAGAAGAAGAAGAAAAGGAAGAGTAATAAGAAGAAAGATAAATAAGGGTCAAAAGCTCCAACCACTGCTAAACATGTTGGAAAACAACCAATTACTGTTAATCATGCTGTGAGTGTTGATGATGTCAAGATCGCCCAAACAACTCGTAAGCCCAAGTACCCTTGTAGGCTTTGTAAGGGTAGCCATCTTCTTAAGGATTGCCCTGGTCTACCCAAGGTTATAGAAGTATGGTCTACACATCCTTGCCAACCCATGTTGTCAACCTCTGAACAACATGCTAATGACTTCCCGTCGACTAGTCACGATATAGTTGGGAAGAAGACAAGTAGAGCCAAGTTCCCATGTATGTTATGCAAAGGGAGTCATCTAACTCATCTTTGTCCTCATATGGAAGAAGCCTCGAAATTACTGGAAGACATGACTGTTTCACAGCCTCAACTTCCAGCTTCTTATCGCAAGCTTTCTCTCAACCCACCTGTAGTTGATGGAATGATCAATCTGGTTCCCCCGTCGGTCAGTCCAGTTGATCAAGTGGTCAATCTAGTCACATCTTTGGATGAACCAGTAGACCAAGTGGTCGATCTGATCCCATTCTCGGTTGATCCCACTCTCCTGTTAGAGAGTGTCACCCAAGTGGTCGATCCATTTCCCTCTGTCGACCCCATTCTCTCCTTGGAGAATGAAACTCAAGTGGTCGATTTGATCTCTCCATCAGTCGATCCTACTCTCCCGCTAGAGAATAAACCCGATACTACCCATGTTTTTCTCATTGATACAGACTCTGCCGTGTCAGGAGGTATTCCTCCTTCTCCCGTGGAACCCCCTCCAAGTAATGAGGCCATCCGTTTCGATTGGGGTATGCTAACTGGACCTCGTCTTCCCTCTTACATTCCTTTCTAGATTACAGTACAGGTCTGTGGTCGGGACGTCCCCCAAATGTTGATAGATGAAGGTTCGTCTGTTAGTATTTTGTCCTCTATTGCTTGGCAAGCTTTGGGTTATCCTCCACTTGCGTCGGTTACGCAGAATATGTTAGCTTTTAACAAGAGAACTAGTCAACCTTTAGGGACCCTTCCTTAGTTTCCTGTAACTTTGGGAGGGAAAACAGTCTTCAGTGATGTCATGGTAGTCCAAGACCCCTTGGATTTTTCTTTACTCCTTCGGCGAGATTATGTCTATTCCATGAAAGCTATTGTTTCTACTCTTTTTCGTGTGATATCTTTCCCTCACGATGGACGAGTTGTGACTGTTGATCAACTTTCATTCATTGACCCTGACTGGATTGCCTCCCTGAATGTTTCTTATATGCAGATGGTATCACCCTTGCCACAAGTCAATTATGTGGCATTGTCTCCCATGGCTTCGACTTCTGATAACTTAGATCCAGTAGTTGACATGGTGATCTCTTCGATAGGGTTGTTAGAGCCTGATCTCTTTACTCCGATCGCAACCCTCGACATGATATCCTTCCAGAGTGTGTTTATTCCTTCTAGAGTGTGTTTATTCCTTCCAGTGAAGACCTCTTGGAAGCCATGACCGAGTTTTTTCCCTTGATATGGTGTCATTCCAGAGCATTGTCCTCTTGGAATCCATGATCACGAAGAGAGTACCAAGGATAGTTTTTGCATCTCTGAGGCAACCTCATTAAAAAATGAAATAGAGGTCTTTGAGCATGGTTTTCTGATTTCAAGCTCATTAAAAAATGAAACCACTTATGAGGATAGTTTTTCATCTCTGTGGAAACCTCATTAAAAAATGAAATAGAGGTTACGAGCATAGTTCTTGTTTCTATGTCAAGCTCATTAAAAAATGAAATTGTTTTCCCCCTCTCTATTTGAGTCAAGTCCTTCATCTAGTATTTGAAGCTTCATTTCATTCTCCTTTGCAGTTGAATGAAACAAAACTTGGGGGGCATTTTCCTTTGCCTCTGGACTTCATGCTGAAGTTGAGCTGCTAGTTTCTTAAGCTAGGGGCTAAGTACCAACCATCCATGTGTTATGCGTTGGGAAGTCCAAGCATAGTTTTCTATGGTTCAAGCTTGTGTAAAAATAAAACCACTTACCTCAAGCATAGTTTCCTCTGGTTTAATCTTGTGTAAAAATGAAACCAGGTCCAAGCATAGTTTTGTTTAGTTTTTAATCTTGTGTAAAAATTAAAATCTATTCCAAGCATAGTTTTGTTTTGTTTTAAAGCTTGCATAAAAATGAAAACAATCCCGAGCTTAGTCTTTGTTCTTTCTCATGCTCGTAAATACATGAGAATAAGTTACCAAGATTAGTCTTTGTTCTTTATCGTGCTCGTAAATCAATGAGAATGTAACCGAGTAAACTTTTATCACTTTTTTGGACTCGTAAAGGTTATACGAAAAATGAACCCCCTAGAGTTCCCTTTAAGCTCTTTTCAGACTCTCTAAACATGAAAAGATTGTCGAGCGATCTTGTTCTTTTCACGCTCGTTAAAGTATTTGAAGAAAATGTCTGTTGAGCGATAGTTTATCTCTTTTTCGGTCTCATCAGACTATTTTATGAAAAAGGAACTGAGAGAGTTCTCTTTTAAGTGTTTTTCCAAACTCTATAATCTTGAAAAACCTTCGAGTTTTCTATCTCTGGAATTGTTAAACAAACATTTCCAGACCCGTGATGGGACCGAACCACTCCTTCTTAGGGTTTGTTAAAGATACTCTGAGGGACTCGTCCGAAGGATGATCTTACATCAACAAGCATATGTTATCCTCCTCAAGCTTGTGTAAAAATAAAGAGGTACTTGCCAGAAATGGTGGGGGAAAATTTGGGAAAGGGATATGTTTTCATCTTCGTATTGATTGGCAGTAAGTGTCACTCTTGAACATGACATACCCTATTCATCATTTGAAATCAGTTTGGGAAATCCATTTGTCTCTCATTCGATTTTCTACAAGGTCATCACCTGTGTCATCTTTGAGTCAATGTTGCCAAATCATTGGTCGTGTCGTTCATATGTTCAAGAGAAGTCCATATGAAACCTATATTGAGTCGGCCATCTGTAGTTGTCCATTCTCTCCGTGTCGGCCTTCCCTGTGCCCGGTCCAATTTGCAAAATACTCTGTTTCATCTTCAAAATCTGTTACTCATTTCGTGTCATTGATGGGGGATACATCAAGGCACTCCTGTGACGAGTTTTGTTCCGTCAACTTCAGCTCATTATCTGGAATCGAGACTTAGAAATTATTTGGTACCTTGGAGCTTGCATGCCTCAATGGTAGGTTTCCTCGCTTTCGATAGTGGGTTTACATCATTGACCCCTGATGGAAAGATTCCATCGGATGTTCGACTTAAAATCATTTATTCACACTCGATGGATCATACTATGGTACCTTGGGAGTCATTGACATCAATGGTGATTTCCCTTGCACTTGTTAACAGTTTCATCAATGACCGGTAATCAAGTGGTTTCTACTATGTTCGACTTCAACACATGTAATCACATGGTTAGATTCGTACTTTGGGCGACAAGTTTGAAGACCTTGGATATCGTCTTTTTGATCCAGGTTGCGATGGAGTATGTATAATTTGAGACACATAGATCCACTGTGTATGTCTCGTGGCTATGTCATCTTGATTTGAATTTATTTGCATAGATCCACAGTGTATTCCAGTGGCTATGCTATATTTTGACGGCATGGATCCACAGTGTATGATTGGTGGCCATGACCCAGGTCTACAATTGTCATCAGTATGTGATCTGAGTATGGGAATTCCTACCTCATAATTGGTATATATGATATTATGCAGATGTTTGGTTGTTCGCAGGTTTCCGATTAGGTGTGATCCTGGTTCCTGACACACACATGCAGCTTACAAAGTCTATCGACTATCACTGGTTCTAACCTCATACTTTGGGGGGAATTATGTTACCCATGATTTTGGTCGTCATGATGATGTATTGATGATGGTGTATTCAGGCTCTTCATAAGAACTTTCTCCTGAGAAAAAGTTATTTTCATCTCTTCCAGAAAACTCATTTTTGAAGATTGTTCGCAGGCTGCTAGTATATTTGCCTGCGAGAATGCATGATTCTCACAGGCTACCTTAAGACAGGGTGAGAGAAGTTCGCAATGTGTTGAACTGCTAGGGTGCGAACTCTTCCTAAAGCAAGGAAAAAGATGAATTCTCGATGCTTCTAGAAAGGAATCTTCTAGAAGGATGAGATGGCATTCGAATGGTTATCCTAGTACTGGATTCCCTGATATTTTGGGATCATTCTAATCCAAGTAACTAATTCATTCTCTCCTATATATTGAGATAATTCTCATGGAAAAGGTTAAGCAAGATTCATTGGAGAATTGGTGAAAGAATTGTGTGAAGGACTGATGCTACAGCAGCTAGGAGACTCTAGCAAGTTTATCCAAAGGAGTTGATCTTCATGCAAGTGAGCAAGTGTGTGTGTCGGAGCCAACGACCATCAAAAGGAAGTTTACGACATCAAGTCTCAGGTTGTAATCTTTACTTTCCATTAATATGATACATTAATATGTCACTTTCCCATAAATCTATTTCCACTTTATTGTATAATTCCTTGATCATATACATAGATTGACTATTGAATAGATTGTGCTTTCTTCACTTTGGTTGGTTTGTGTTGTCTTGGTCTTGACTGCACAAGAGCACTGGAGTGAAGCGGGAGCAACAAAGACCATAGGAAGTGATTATAAGGTATGTTCTTTGTTCTTGCCTCCTATTTAATTCAATGGTTAAAATCTAGGGAAAGAGTCATGTTCTGTCTTGCTTTGTTCTAGATCTAGGTGGATCTAGGGAGATCGGTTTGTGTCCGAAATTATGGATTTATCCAATAACATGAACCTCATGAGTGTAAAAAATCCTCACTTTTGCTTTGGGATGTCGACTTTTTTGTTGCATTGGACCATCATTACTACCTATAGCAGTTGCATGATTGGCAGGTTCCAACCGGGACATGGGGTTTAAAAACTCCTATAAATGGAAAACTTTACTTTATCAGATCATATAGAAAATATAAAACACAAAAATGGATATGAAATTGTCAAAGATAATAAAAGTATGTGAAGATGCAACTTACCCCAAAATTAGTTATTCAATTTTGTAGCTCTACAATTCTTTCCCTGTACTCCTATGTCAGGTGTCTTTTGTGAAACAAACCTAGATATTCTATGTTTTCCTTCTTCAATGCCTTCACGAGAGTTTCTAGTGGGTCAGTGGAATAAAACATTTCGTCCTCATGAAGATCCTTAGTGGGTTCCTTCCCATGCTAAACATGCCACAATACATTGATGAATAAAATTAATGAGATGAACTTTAACATTTGAGAAATTTAGTTATTGTAGTCATAACTTATTACTGTATTTACCATTTACCTGCTGAGGCACATCGGGTGCCTTTCCATGGTCACCCTGGACAAATGTAGCAGGTGATTTTGCACGGTCACCCTAGAAAGAAGTTGACACAATAAACCAATCAACAAAAGTTATGAAATTCACCTATAACATTAAAAAAATGAAATATTGCAGTAATATTAGAAACAAATAATGAAATTTCAGAAATTTAGTTGTTGCAGTCATAAGTTGTTATTATATTTAACATTTACCTGTCGAGACACAACAAGTGCATTTCCATGGTCACCCTTGATAGATGTAGTGGGTCATTTTCCACGGTCACCCTGGACAGAAGTTGACACAATAAATAAATCATCAAAAGTTATGAAATTCACCTGTAACATTAAAAAAATGAAATATTGTAGTAATATTAGAAAAACAATAATGAAATTTCAGAAATTTAGTTGTTGTATTAATAATTTGTTACTATATTTAACATTTACCTGTTGAGGCACAGTGGGTGCATTTCCATGGTCACCCTGGACAGATGTAGCAGGTGATTTTCCATGGTCACCCTGGATAGAAGTTGACATAATAAATCAATCATCAAAAGTTATGAAATTCACCTGTAACATTGAAAAAATGAAAATTGCAGTAATATCAAAAAATAAATAATGAAATTTCAGAAATTTAGTTGTTGTAGTCATAAGTTGTTACTATATTTAACATTTACCTATTGAGGCAGAGCGGGTGCATTTCCACGGTCACCCTGGATAGATGTAGCATGTGATTTCTTATGGTCACCCTGGATAGAAGTTGACATAATAAATCAGTCAACAAAAGTTATGAAATTCACCTGTAACATTAAAAAAATGAAATATTGCAGTAATATCAGAAAATAAATAATGAAATTTCATAAATTTAGTTGTTGTAGTCATAATTTGTTACTATATTTAACATTTACCTGTTGAGGCACAACGGGTGCATTTCCACGTTCACCCTGGACAGATGTAGCGTGTGATTTCTCACGGTCACCCTAGACAGATGTTGACATAATAAATTAATCAACAAGATTTATGAAAGTTATTGTAACATTAAGAAAATGAAATATTGCAGTAATATCATAAAATAAATAATGAAAAATGAAATATATGCAGTAAAAAATTGAAATATTACAGCAATAAATTATAACAATGATTGATCAAAGGTTGACTTGAATGGTATGTAAGATATTTACCCCCATATTCGCACCACCTCCATCTATTCGATTTAAGTTGTAATCGATCAACAACTCTTCATCTGCAACTATTGTTTTTGTTGAACGTACAAATATACAATTTCCTTCACATCCCTCAAATATAAAATTCGGTTTCTTAGTTGTTTCCATTGGACGTGTACTATTTATAAAGCCCACAATGTTTCCAGTATATTTTGGCGTTCCATCAATATACATAGTTGCCCCTTTATTTTGATTGTTATCTACTAGTTGTATATAATTTGCGACAACTTTGTATCTCCACATACTTCACGTATATTGGACCAACATCAACCAATTATTATATTTGTATAATGGTCTAACATACTTCATCAATTCAGTTACAGTTCCATAGCCAACCTTTATGCCATCCATGGAAAATAACCCCAATCCATGTAAGGACGAAGGAGCAATGTGATACATCCTCCCACTGATGAAAAAATCCGTGTTCACTTCAAGTAGCTCCTTAGGTTCCCATTGTTGCACTAGATGTCTATACCTCAAGGGAAACTCAATGTCACCTATGCTCTCAACATCATAATTACATGACCCTTCGTTGGCAATAAAAAATTGCATGCGTATACGAAATCTTTTCCTTACCTTTTCAGATCTAGTACAACACGTCTCACTTTCAACCTCTTTTAGTATATGTTCATCATCAATCGAGGAAGATAGATCCATCAGATACCTATTTGGTGGTACCTACACTTGTTAAAACAAGAATATAAGTTATCGTGTGAATATAAGTTTGTGGTACCAACACTCGAAAAAATGAGAATATAATTTAGCGAGCAAATATTTAGGGAACCCATGTTTTGCTTGGAGAATATACTTGATTCTATTGTATGTAAAAACATTATTGGGTTCCTTGTTTACTTGATTCATATCATATTTGGCATCCCATTATTGTTATCTTGGTATGCTTTGGGGTGTGAGTCTTCTCTTTTATAGTTGCATAGTTTCATAAGTTTCATAAGTTGCATATAGTTGCATAAGTTGCATATAGTTGCATATAGTTTCATATAGTTGCATAGTTGCATATAGTTGCATATAGTTTCATAGTTGCATAAAGTTGCAAATAGTTGCATATAGTTGCATAAGTTGCATTGTTGCATATAGTTGCATAAGTTTCATATTTTCATATAGTTGCATATAGTTGCATAGTTGCATATAGTTGCATAAGTTGCATAGTTGCATATAGTTGCATAAGTTGCATACAGTTGCATAGTTTCATATAGTTGCATGGCGTTTCATATAGTTGCATATAGTTTCATAGTTGCATATAGTTGCATAGTTGCATATAGTTTCATATAGTTGCATAGTTGCATATAGCTTCATATAGTTGCATAGTTGCATAAGTTGCATATAGTTGCATAAGTTGCATTGTTGCATAAAGTTGCATGTTGCATAAAGTTGCATAACATTGCATAAGTTCCATAAAGTTGCATAAGTTGCATGTTGCATAAAGTTTCATAAGTTTCATTGTTGCATAAAGTTGCATAAGTTGCATTGTTGCATAAAGTTGCATAGTTTCATAAGTTGCATAGTTGCATAAAGTTGCATAAGTTGAATAGTTGCATAAAGTTGCATAAGTTGCATGTTTCATAAATTTACGTTGTTGCATAAAGTTGCATACAATTGCATAGTTTCATATAGTTTCATAGAGTTGCATATAGTTGCATATAGTTTCATAGTTGCATATAGTTGCATAGTTGCATAAGTTGCATATAGTTGCATAGTTGCATAAGTTGCATTGTTGCATAAAGTTGCATGTTGCATAAAGTTGCATAACGTTGCATAAGTTCCATAAAGTTGCATAAGTTGCATGTTGCATAAAGTTTCATAAGTTGCATGTTGCATAAAGTTGCATAAGTTGCATTGTTGCATAAAGTTGCATAGTTTCATAAGTTGCATAGTTGCATAAAGTTGCATAAGTTGAATAGTTGCATAAAGTTGCATAAGTTGCATAGTTGCATGTTTCATAAATTTACGTAGTTGCATAAAGTTGCATAACTTCCATAGTTGCATAAGTTGCATAGTTGCATAAGATGAATAAGTTCCATAGTTTCATAAACTTGCATATAGTTGCATAGTTGAATAAGTTGCATTGTTGCAGAAGTTGCATAAAGTTTCATGTTTCATAAAGTTTCATAAAGTTTACAAGAGGAGCACCCAAAGGCAATCCGTGTTGGCAACAGGATCACCCAACCAACAAAACTGAAAGAGCCAGCAGCACAGGTGCGGTGGGAAAAAACCTTGGGGTTTCCTGAATACAAGGAAAACTTGGGGTTTCTAGAGGAAATGCAAGGCAATTTCACAAGAGGGGCGCCCAAATGAAAGCCGAGTAAGCAAGAGGAGCACCCAACCAACAAAATCGAGGATCCAATGACACAACTCACATCTGGGAAGAAACTTGGGGTTTCCCAAAGCCAACGCAAACATGGGGTTTCGCTATGGCACACCAAAGTGAGTTGAAAAGATAGGTGCTCGGAGGCATGGCAAGAGGGAGAGCCCACTTCAACGAAGGGAGTCCAAATGAAAGGCAAGAGGATTTGGTAAATAGGGGGGTCGAAAGGCTAGGCAAAGCAAGTTGGTAAGATGGGAAACCACATAAGTAAATGTGAATAAAACAAAGAAGTGCGTGCAAAGGTGGGGAAACGCTATTTCGCAAGATGTGCGCCCGACCAACAAGATCGAAGAGTCAGTGACACAACTCATGTGGGAAAAAAATTGGGGTTTCCAGAATGCAAGGAAGGGCAAGTTGGCTATATTCTTTCCTTTCCCAGAAACGTGTAATTACATGAATGTTTTTGTCAACTTTAGAAGGTGATGTATGCTATTTAATGAGAAAGGGATTAAATATTAATCAAATGTAGCTAAAAATGAACCCGAAAACCACACACATAGGAGCCACATAAGTAATTAAATGACATGTCCATTTTGAAAGGATGTAGTCTAAATGATCTATATTTTGGAATCCGACGAGAAATTGTTGGATTTGCATATTTGAGTGGTTAAGTTTATATAATCTGAGTTTCCTAGACATTTTTCATCATGTTGAATCCATTTATACATTCAAAAATACAATTTTTGAAAGTTTCAAAAATCAGGAGGAGAGAGTTTCATGCCCGATATCCATGTCAATTTTGGTGTGTACTTTTTATATGAATTTGGAGCACGAATTTAGTCAAGTATTATTCATATATTTTGTTGTTGTTGTTTCTTTTATAGAATAATTCGACAATATCAACACGTCTTCCACCAAATTTCCCACCTCTTGTCATTCAAATTCAAAGCGTCGATTCATATTGAATTCAATGTCCGATCCATAAAGCCTCATGCCTGCCTCCAATTTTGTCAAATACTTCCATTGAAAATTACCTCAACTCCCATGGAGTCAAACTCATCATCATTTTCATTTCTTTCTAATTTTGTACATATCATTGTTAAGTTTTGGTATCTTGGGAAGTGGTCCCCTAGTGTTATTGATTTGCTTAACAATGAAGGGGGGAAAGTACCCATCCCTCACTTGAGTTTATGTTATAAATTCAAAGTGACTTTATGAGCTCATTAATCATAAAGTGAATTTATTAACATAAAGTGACTTAGGGAACTTAAGTAAAGGATAAGAGGGAACAAACTTCAAGGCAAAGTTGGCTCAGATTTCAAGGAGTATTTTGGTGCTAAATTTGAGATATCTTTGGTTGTAGAAAACTTGTTTTCTCTGTTGTGATATTTTTTATTCAAGCTCCATATTATATTTACTCTTCACTGGTTTTCCCCATTGGGGTTTTTGTAGGGTCACGTTGACCAAAAATTACATGTGTTAAATTCTTATGGTTTGCATATTTCAATATCAACATGTAAGTGCAAAAGATCTATAGGTGTATTTCATGTTTTATTGGTTGTAAGAAGAAGTGAATGGACAACAAACGTTTCCTAATCTAACCTTCCAAACAACAACAATAAAATAGCCTAAAATATGTTCTAAATCCAGCCTTAAACTTAGCAGAGAAATCAAAATTGTTAGTGACAAGGAACAAACCTTTAAACAATCTTATATCAGTCACAAAACAGACATGTGGTGGCTTCCCTTTAGACCTCAGAAAATCTTCAATCATTTCTATGTTCCTTCTTGTTATTGTGATTTTTCCCCCTCTCAAGCACCCCCACCATAATTATACCAAAAGAAATTTAGGAGCTTAGTAGGCAAAGAAATTCAAGCAAGACAATCCATCACAATTCAAAGTTTTTCAGAATAATTGAGGGATGTTCAACACAAAGAATTAGGTGAAAGACTCTAATTTATAATCATGTAAGTAACTTGGAACCAAATTATGCTTCAATCAAAGGTTCTAAGTGATTCATAGAGAGTTAATTTGTTGGAATAAAGGATTGACAAAGTGGAAAAAAATGAGGCTTATGGAGGTAAATCTTTGCTAGACCCTGGGAGACAAATTTATACTAGACCCTGGGAGATGGATTAGCTCACAAATGTCAACAAAGGAGAAAATACACCTAAACATAGAAGATAGTGAATGTTTTTTTTCCTCTTGCTAGAGTGAACCAATGACAATGTGGAACAAAACATGGCTTCTAGAGGAAAATTACTATTATATCCTTCTATTGTTTGTGTTCATAAATGTCAACAAAGGTAGAATTCCACCTCCATACAAATGATGGTGGAGCAAAGGATGATGGGGAAAAGAGAACAAGTGTAAATATTATGAGTATATGGTTGCGATAGGAAGCTATAGACTCACGCAAGCTCAAGCCAATAATATCAAAGTCTTACAAGGTGCAAGGTCAGACCATTGGCCCATCTCCCTGCAATGGGATAACAAAGGGACACCAAAATAAATAGCATCCAAATTTGAGCAATTATGGTTTTCACACCCCAACTTGCATGCAAGAATTTTTTAATGGTGGAATGAGGGAGGAAACATCCAAGGAACTAAAATGTAAATTCTTTAGTAAAAAATAAAGTATCTCGAAACCAAACACAAAAAATGGAATGCAAAGAAATTCAAAAATATCTTCTAAAATAAATGGCATCTTAAGAAGCAAATGGAAATCCTACAGAGACAAATTATGAATGAGGGCATGCCAGAGGAGGTTACTCCTTCATCAATCATCACTACAAGAAGGAATTTACATAAAACAAAATAGGAATAATGCCTCTTGAAGCATAAATATATAGTAATATGGCTCACAAATGGTGACAAGAACATGCATTTCTTCCATCGCACCACCATGAATATGTGGAACTAGAATAAAATTTTCTTCCTAATAGATGCACAAGGAAACATAGTAGATGACCACACAGATATAGAAAAACAACTCATGAACTACTTTAGTGACCTTCTCATTGAACTTGTTGAGGACAAAAGGCATCCACTAACTATACCACCAACATATACCCAGTATGGTCTTTGAGGAGTATAATTATTTCCTCATGAACAAGATATCACCATTATAAGTGGAACTTAGAGTTTTTAAATACATGGTTGGAGGTAAAGTATGAGGTCCATACAACTTTTCAACCGACTTCTTTCATGCTTTCTCACACACAATAGATAAATAGGATTGTAAAGTGGTGGAAGGCTCAAGAAGATATGGATGAGTCCTCAAATATCTTAATGCCACTTTTATAACACTTGTCCTCAAAAAAAGTGAAGCAACCTTTGCATACAAATTAAGGCCCATCTCTCTATATTGCAACATCATTTATAACATCATCACCAAGGTATTTGACAACTAATTGAATTCCATCATGAACACGATCATCTCCTAACTGAAAGGAGGATAACCGAAAGTAGGAAAATGGATAATTAGAAATGGATGTGTGCTATGAGGTGGCCAACAAGGAAAAATGTGGTATTCCGTTCTCTATTTAGGGTTTTAAAATGTTAGAAAAAATTACCTGATTTGATGACATTGTTGGCCTCCTCTATCGACACTAGGGCTAGCTAACCTCCTCTATCAACGCTCCTCTGTCACGCTAGGGATATCTGACCTCCTCTATCAATGCTCCTCTGTTGTTCTCGACCTCCTCTATCACTCTCGGCCTCCTAGCTCGCTCTCTATCCTATATTTCTCTCGACCTCCTCTATCTCTCTCTGTCGATGGAGAGCTCCAATGCGGTGAGGGTCGACC
This sequence comes from Picea engelmannii, assembly GCA_009831015.1. Classification (NCBI taxonomy): domain Eukaryota; kingdom Viridiplantae; phylum Streptophyta; class Pinopsida; order Pinales; family Pinaceae; genus Picea; species Picea engelmannii. The sequence continues at coordinate 870,655 of ML782265.1, forward strand.
TCCTAGCTCTCTCTCTATCCAGCTAGCTCACTCTCAAATTCCTCTCGACCTCCTCTATCACTCTTTGTCGATCTCAAATGTGGTTAGGAGTGTAGGTGTGGATCGAGGTAGCTCGCTCTCTGTCCTAGCTCAAATGCATTTTGGTTTGGAGATCAGATGCACATGACATGTGTTTTAATTTTGGCATATGCATTTTTATTTTTTTATTTTTTAATGTTTTATTATTATTATTATTATTATTATTATTATTATTATACACACACACACACACACATTGGCATATGTATTTTTTTTAATGTTTNATATATAATGTTTTATTATAACATTTTAAATTAACACATCTTAACACAACATTTTCCTAACTTAAAAGAAATTATACTAGATAGAGAGATAACATATCTTTAGACTAAAGGCTTCTCTTAGTTGATTGAGAATAATTTCTCTCCTGGCTTTTGGGATAGCTTGGATTTTGCAAGAAGTTGAACCTAATCCTCCATGAAAATAAGGGGTTTGAACTTAAGGACCTTGATTGTGATAATCTCCAAGAAGCATGCCACTTTCTTGTTAAAAACCACCTCCCTACTCATCTCATTTTCAAACATTGGGAAACTAGTTGCAAAACATAATTTCTTCAATAGTGAGAGATCCTTATCCTTAAATTTAGCTCATTGGTGGGCATGAAATTCTTATGTGTCCTTCAAATTATCCCCAAACTCAACTAACACATGATAGATATTCTCACAATTAATTTTATGACTCTCTTATTTCTTAGAGTTGAGAGAACTAGCATATTTATTGGGGTGGAAATTTCCTACTAAACTAAGAAACTATCATACCACTCATGGGTATTGAAGGGACTTAGAAGATACTCCCTTATTGGGGTATCCTCTTTGTCATTTAACGTGGTCTTGCAACAAGATATGTAGGAAATTGTAATGAAATGGGTAATTATATCTCAAGTAAGAGAGCTCATGCAGATCTCAAGTATGAGAGCTCATGCAAAATACACATTAGAATGAGATTCACCTAATGGAATGAGATTCATTCTCTTTTTCAATGAAATTAATTCCTTTCCCTCATTAACTATATGGTAATTATCCTAAGGTGGTAGATGTTTTCGACCACAAGCTTCTCTAGATATGTGTATCGTTGATTCTAAAACCCCATGAAAGAATGATTTGTAAAGCATGATAAGATTAAGGGCATGCACAACAACAAATATCATCATGATGGGTTATTGTGATAGGAGGGTGGATGAAGAATCCCATTTGGCTTAACATCCTAGTTAGTAACAACTTACATCCCCCCTCTTCTTTGATATGATGTGCATCTAAAGAATGGGAATGGGAGGAACTAGTTATTATGATGTGACTAGCTAACCAATGGGCACAATCTTATTAGTAAACCTTATCGATACCTAATTTACAATCATTAATAAAATCTCTTGATAAATGAAAATATTTTAACTCGCCATTTCCCATGAGGGATGACATATTCTCTTATTTATATTTTGTATCCCTTTGTAATGTTTCTTTAAAACTGATATGATTTCTTCAATCATGACTTGGTTGTTACATTTGACAATAAATAACTCTATATATATCCCTAGGATATGACCATGTTCATCCACACAATTTATATGTAGATCACTATGATATTGGATTCTCTTCTAAGTTGATGTTGATCTTTTTAACCTTTAAGAAATCTTGATATATATGGTTGTGTGAAAAGAAGTAGAATGGGTAGAGGAGAAAATCAAGGACAATTTAGTACCCATCACTTATGCCAACTTATATAGAAATGAGGGAAATATTAGACCTTGAGAAATCCCTAAAATATCAAACATTGAAAGAAAAAATGCATATGAGAAATTGGGACGTCATTAAGAAGACTAGAACACAATTTCCCATATTAAATAATATAAAATCAATCCAAATATCAAAATGAAACCATGGATTGAACTATAGGAACCATTTCTATTGTGCACAATCCTTCAAATTTGTTTCCTAATCCTCCTATAGGGCATACATTTCACTTGAAAACCATGTAACATCGTTCAAAGCCACATGCATGGCCTATAAGCCCCATGAATAATGTATTAGGGACTAAATCCTTAGTTCTTCATCCCCAATTCATGGTTTAGGCCCTAAGGATCATTCTTGGTGTGCTCAATATTTGAAGTTGGGCCTCTAATCCTCCTTGTAATTGCAATTCATGTGTCTCATCATGACCAAGTAGCCTTAACAATGTTCCATGTACCTAGGGAAAGCATGACAAAATGACATATTGATTGGAGCCTTTGGAATGTGGCCAATGTTCTATGATGCAACTGGCCTATTTCAAAATGGGAATTTGAATCATATATATGTCCATAAGATGCATGGGAAATTTATTCATTAGTATTTTTTAAGGGAAATAAAGACAATGGAGTAGACGGCATGTCAAACAAAGAAACTCATTTTTTCATTTGTTGAAGTTGGTCACTTATAGGATCTTTATAGGGATATAATCGAGAATCTCTTGAGGGCCTATGTCCAATCAAATGGTATGTTAAAATTAGGATCCATAAGTCGATGCATGTGTATCTCACAACAATAAATGGCCTCCACTTAGAACCACGTCCTCAAGCATAGCATGGAAACAACGACCTAGTTATTACAGCCTTTGTCAAGACAAGTCCATACAAGCACAAATTGAAAAAATTTCAATGATGACCCCATTCACATGTCACTTATAAGCAGGGTGAAGTACATGAACAAGAGTGCCTTATTTTGGGGTTTTGATAGAATAACAAAAGAATATTTGATTGTCAAATTCTTTGTTTGAGTCATGTTTGAGTCCAGAAACCCTCCCATACCATCAATGCATGTGTGTTTTCCTAACATGTCATGAAATTTCAGTCCATAGAAGAACAAATTAAAAATAAATTCAACATTCTCCCCATTCACATTAATTATTCTATAGGCTTCTTGTTTGATTGTTGAATTGTATGTGTGAGTTGTGTTTGAGTTCGGAAACCCTCCCATACCATCAATGCATGTGTCTAGTCTAACCATGTCAAATTTTAGTGCATACAAGCACACATTGAAAATATTTCAACGTTGGCCCCATTCACATGTAATTTATATGCACCGGTTTCAAGTACATGAGCATTTTAGAGGGGGAAATTACATAGTTGTTAACACAAAAGGGGAAAAGTTATCCAATTGTAAGAAATGGTTTAACATTGAACCATGCACGAAAGAGAGTGTGATTAAATGATTTGTTTGAAGAAAATTCGAAAGTTGGAGGTAAGGACATATTTAAAAGGTCTTCCCTAACATCATATTGCGAAATATTTTATTGTGTATTTATCTTTAACAAACTCTTCACTATTGCACCCACCACCTTAGATCGCCTAGTTTTAATAATAGGTCCAACAATTGATTCGTGGGTATATAAAAAATTAGCACTTCATGATGGGATAGTAGGAAACATGCTTGGGTTGGCTATGATAGAAACATTTCTCATAGGCTCAAGAAAAATCTTAAAATTAGTTTTTTCCCTTGTATGCCCAACTTCAAATTTTAGTGGGTGTGTGAGTCAAATTTTAGTCCAAAAACCTTTCTATATCATTAAGGAATGAAAATAGTCTATCCATGTAAAATTTCAGTGCATACATAAACAATTTGAAAAAATTTCAACGTTGGCCCCATTCACATGTCACCATTTCCCATGTCTAGACCTACTACAATGTTTGTTCATTGTTCCTTTTAAAAAATGGATAAATATCCCCTCCCACATCTATAACAAATCCAAATCTTTCAAAAACATTATGGACACCTTAATCCTAGCATCAGGGGGTGGATGGGTCATATCAAAAATGGAAAATCTCAAGTATTTATTTTAACACCCATAGAAGTATCCAAACCAACATCCTTTGAATCCTAGGGATTAGTAGGGGTTAAGGGATTAGCATTAGGGTTAGGTTTTAGGAGGATATGAGGGTTCCTCATTTGGTGTTGTATGTTATAGGATTTGGGTTTAAGGGTTATAAGAGATTTATGCTAAGGGTTATATGTATTGGTGTTGATAAGGGTTAGGGGTTAAGAGTTGTAAGAGTTAGGCACTGATATATGTTAGAAATTCGGGGTTTAAGGGGTTAGTTTTTTGGGTTTTTATGGACTACAAGATTGCAATAATATGGGTTATATGAGTCATATGGTTAGGGGTACTCATTGTGGATAATGGTTATTATAGGTTGAAAATTCACAGGGGTTATAACAATTAGGACTTATAGGTGTTATTCAAAGTAAGGGTTAGGAGATGCATATCATGTTAGAGTTTAGGTGTTAGAATTACAAAGTTTAGGTGTTACAATTATAAAGTTTAGAGGTTATAATAATAATGTTTATTGGTGTTAGTTGTCTAAGATTATAAAGGTTAAGGGATAGGTGTTATATCATTATTTTTGGTGTTAATGATTAAATGGGTTATGAGTTAAAAAGGATTGTGGTTAGGAGTCATAGGGGGTAACTAAGGGTCATAGTAATTTAGGGTTGATACATTCTTAGGATTTACAAGATAGATTTGATAGAGGTTCTAAGGATTAGTTTTTATAAGTTCATATGTGTTCTAGGTTAATTATGTCATTTACAATTCCTTAAAGGTTTAAAGTTATATGAGTCATATGGTTATGGGTACTCATTGTGGATAATGGTTATTATAGGGTGAAAAATCACAGGGGTTATAATAATTAGGAGTTATAGGTGTTATTCAAAGTAAGGGTTAGGAGATGTATGTCCTGTTAGATTTTAGGTGTTAGAATTAAAAAATTTAGGTGTTACAATTATAAAGGTTAGAGGTTAGAGTAATAATTCTTATTGGTGTTAGTTGTCTAAGATTATAAAGGTTATGGGATAGGTGTTATATCATTATTTTTGGTGTTAATGGTTAAATGGGTTATGAGTTACAAAGGATTGTGGTTAGGAGTCATAGGGGGTAACTAAGGGTCATAGCAATTAGGGTTGATACATTCTTAGGAGTTTCGAGATAGGGTTTATGTGCCATTGGGATTACAAGTTTAGTTGGGTTATTTATGAAGGGTAATAGGGTAAAGTTTAAGGGTTTATAAGGATTAAAAATATGTTGTTATATGTTAGAGTGTTCAGTTTTAAGGATTGTGAGAACTATGAGTTAAGGTTTATAAGGAGTTTGAAATAAATGATAAGCAACCACTCTTTATTGGTTTTCCTACCCAAATTTCTAATTCTGCGCATGAGAGATAGAGGGTGGGGGTGCAGAGAGACATATTTTATAGAATAAAAAATGTCACATGTGCATTATGTCATTTACCCTGCCTCTTTGTTTGTCCCATTATTTTTGTTCCTTGTAAGATTCCCTAAGGTCATAGGACACAAAATGAGTAATGACACCTTTGACATGGTATAACCCTACATTTTTGTCTATTTTCTTTCAAATATTCCTTCTCCTTTTCCTCATCCAAATTTCCTAGAGGTGTGGGATATAGTGGGAGATGAGGATTGAATCTTAGCCTGATCTGTTTGAGCTTGATTTTCCTCAAAGACTCCTTGTAAAATTGAGAACTATGTAGGGTAGCTTATAAATTATGAGGGGAGTGTGGTTCTATCCTCTAAATATTATAAATGGATTTATTTGTAGTTTGATAATGGAAAGTAGAGCCTAAGATTAAGAAGAAAGGAATATTCAAGTTAACAAATGAAGCATATTATTCTAGTTGGATTTTTCCCATATATATATGTATTATCCACTAAAGTTGATACATTATCTTATGTATGATCCCATAATTTGAAATGTGTAAACTTCCACATCAAGCATGGCCACACTAGAATCTTGGGGTCATTGGACTGAAGGAGGGACGAGGATTTAGAATTATACATAGATGTGGATAGTTGGAGGAGAATGATAATTTTTAAGGTTCTAGGCCTCTTCCTACACACCACCAGATCACCTCTCATTAACAATCCATGCATTGATCCCTTTTAGTTTTGGGTTGCTAGTATTTTCAATTGCATTTACCTTTAAATCTAGTCGAAGTTCAATTAATGTCTCTTGTTACTGTAGGGTTATAAAGCCTCATCCCAATACCCATATTCCACCAACCTTGTGATCTAATCGTTTGGTGACAAGTGTCATGAAGGGTGATGACTAAGACTAGGGGTAACTTTCAATTCAAGGCTAGGAATGACCAGGCCCATATCAAGTGAAGGAAGAAAATTAAGAAGGTACATCTGTTGTCCCATTCCATGTCAAAAACAACTCATCCATTCATTGGGAACACTAAAACCCAAAAAATCGATGACTCCACTAAAGACTGATGAAAACTTAAAACTTGCGTCAACCAATTTGTGTACTTTGAAAGAACATTAGGGTTTATGGTTTACATGATGAATTGATGATGGAAGAAAGTGGGTGTGTGAGTAGAATTTGAGTCCAGAAACCCTCCCATATTGTTAAGTCATGTGAATAGTCTATCCATGTCAAATTTCAATGCATACATAAACAATTTGAAAAAATTCAACATTGGCCCCATTCACAGGTCACTGTTGCCCGTGTCTAGTCCTAGTACAAATTCCTTGTAAAATTTGAATAAAAGATTTGAATAACACAAATTAAAAACTAAAAATTCAAGTCAAAAGAAGTGTAGTTGAATATAGAAAAAAGGAGAGGCATAATGTTTCAACGCAAAGAAAAACCAACAATTTTCGATGTAGATATTGTTTCAAATTTGGACGGAAATCCCATAGAAAGGAGAGGCATATCGAACAATTTTAGATGGAAATATGACATATATTTACTTGTCTCATGAAATCCCTGGGATGACATACCTACATCGTTTGTATGAGATGTTTTTAAAATTGCTAAATCTGATTTCTGCAATTAAAATTTGCAATTTCGACCGATTTGCATTGAAAATGCTCATAAATGGTGTTTTTTGTATTTTTCAATTAAACCTAAGAACCTGGAATCCACACTGACCATTACCAGAACAATGGATTATATTTTCGAATTGATGCCAAATGAACAACATGTTTCTTTGACAAAAGATTGGGATTGATCATATTTTATTAAAAAATGACACAAATTTAAATTATGGTTGTCATTCATTGGCTTATACAAAAATATAAACATAAAAATGTAAATCTATGGGATGACACACCTACATCGTTGGTATGATTAGGTGAAGTCGCGCAGAACTCCTCTTGGTTTCTAGAATAGTTCATTCTTTACTAAACAAGGGAAACCATGTGAAGGTGGAAGCTCTAATTATGCCCCCCCCCGCACATCACTCTCAATTTCCCCATAGTACCTAATTTGAAATTATAAAGAACATGTATCATATACTATATTATAAAAAATAAAAAAATATAAAGATCATATAAAGTATATAAACACATACCTCTTCTTTTCAACAATTAAATATCAGTCATCTTCTTCTTCATCCATCTCAACATCTGTATCAGGATTTGGTTCAGAATAGATATTGGTGAAAGGCTCATTCATATCAACATCATCGTCAACGCCATTTTTGCTAATATATTTATCGATATTGTCAATGAGATCGATGTCTCCTACATTTGAATGATCAACTTCTTCAACTTCTTTGTCTGCCACATCGACTACATGAGCCACCTGTTCCTGATCTGCATAATCATGATATTATTCCTTATTATTATCTTCTTCCTCTTTATTATCTTCATCCTCGGCTACATGATTATACTTTACTAGTCTTCCTCTTGGATCATATCTAACAATGTATGACCAACCTGCTTTACCAGGTACCTCTGAGTAAAATACTTGCTCACATTGACTTCGAAGAACATAAGGCTCTGTACCTGGTTCAAATTCCCTTGTATTAACGATGGTAAATCCATTATCATGCTCAATAACAGTTCTTTCAAGATCACATTGATGCATCTGTATCCTGTACCATTTAAGCTAAAAAAAAACTATTTTAAAGGAATTAAAATCACACTCAATTATATCCTCCAAATGCCCATAGTACCTATTCTCAGTTTCTTCTAGATTTCTATGACTTCTAGAGGAAATGTTGGTGACCTTAAACACTGCAGTTATCCCACAATCTGAGGTTTTCATCTTAGTATCCAACATTTTGATACGAAATTTATGACCATTACACCACATAGCTTTGTGATGTTTCAACTGCAACATGGAAAACAAGTAAAAAATACATTACCAATTAATAAACCTCATATAAGACTTAGTAAATATAAAAAAACATTGAAAAATTGGGAAATAACTAAGAAAATGTGGGTAAAAAATTTACTTGCATATTTATCTTTTAAACCAAAGAATAAATCAACTTCCCTTGATGTAAGATGAGGAAATTGATATTGACGATGATGCGATGTTTTAATCATCTTACTCACCCCTTCCCATGATAACCTATTCTTCAGTATATTCTATCCAATGCTCCATCCAATCAAGGTTGTTTGCAATGTATAAATGTAAAGCATCCCACTCTCGAGCAACTATATGATAAAATAACAATTTAATATCATTAATTAGGTATTGTTAATAAAGGAATAATTTAATATAGCTCAATATGAAGGAACAAAAAATGTAAAAAATCAGTATGATAAAATAAAATTGGAAAAATAAATGTGTAATCTATTAAATCTACATCAACATCTAATAATTACCTTTCATAGTCCTCATTTTACCTTTATCCAATAGGACCTCCCCTTCAAATTTGTTGATGGAGTTGAGATGCCAAATACGAGGCACATTCATATTTTCTGCTAATTTAGGTAGATATTTACTAATATACACCATGCATTGATATACCATATATCCCTCAACCATAGAACCCTCCATAAGTGCTCTTTGTCTAACAAAATACTTCAACGACTTCAACTTCCTCTCCACCATCCACATCGACGTTGTGTGTACTAGTCCACATAATTCAATCTCCTCAAGTTGGTGTATGAGTTAGTGTTCTTGTGCATTGAAAAATGTTGGAGGTAGATATTGTTTCATTTGACACATTAGTCGGGGAATTTCTCTCTTCTAATACCTTATATCTTTTGTATGGATTTATTTTGATGATAGCCACCTACAAATGTCAATGCAATAAAATAATATCAAGGCATACATAAATTTGCAAATAAAACATAATATGTCAATAAGTTCCTCTACAAATCACATAAGAAGTACATTTTCCTTATAAAACATTACTTACCTCATATATTTTCCAAGTACATAAATAATTTATTTTATGTTGTTGTCAAAGTCGTCTGGGAGAGATAAAGGTATAACATATTGTAAAAAAAAACAAGTAATTATTATTTGTTTCCAAAAAATGTGTACCAATAAGGAAATATATTATAACCTACTAATTACCTTAATGAATGTATGCCAGTCATGTGTTTTTACCCCACCAAAATCACCTTTTTTTGTTAAGATATTTTGTATGTTCGACGAAAAACCCATCGGAAACCTAATTTTTTGAATGACCTCTTTTACAATATTGCTTTGTTGCTCTCTCAATAACCAAGGAAGACTATTATTTTGTTCAATACCATCACTATTAGAATTAATAATAACACTTTGCAATGCGTGATTATCTTCTTGGATGTTACAAAAAAACTTTCCAATTCTCTCTTTGTTAGTCATTCCATCTAATATTCCCCATAACAATTCTGTTATGTTCTTCCCGATATGCATTGTATCAAACAAATGAATGATTTGTAGGTGCTCGTAGTATGGAAATCTATTGAATTGCATCGGGTAACTTTTGATTCCTCATGGAATCCCATTCATGCCTTAACGACATTCATGAAACATCAACAAATTGAAATTAACCCTAATTAATCAAACAAAATGAAATTAATACTAATGAAATTAACCAAAGATTTATATAATATGTCATACATAAATAATTTGCATACCTTGATGATTTCTAATATATTCTAACTTCCATAGGCGAGGTGTCATTCTTCGTGGTTTATTTTCCATTCTCTTCTTTACCATTGAATTTTTCTTTTTTTGTAGTTCGATAACTATGGTTCTTATGCAGAAAGTGCCTATACTCATCAAACACATCCTTTCCTAAACTCATTGAATGACGATATTTTATCCTGGGACCACAAACTAGGCATGCAAATTTACCCTTTGGTTGAATACCTACAAGATATATGAATTAATGTAGCATCGAATTAGAGTTACAATTTAAAATAATGCATGATATTTTCAATAAATATATATAATATTAAATCACAAAATAAAGTAACAATATACCACAAAAATGTGTTAACTCGAGAGCATCATGAATTGTCCATGATAGTATTCCATGGAATTGAAATCATTTTTTCCCTATTGGTCTAGAGATGTCATACATAGTGAGTCCATCCAATAACTTCAACAACTCATCGATAAGAGGCTCAATATATACGTTCATATATTTAACCTGCTACTTACCTAATTGGTTCAGCATACTGCATGATTAATTATACTTATCTATATGTTGTTATATATAAAATAAATAATTACCATGCACGAAACAAAGAAATGAAATATTTTTTCATACTTTAAAGCAAATAAAAGATAATTAAATACTTGGAACAATCATTGCCAATATTGTGTGCTCTCTCTTGATTGACATCCAGGGAGGAAGGTTACTGTTTATAACAAAAACATGCCACACTGAGTACGTAGAACGAAGCTCTCCAAATGGATTGACACCATAAGCTGCCAACGAAAGTCTAACATTAAGAGGTTATTCTTTAAAAATTGGCCACTTTTCTTCAATGTACTTCAATGGAGAAGTAGCTGCAGTCATTCGAAGAACATCGTCTTGAATTCTATTCTTTGAATGGAAATTCATAAAATGTGTTATACTTTGGCACCTGAACAACCGCTAGAAACGTGGAATTATCATAATATATTAAAGAACTTTGTGAGGCACCTTGTTTGACACTTTATCGGTTTGATATATACTTATTTGACATTGTGGGCATTCATTTCTAATGCACATTGTCCATAGTATATGGTATGATCATTAGGACATGCATCAATAGCCTAATAGTCCATTCCAATTTCTTTCATAATCATAGATATTTCTCGATATGTGTGTGGAAAAATATTTGAAGTCGGTAATAGAAATTCACCTAACAATCTACAAAATTCAAAACAATAAGTCGATGTAAACAATATTAATCATCAATATCGCATCCATACTAATTTACAAATTAGAAAACAATAGCAATATAGAAAAAAATTGAACCTTTTAAGTATTTGTGAACATGCAGGCATAAATAATTAACAAATTAAATACCTTAGTATCTGTGTAAGGCATGTGTTTTATAAACCATTCAAAAACTTCAAGTTCAACAACAACAATATAATAGATAAAATATTTGTTTTTGAGCTTTCATAAAGAGGTTGACATGACTTCTCGAGCAGAGGACCAACATCATGACTATCATCCTGGTTGTCCTCATCCATTAGAGAAAATGTGTCTTGGATCATTCTATGTATCTCATCTTCCTAATTTGAATCACTAAAGTTATCTCCATCCATATCATCATTAATAACTTGATCAACAACTTCAATATTATGATCTCGAAGTTCATCACCCTATAAAGGAGTATTTTTGCTAGTACCTTGCAAATAACTCTCTAGAGGTCGACATTTTGGGGGTATCATCTATATATTTAAAAAAAATGTAAAAACGTTAGTGTGTATATAAAATATAAAAATCCTGATAAGAAATATTACTAAAATTCATGACATGATGACTATTACAAAGAATACATAGAATATTGAATCCTCTTACCAAGGGACGATATTCATAACCCCCTTCGGCGTGCCCCTTCTCCCTACAATGTCTTTCAGTTGTTGTTATTAAAAGTCTTTTTATTTGCAATCCCCTAGAATCATAGAATTGGAAATAACATTTTCTATCGCCCCTCACCTCTAATGTCGCTCTTAACCAAGCAAGCTTTCTGTCATTTTCGTTCATAGTGACAAATCCTTGTACTGACAAGTAATTGTCTTACCTACACCATACCAAACAGTAAGTTGTCAAATTTTTATATTTTAGCTACTTCTTCATGATATCTTAGCTACTCATTTCGATTATGATATGTTTATTTACAGTGATCTACAATCCTCACAATTATTTCTTCTAAGACATTTTGACATGTTGTTTTTATTATTATCGATTAAATATTAAGATCGATATGCTTCAATGTGTACTTTAGAGTAGTGTGTACTGAATCACCATGGAAAATAATTACACACCATTTAACAAAAGTGGTCAAAATTTCTCAAACTTGAATCACTCGACACCACACACTAGCCTCTAAGTTGTTTTGTAGAGAAAATGTCAATCTTTGAAATTCACCACTAAAAAAAGAATGCCATCCACTTTTCATCCACAATTGGGTTGGGTTGGTTTAAATTATGACGTGTTGATTTGCAACTACATACAATGGTCACAATTTTATGCTACTTACAGTGGTCACGATTTTATTTTCTAAGACACTTTGGCATGTTCTCATTTTTCATTGTTTGACTAGTAGATTTCATCATGTTATCATAGATTTCATCATGAAATTTTATATTTTAGCTACTCCTTATTAATAGTGTATAAACAAGTTACATCAACTACAAACTAGAGTTAATCACTACATCTAGAATTGTGTGTGATTATAAAAAATTGAGAGAAACAACATCACATAAGAATACAATGTTATATGACTAACCTAACCTAATACTAGACTAAAAATATGAAATTAATATATATGTGCACAACATCATAGAAACACAAAAGTTAGAGAGCTAACAAGGTTGCTAAGGGATAGAATTAGACCTAAGAGGATTTGTTTTCCACTTTCTATTTCAAACATTATTCCAACTGGTAAAGTTATTATGAGTTGGTGGTTTTGTAATAAGGATTAAATTTACATAGGGAATTGTAGGCTCAAATTAATCTAGATTGATAATGACATCTGTTTTTAATGTTTGAATTGACTTGTTGATGGAGTAATTTTCCCTCTTCTTAAAATACTTCTTCGGAAAATATTTTTCTTGACATTTCACATGAATTTCCATAGAATATAATAACAAGATCCAAAAAAAAATGACATGAAATATGGTACCGAACATATAATATATTATCAAGGAAAAAACAAGCTACATGAAATTTCATTTGAACAAAAAATTACAAGTTAAATGAGTACATAAATAAAAAAACATACTAACCTTGCAAGTTCAAAATCCAAGCTATGTAGATCGAAAATTGGATTTGTTCAACCGCTAGGTGACGGAAAAAATAAACAACTCAAACAAAGGCCACGAACAGTGTTACAACTATAGAAATTGTGTCAATTGTGTCAGGTATATATAGATCGACTAGTCAACTAGTCGTTAGTAGATGCTTTTTGAGATAGGAAAAATATTCGTGGAAATAGCAATGAACTTTCATGGAAATAGCGATGAAAATCCCGTGCAATTTAAAAAACATATTCATGGTAATAAAGATGAAATTTCGTGGCAATAACGACGAATATTACGCCCAATTTAAAACAAAACATGAAAATAATGGAAACATGGAAAATTTCATGGAATAATCTGCCCATATGTAGTAGTGTGGTTATTTTGGTGTCCATCATGGACCGAAGGTTAGACCAATAGACACTTAGAAAATTATTGTCCCTCTTAAAAACAATGATCTTTGTCAATGAAAAATGAACCTAGACATGCTTAAAGAAGATCTTAGAAGTGGATTTTGTTGTGATGTTCTTCTTATAGGGTGACGAATTACAATATTAGAGTAGAAACAATCAACAACCATAAAAAATAAATTGTTACCATGCTTCGTTGAGGGGGTAGACCTAAAATAAAATCCATTGACATTGATTCCTAAGGCTTATCTAGAATGTGCAAAAGGGTGCGTATTCCTTACATTTTGATTGTAGGTTTAGCAATGGCATAGGAGTTTCATAATACAATATATCAATTGGCATCATGTAAGAGATTTAGTTGGTAGAAGTACTTCTGTATCACTACCACTAGCTTCTTCATGTCAAAATCCCTTTCCACCCAATCATAGTGTGCCTCTCAAATCATCTTCTCACTCTCACTTGAAGGAATACAGATATGGCCAAGATTAAATAGAAGTACATCTAATATATGAATGTCTAAAATTTGTTTACTAGCGAGTAGTGTCTTGCATGCAGCAGTGAAGTCAAGATCATTATTGTATATCTAGGTCCACTCTGAAATATCATGTCTACAATAATTTAGGATCATGGTCAGTACTAAAACTAAAGGTTGGGTGATGAATTTTTTAACTCAAATTATGCTTCCCTCTCTATACTAGATGTTTAGTTGGAATTGCTGAAGATACATGGACCATTGCTAATGTGTTTTTTTTGCAAATTTCCTTGCATATTCTGAGGCTTAAGGTCAACATGGATCATTGTTTCCTTTACCAAAATATCATTTTCCACTTGAGATAGGCTTGTACAATAGAGTATATATTCTTTTGATAGGTGGGGTATATGTAGCCTTGAGGGTATCTCAAGAAGTTATGAGCCATACGTGAGATCTCTTCCCCAAAGTCAGGGAGGTCATGGGTTTGACTCTATTCATTGCCTTGTCATTAGGATTTGTAACCAAGGTCAACATATTTCCTCGTTTATCATCCATGGATTGTGGGTAAGTACTTTGAGGGTATTTCGTGAGGTGTTTTCATTGGAGAAAAAAGGTGGGGTACCATGTCAAATAATGTCTCATTGTGATAGGATATTATATGTTAATGTTGTGTGATGACTACACTAATGCAATTATCTAAGGAATCTATATCAATTTCAAATGGTCATTTGTAGATATGGAAGAAGTGGGATTAGAAACCTGTAGAGGCAAATATTTATATCCTCAAATGATTTTTGCAATTCCTTAACCATAAAAAATTAAACTTTGATGCATGCTTGGTGATTTGGAGAAAGGGATAGGCGATATGACAAAACCCCAACACAAAGATATAGTAAAAAGTTAGTGAGACTCAAGAAACTACAAATATCCATTGGTATGTTTGGGGATGACCAGTTGAAAATGACTTGGATATTTGATAGATCCACATGCACACCAAGCTGATCCACTTTGTACTCCATATATTGAATTATTTTCATGTCGAATGAGAAATTATCTAGGTTGGCATATAACTTGTGCTATTACAATGCACTTATTACTTGTTGAATGCGCTTTATATGCTCTTTCCAAATTTTATTGAGGATGTGGATGTCGTGTAGGTATAAAACCACAAAAGAATAGGTGAATGGTCATATAATTTTTCTATCATCCCCATCAACAACATTGGTGCATTAATCAATCCAAAAGTTATGACCAACCACTCGAAGAGTAATTCCTTAGACTTAAAGGTTGTCTTCCACGCATCAGTTGGATTTATTAGCATTTAGTGATAGCCTGATTTAAGATCAATATTATGGAAAATATTGGGGCCTTTGATTTTATTGAGAAACTAATCAACCCAAGGAATGGGGTATAGGATCTTAACTATCATTTTTCTCAAGGATCTATAGTGAATACAAAGTTGTCTTGTTCCATTCTTCTTTTGAACCACCACAATAGGAATCCTACAAGGTGAGGTTCTTGGTCGAATGTTCCCTTTTTGTGTTATGTCTTGAATGTGGTGTTTTCTAACTTCCTCATAAAAAATAGAGCATTTATATATAGTTCCATTTGGAAAAGGGACACTCAATGTAACACCAATTGTATGTTTTACCTAATAGTTCTTAGGCCCACTCATGTAGGTGAGGTGAATCTATATTTGTATTTTTCAATTAACTAATCTACATATCTCTACTGCATAGAAGGACCCCTTACATAGGCCTTGGATGTCATGGTGATTTTCTTTTCTCCATTTGACCTCACTAGGAAGAGGACTAATATCCAAATTTCATAGATTATCTTATTGTACTACTTACTAGTGATAAGAGAGATTGTGGTTGTCAAGAATACCTATGGTTTCCTATAGAGGTAATCTCCATGGTGACAAGGACACCATGGGACCTAAACTAGTAAACATCATTACTTTTACACATCTATGGATTTTCTAAAATAAAATCAAAAACTTCAATATGGGAATTACCATATGATGCTTTATCTTTGAAGAGATTCATGTCATATTATAGGAGGCATAACTAACTAAAGTGGATGACTTGTCCCTACATTAACCAACCCATGGTGTATCTGTAAGGGTGTGGTGTCATTAGTATCATGATCTTCTTTACGATCTCTTTTTAGATCCAGTTATTTTGGTTTTCACTATTGACAATGAAATGCAATGATGTCTACTTCACACACATTTTTGAGTGGAGAGTCACTCACCTTCCTTATGCTCCTTGATTTCCTCTAGTTATAAATTTATGGTGGTGACACTAACATTGGATTCTGCGCCAATGATTCATTTTCCCCTATCTGTAGAATCATGTGGAATCATGGTTAAATCAACGTCTAAGGATTTAGATTTGACCAATAAAAACTATCTCATTGCAACATTAATTATTGTTGTGCCAAGGAATTTTTTAGAGGTCGCACCAATTTCCTATCTTTTGATTTCCCATTCTTCTTCCTTCCATGCATATTTGACCAATTGTTTTGAGGTTAGTTATCTTTAAATGGTCCTTTATTTTGAGAGTTAGGATCACCATTAAACCTCGTGTTTCACGTCAATGATCCATTTTCCCCTATTCATAGAATCTTATGGTAGTGGGGTCAAATCAAATTCTAAGGCTTTCAACTCAACCAAGAAAAACTATCTTCTGTGACATTCATTGTTTTTGTGCCAAGGGATTTTGTAGTGGTTGCACCACTTTCTTATCATTTGATTTCCCGTTCTTCTTCCATTCATGTGGATTTGAACAATTTATTTGAGGTTATTTATTTTTAGTTGGTCCTTTTTTTTAGAGTTAGGGTCCCCTTTACCCTTCTTGTGTTGTGGTTAATTTCCAGTCACAAATTCTTTCTTACTATTATGTTGAATTTTTTTTCTCAGTATTGACCTCGCATAATGGTAAGTGTCTCTCAACAAATAGATTTATATAAACTCCATTTTTATTTGGATTAATTTGTGTAGGTTGCTTCAATTCTTTAGAACAAATTCTTATAGACTTGAATAACTAGTTTTTTACATAAGGTATGAATGGTGTCATTGTACTCTGATACAATTTTGTCTTAACCTAAGAGTAATATTTTCCATCTCATGTATCTACCTTTTGACCCCAAAATGTGCCATTTGATGCCTCAAAACAGATCTAGAAGGCTCTAGACCCCAAATCTCCAGACTAGGACATGCCACTAAAATGGGGCCTCCAAGCCAATTCCTCCATTTTTTCCATCTTGAAAGTACCGAGATAGATGAAAATTATATCATGATACACTTTCGATCAGCTGAAAGGACTTGGGATCAAATTAAATTTTTGGTCTATATTTCTCCCTTCTTAACTCTTTATGATTTTTATTTTATTTGGTATACATTTTATTTACGCCTTATCAAAATAAAAATCATTTAGTATTGCATATTTATCTTTGTCCCTGAACATTGTAATGTCCCTGACCAACAACACCACTATCGGGCAACACTACTACGGAACATACCTTGACTTCTACAAACTAACTCAGATAACGCTACCCAAACAACTTGGCCATCCACAGGCTAGGTAACGCCACCACGTGAAATCACACACACACACACACACACACACATATAACATGCATTTTAATCGAATTGTATATATATGTATGTATATATATACATATATATATGTATATATATACATAAATATATGTATATATGTATATACATATATGTATATATGTATATACATATATGTATATTTGTATATACATATATACATATATGTACATATATAGATATATCTATATATATATAGATATATGTACATATATAGATATATGTATATACATATATACATATATGTATGTACATAT
>ML782265.1:888811-924299 GCA_009831015.1 Picea engelmannii
ATATATATATATATATATATATATATATATATATATGTACAATTCCATCGGCCAGTACACATCCCTTACCTTGGGCTTCAACAACATGCTAGAACAAAAGTCTTAGAGTAGGAGAACTCACTTCCCAGCAGACTCTATCACCTGGGAGAGCTACTCACAGGCCTGACAACCTGCTTCTTCAATTCATCTCCTAAGAAATACTGCAACATCATTCAACTGGCATACGGGTGATAGCAGCAATAAGAAACAATTATGGACACCGAAAATGGTAACAACCTAATTATAAGACACAACATGTCTTAGGCGAACACAAGTCATCAACCCTAAATAGTTAAGGCACGAACTTAGATTTGTAGTGTGGATAAACCTAGGTTCACAGGACATACAGGTCGGATTTTCCCTCCCTGACTAGTTTCTTAGATGTGCGAGGTTATGCAGAGGGCAGCTGTAGAGGTCCCAACAAGTTATACGACGGATGGGAAATGGCAAGCGAACCCCCTTCCTGTGAGCGGTTTTCTCAACTGTCCGTAGGTAACCAGAGGTCGACATCCGAGGAAAATGAGTTCAGGCGGAGGATGGAAGAATGGGGAGAGAAGCACCAACACAGTTTGACTCTTGGGTTTTAACTGCATGAGCCTAGGTTGACACCTGTCTTCCCGGAGTTCCATGCATCTCTACTTAGCATATGTTCCTTTTTCCAGGAACGTAGGACAACACTCAACATGCCAACCTTAACCTTCAGGAATTAATAATAAAATATTATTCCTCTAGAGGTAAGCCCCCTAGCTTAGCCCCTAAGCTTAAACACTTAGCCTCCTCCCTTGCCCAACCTTGTGGTAGCTTATTCCCCCATCACTCTTCTTCGTGGTTGGTCTACATGCAACAGTGTAAATTTTATTAATGATGCGAGTACTTACATATACAATATCAGGCTTATTGGCCTTAACATCTGGCTCACCAGCCTAATAAACACATAAGTCTCTCAGCTTATAACCATTCATCTCAATAGCCTATAACCATATTTACAATAATTGGGGCTTGTCCTTTGGGTATTACAATCCCCTCCCCTTACTTTTGCAATTTCCTCAGTGCAAATTCTTTACACAACATCAACAAGATTTTCAAAATCTTCAAAAAGATGTGGGTACTTTGTCCACATAGCATCTTCATGCTCTCATGTCACATCTTGAGGACACTACCAGGTCCACTAGACTTTTACAAGCCCTATGGCTCGATTCCGGAGTTGCTTGCTTTTTCGGTCCAGTATACGCACCAGATGCACTTGCAAGACGCCTTCTTTCTCCACCTGAATCACATTCCAATAAATTACATGATTTCAGGTATATATTTCTTAAGCAATGAAACATGAAACACATTATGCACAGTCATGGATACAGGAAATGCAATCATATATGCAACTAGTCCAATCCATTCTAGGATTTCAAATGGCCCACAAAATCTGGCTACCAACATTGAATAGTTTCCCAGCCTCAGGGAGATTCTATTGGCTTTCACTTTTAGAAAAAAATGATCACCCACTTTAAAATCCCTCTGGATCCTGTTCTTGTCAGCATAACTCTTCTGCCTGTCTTGGGCAGCCTTTAAATTCTGCTTAATCTTCAACATTTGTTCTTCCATTTCCTTGAGCAACTCTGGCCCAACTATTGCCCTATCAGTTGGGTTATCCCATATTACTGGGGTGTTTCACTTTCTACCATAAAGTTCTTCAAATGGGCTCATCTTCAATGATTCTTGATACCCATTGTTGTAGGCGAATTCTACCAAGTGTAGGTAGTCTTCCCATTTAGATGGTTTGTCCATCACATACATCCTTAGCATATCTTCTATCACTTGGTTTACCCTCTCTGTTTGTCCATCAGACTCGGGATGATAAGCAGTGTTGAAGTTCAGATTCGTTTTGAACCCTTTGAATAAACCCTTCCAAAACTTTGAAGTGAACTTCGGGTCTCTATCAGACACAATTAAATTGGGAATATCGTGCAATATTTTTACTTCCCTCATATAGATATCAACAACATTAGTTTCCTTGTGAGTAGTCTTTAATGGAATGAAATAAGCATCTTTCGTAAGATTATCCACTACCACCATGATTGAATCATGCTGCTTGTCAGTTCTGGGAAATCTTGTGATGAAATCCATTGCTACTACCTCCCACTTCCACTCAGGAATGGGTAAAGGCTGTAAAAACCCTGTTGGGTGCCTATGCTTAGCTTTTGACCTTCTAGCATTCCATACATCTGGCGATGTATTCTCCAATTTCTTTCTTCATACCTGGTCAAAAGTAATGTCTCTTGACTACTACCACAGTTTTATGATATCCAACATGCCTTGCATAAGGCACCTTATTCATTTCATTCAAAACCATAAGTTTCAAGTCCTGGACATTAGATACATAAATTATGTTCTTGTACAGAAGTGCTCCATCATCTTCCAATTTATAATTTTCCACTTTTTGTGGCATCTCACCTTGTTGTAGCTTTGCTACCAAATCCCTGTACTGCAAATCTACATTTGCATCCTCCAAAATTCTCCCTTTAATATCAGTTTGGTACATGCTAATGGTCATGGCATGCAATTTATGCACTTTCCTGCTGAGAGAATCAACCATTTTGTTTTCCTTTCCTTTGATATGCTTGATATCAAAGTCATACTCACAAAGAAACTCCAACCACCTACTATGCCTAGCATTCAAAGTTGGTTGATCAAAAAAATACTTCAGACTATTATGGTCTGCCCTTAGTTCGAACCTCCTTCCCATGAGGTAATGCCTCCATTTCTTTAGAGTGTGTATTATGGCTTCCAACTCCAAATCATGAGTTGAATAGTTCCTTTCGTGCTCTTTCAACTTTCTGGATCCATAGAAAATTACACATCCATTCTGACTGAGGACTCCTCCCAGTCCTTCTTTGCATGCATCTGTACACACTACAAAGTCTTCATTCGGATCTACAATCCTTAGGATTGGAGCACTGGTTAACAACTACTTCAATCGCTGGAAGATTTTCTCACATTCTTCAATCCATTGAAACTTCTTCTCCTTCCTTTGCAAGGAAGTGATAGGGTGAGCTATCCTTGAGAACCCTGCAATAAACTTTCTGTAATAACCCACTAGATCCATAAAGGATCTAACTTCTATCACATTCTTAGGTGCTGACCATTCTCTGATGGCCTCTATCTTCTCAGGATCTAATGGGTGTTCTATATGCACTAAAAACACACTAAAACCCCTCAATTAAATTGTCAACCCGGGGTAAGTAAACTTAGAGTTTTAGAGATATATATGCCAAGGTAGAAAGGTTGGTAGTATAGTATAACTAAGGAAACGGGATATTGAAGGGATAATCTACTCAAGCAAAGACTACTAATGATCAAACTCTACTAATAAACTTAAACTATATACCCTAAATAACTTTTGAACAAAGGATTGATGGATAGTCCTAAGAAAGAAAATGAAAACCCTAATTAAATAAAACTAACTTAATCATGACAATAAGGAAAAGAAAAGTATCTACCTAATAAGAAATAACAACAACAAACTACTTTAATTAACCTATTCAAATTCAATAAGCAATTATCCTATTAAAGAAAATAAACAAACAAGCAACTACCCTATCAAAGAGAAATAGACAAGCAAGCAACTACCTTATTAAAGAAAATAAACAAGTAAGAAAACAACTAACTAGCCTATGATAACTTCTATAGAAAGTAAACTAATTAAGATTACTCAATAAGCAACTAATCAAGCTAAGAAGTAAGTGAATTCTATTCTTAAATCAAACTCACAACTAATTCTAATTTACAAAAGGAAATCTTAATCTACTAAATTGAAAGCATTATGACAATAAAAGTGATTAACAAATAATATTTAATCTATGATAAGAAACTATTCTTTAATCTACCAAAGAAAGAAGACTATTCTCTAACTACAAAAGCAAGGAAACTATCCTCTAATCTATGAAAGCAAGAAAACTCAAACATAGTGTTGATGGTTATGTCTCCGGTGTCTTATAATATCACGATGACACTTAATAATTAACGATAATTCAAGAGGGATAAACTTGATATTGACTTCGATAGAAAAGCGAAAAGTGTGAATTAGACAATCCGGTGAGAACTTAGCCATTATAGAAGGGACATCAACTATTCTGCATATCCATGTGATTATTCAATCATGCATTAATCATCAACAGTATAAAAACACTATTCTAGTAAATTCATTTGCATTTTATGTTAATTAAGAAAATTCATACTACTTAGATTCATAACTGAAAACTAAACTCAATAATCAACTTTAAATTAAAATTGCAACCTAGATCTAAAAATGAAATTGCATAAGGTAAACTAAACTAGTCCTATTTTAACAATTCAAATTGCAAAAGAGGAAATACTCATAAAACAAAAATTAAATACTATTTCATCATATGACAAGAAATTAAATGAGAAAACTAAATAACAATTTAAATAAGAAAAACTAAGAAACATCTATATAGACAAACTAGAATTGAAAGCTAAAAACTAATAACTATCCATCCACCAAAACCTTGTCAAGGAAATCATAAACTAAAAACTTTGTTTTAAACTCTGTTTCAGCATAAATAAAACCTAGTTATCACCTAACTATGCACAGGGTTAGTATCTAAGCTTACAAGATTATCTCCTATTAAGTAATAGATCATTTCATATTAACAATAGCCTCCATAATAACCTGCAAAACTGAACTAAACTAATTAAATTACAAACAACAAGTTATAGAGTAAGGAAGCATAACGAAAAAATCATGTACAAGAAATGAATAAAATGACAACTACACTATTTAATGCACAAACAAACTAATTGGATATTCACCCAGACTACTGGTGGGCCCCCCAACAAGTCATTTCTAATCTTCAAAGATGAACCACGAGCTCAACAACATGGATTAAACATTAAATAAAAAACCCAGTCTTTACAGAGTTTTAGCAAAATGTATATGAAAATAACAAAACATAGATGAATTGTCTTTTTCTCTCTAACCCCCTTTGTCTAACCAATGAGGTGGTATTTATAGTTTAACAAGCTGAGGGGTCGACCAATGGAAGGGTTGACCTTCTTTAAAAACAACAAATCGCTTTTAATGCGCCCTAACTATCGGTGGCTTCTAGAAATAAGGAGAGCCAATAATTGCCCAGCATAACAACCCAAATCGAGTTGTCAAAAGTTCAGTAGATGGAGGCCATGAGCACAAGAAAAACCCATGTCTCTGATTCTCCCATCGCTAGCCGTCGATATGCTAACCGCCAAATCTCCCATGGTTTTTGTGCAGGACGGAGTGCCAGATGGAGTACCGGACTAAGTGTAGGATGGAGTGTCGGACGGAGTGTCTTATGAAAAAATGAGTTGCGATTTTTCCATGCAACACACACAATGTGAATTAGTTTCCTGGAATCATAAGAACATGTTGAATTACACTCAAAAGTCATCATAAAACATGAATCATGCATACCTGGTATGGATCATAGCGATTTGACAAAAAATCTCTTCAAAACTCTTCAAAATAGGAAAACGCATATCCATATTCGGCCAAAATGGATCTAATGAATGTCATTAAATCAATCATATCACGGGCCCAACATTACCCCTACACCTAATATTTTGAAGGTCCCACTGCAAACAAAAATAAATCTCCCCTCATGACTAAGCTTGTTGAGTAGGATCATGTAACGTTCCCCTGGCCACCCGCAGGCCGGGGTACGCCACTCCAGAGCAACCACTCATGCTATGACACCATTCGATAACATTACCAGCCTTAACATGCCAGACCATGCTACTCTAGCAAACTCTTTTGTTCCCTTACTGCGGAACATACAGTAACATACCTAGTAGTCAACTGAGCTATGCCACATAAATTTTACTCTTTAAACTGCATGCTACTAAAACATATACATACAACACTCTTGCGGAAGCTTTACATATAAACATAAACAAACAATTACTTTCTATAACATATGACTTTTATACTGAAATAGCAGTAACTACAGATATGCAACATTTACAGGGAATTACCCATAAACATACATGCAATTATAGTCACATATATGATAAACCGTAACATAGGCATGTAAATAACAAAACAACATATCATTTTATCATACAATTGGTACTTATCTTAGAAATATTGTCACCAACTTCATATAGACCATCCACGAACCTCCTAGCCATAGACTACACTGTTCATCACTCTCAACAGTGAGTCACCCCCGAGTTAGGACAAAACTCCACCCAGAGTAAAGGGTTCCTATCTAGGCTAAGGATCATGGACAACAGAAAAGAATCTGTCTCAGGTGCTCACTCAACTAATATCCTACAACCTCTCATTCTCCACATGCATGTCCCACCCAAGGATGTGTTCCCCTTCTCTGCTCAACAGTCCCTCGGCTGCCCCACTTCCCTTCCATGGATTCAGCAACAGGCCGGACTTGAAGTCTTAGAGGGTTGTAGCTGAAGTTTAGCACCTTCAAGAATCAATCCCCAACAATTATCTATCTCAGAGAATTTCTCACTCACCTCACAACCTGCTTCTTCAATCCCGCTCCAAGCTAACCAGGTACACCAACCGAGAAGGGCTATGGGAACAAGCTCGGCTATGGGAACAAGCTCCAGAATGTTGAAATGGTTGTCGCAAGGATAACATAATGCATGAGTGAAAATGGTCATGGAATCATTGACTGGATAACTGAGTGTGGAAATGAATCACTATGAACTCTTCATGAAAGTGATGGTGAGCATGATTTGTCAGGCTGCTGGTAAGGTATCCCGTGAAAAGTCACCAAATGAGCTACATCCTCCACGATATGAATGCATGTCCCCAAATTGACACTTGTGATATTGGAATTTACTTTGGTCCACTTTTCCCCAACTTTATAACTTAGGATAAAATAATTATCCATACGTTATGCTTTGGGAAATATTAATATAATATTCCCTTGAATTTTGGCCCTCCCTTTCCCTAACTGGTGAAGTTCAGTCCCCCATCTCTTTTATAGTGGTCGATTAGCGCACATCGATGTATTTTATATTAATCATGAGTCAATTACAAAGTAGGCGCATTGCCCGTTGACATCTAGGCATTTCGGCCTAATAGCAAAGCATAAGCATCCTTGCTTATAATAATCGTCTCACCATCCTAAAACACATATCATATACACAAGGCTTGTTGTCCTCCATACTGTGCACACCTTAGTTACTGTGCAAAGTATCCTGGAATGTGCATATTACATCATTTTACTACGCAGTTCATGCACACACTATGCCACATGACGTGCATTACCAAATGAGGTCAAAACAACTCACCAGCTTAAGTACATTTATTTTACATTTACAATTGGGTTTGGCCGATGGATATTACAATCCCCTCCCCCTATTTATGCACTGTCCTCAGTGCATCATACACCCATATATTATAGAGTTTTCAAAAATCTTCAAAAGGATGCAGGTATTATGTCCACATTGCATCTTCATGCTCCCAAGTAGCATCCTCAGGACCGTACCAGGTCCATTAAACCTTTACAAGCCCTATGGCTCGGTTCCGGAGCTATTTGACTTTCCGGTCCAAAATGCGCACCGGATGCACTTGAAAAGCACCTTCTTGCTCCACCTGAACTGCATTCCAATCAATAACATGATTAGCATCAAGTATATATTTATTTTGCAATGATACATGGAAGACATTATGAACAGACATAGACGCAGGTAATGTAATCATATAAGAAATTGGACCAATTCTCTCTAGGATTTCAAAAGGCCCACTAAATCTGGCTACCAACTTGGCGCAACTTCCAAACTTCAGGGAACTCTTGTTAGCTTTCACTTTCAGGAAAACATGATCACCCACTCTGAATTCTCTATGGGTTTTGTTCTTATTGGCATAACTTTTCTGTCTGTCTTGGGCAGCTTTTAAATTCTGCTTAATTTTTGTCATCTGGTCCTCCATTTCCTTGAGCAACTCTGGCCCAACTACTATCCTATCAGCTGGATTATCCCAACTCACTAGAGTAGTGCTTCAAATAGGCTCATCTTCAATGATGTCTGATACCCATTTTTGTACGCGAATTCTACCAAGTGTAGGTAGTCTTCCCATTTTGATGGTTTGTCCATCACATACATTCTCAATATATCTTATATCACCTTGTTCACCCTTTCTATCTGTCTATCAGACTCGGGATGATAAGTTGTACTAAAGTTCAGATTTGTTCTGAATCCTTTGAACAATCCTTTCCAGAAATTCGAGGTGAATTTCGGGTCTCTGGCGGACACAATTGCTTTAGGAATCCCGTGCAATCGTGCCACTTCCTTCATGAAAATATCAATAACCTTTGATGCCTTGTGCTTAGTTTTCAGTGGAATAAAATGGGCATCTTTCGTAAGCTTGTCCACCACCACCATGATCGAATCATGTAGCTTTCATGTTCTAGGAAATCCTGTAATAAAATCCGTTGTCACCACTTCCCACCTCCATTCAGGAATGGTTAAAGGTTGCAGTAACCCTGCTGGGTGCCTATTCTCAACTTTCACTTTCTGGCATTCCAAACATCTAGAGATGTACTCAACGATATCTTTCTTCATACCTGGCCAAAAGTAATGGCTCTTGATCACTGCCATAATTTTTTGATATCCAGGGTTCCCTGCATAAGGAACATTATGCATTTCATGAAAAATCATATGTTTCAAGTCCTGGACATTTGGAACAAAAATCATGTTCTTGCGCAACAATATTCCATCTATTCCCAACTTATAATTATCCACCTTCTGAAGCATCTTACCCTATTGTAGAATTGCTACCAATTCTTTGTACTGTAGATCTGCATTTGCAACCTCTAGAATTTTTCTTTTAATATCAGTTTGGTACATGCTAATGATTGTAGCATGTAATTAATGCACCTTCCTGCGGAGTGCATCAGCGACTTTATTCTCTTTCCCCTTGATATGATTTATATCAAAGTCATATTCACTTAGAAATTCTAACCATCTACTTTGTATAACATTTAGATTTGGCTGATCAAATAAATATTTTAGACCATTATGGTCTGTTCTTAGCTCAAACCTATTTCCCATAGGTAGTGTCTCCATTTCCTCAAGGCATGCACTATGGTTTTCAACTCCAAATCGTGAGTGG
The DNA here is from genome assembly GCA_009831015.1 of Picea engelmannii. Taxonomy (NCBI): domain Eukaryota; kingdom Viridiplantae; phylum Streptophyta; class Pinopsida; order Pinales; family Pinaceae; genus Picea; species Picea engelmannii. The sequence goes on from ML782265.1 coordinate 897,984, forward strand.
CATAGTTTCTTTCATGATCCTTCAACTTACTTGATTCATAACATATGACAAACCCGTTTTGACAGAGGACTCCACCAAGTCCTTCATTACATGCTTCGATGCATACAATGAAGTCTTCTTCTGAGTTTACGATCCTTAATATTGGATCACTTGTCAATAATTGTTTCAAGTGTTGGAAACTTTTCTCGCAATCTAGTGTCCACTGAAACTTCACTCCCTTTCTTTGCAAAGAAGTGATTGGGTGTGCAATCTTTGAGAATCCTTCAATAAATCTTTTGTAGTAGCCTGCAATACCCATGAATGATCTCACCTCTATCACATTCTTGGGTGTTGACCATTCTCTAATGGCCTCTATCTTCTCAGGATCCACTGTTATCCCATCCTTTGAAATGATATGCCCCAATTAATGAATCTTTTTCTGATAGAATGAGCACTTGCTCAATTTGGCATATAACTGACGCTCCCTTAATACTTGCAACACCATCCTAAAATGGTGTTCATTCTCTTCCTTTGACTTGGAATATATAATAATGTCATCCAAAAAGACAATTACAAACTTGTCCAAATACTCTTAGAAAACACCATTCATTAAGCACATGAAAATAGCTGGTGCATTTGACAACCCAAATGGTACCACTGTGAACTCATAATGACCATACCTTGTTCTGAAGGTGGTCTTGCTAATATCTTCTTCTTTAATTCTTACCTGATGGTATCCTGATCTGAGATCTATCTTTGAAAATATTTTTGCATCCTTCAATTGATCAAAGAGGTCATCAATCCTTGGTAGAGGATACTTGTTCTTAAAAGTCACTTTATTCAACTGTCTGAAGTCAATACACAACCTTAGTGTTACATATTTCTTTCACACAAACAAGACCAAGGCACCCCAAGGTGACATGCTTGGGCGTATATACCCCTTCTTCAAAAGTTCTTCAAGTTGCATTTGCAACTCCTTCAATTCTGGTGTACTCATTCTGTAAGGAGTCTTTGATATTGGCGCTGCCCCAGGCATCAAATTTATAGATAAATCAATGTCTCTCCTTGGGGGTAGTCCGGGTACCTCCTTGAACACATCTTCAAAATCTTCCAGGACTACATAATCTTCCAAATTTGGCACCTTATATCTAGGTGTCTCTGCCAAATGAACTGCAATTATTTGACATCCTTTTCTGTAACATTTATTCAGCTGCAATGCTGAAATTTCTCTAATGGTTACTGCCTTGGGGATTCCTCGTACCTTCCTTAGTTTCTCTTCCTCATACAGAAAAGTAAATTCTTTGTTGTGATAGTCTAAGAGAGTGTGATGTTGGTCCAACCAATCCATCCCAATTAGACAGTCATAGAAACCTAAAGGCAATATGTTTAAATCTTCCTTGGTGTTCAATCCATTCATGTCTATGAGGCATGACTTAACCATCTCATTAAATTTTCTTTTGGCTCATGTAACCAGTTGTACCAACAAGGATTTCCCATTCTTGCTTCTTGGCAATTGCAAACTTTCTGCCATCTTAGGGTCTGTATAACTATGACTAGATCCTGAATCAATTAAAATATCAAGGGTTTGGTTGTTGATCATACCTTTCACTTCAATCATGTGGGACTGATACTCTGCTTGCTTGTTGTCCAGGGCTGCATAAATCCTTGGAACATATATGCCCATGCCCATCACAGTTTTAGCTTGTTGTAAATTGTAAACAACCCTACCCTTTTCACCTCTATGAGGACAATCTCTGAACCTATGGTCCCCTTTACAACCCTAACATTGCATAGGTGGTTGCCTTGGCTCTTGACTCCCTGTGTGAATTGTTTTGGGTTCTTTAGGCATTTGTTGTCCTTGTGGATTATTTCTGAAGAATGGTGGCTTAGCTCCCTTTTTCCTCTGATCCATACTGAATTTCTTATTGTCTTCCCAAGCCTTTTGGAAAGATGGCCTTGCTTTCTACTAATCATATAGGCATTTATCTCTCCTTATTGTCTCTTCTAATGTCTTGGGATCATCATATTGTATTTTTTCACTGATGAGCGATGGAAATCCACTTAAATACCTTTGAATTTTGACTGTCTCATCTGTGATGAAAGAGACATACTTTAGTAGTTCTAGAAACCTTCTCTCATATTCATCTATGGTCATACTTCCAAGCTTGAGTTCAAAGAACTCTTTAATTTTCTTGTCATAGTATCTCTTAGTCAAGTACTTCTTCTCAAAATACTTCTTGAATTCCCTCCAAGTAACACTTTTCTCTACAATGTGTTGTACCTTCACAAGTCGATCCCACCACATGGAGGCCTTTCCTTTGAGTTGATAGATAGTGATTCTACCTTCTGCATGAGAAGAATAATTATGCAATTGAAAATACTTCCTCTTGCCTAGTAACCATGTTTCTGCATCTTCATCCTTCTTGTGCTCACCATCAAATGTAGGAGGTTTTATTTTGTTCATTTCTCCTCCCAGCTCATCCACCCCAGATCTCTTATACCTTCTGATAGGGAATAGACTCGAGCTGTTGCCTGCTCTCTTATTGGAATGCCTTTGGGAATGATGGTGATGTCTACTAGCACTTTTTACTTTTCTTTTCTCCTATGAAGGTTGGTGACTCCCATATTTACTTGAGCCACTCTCCTTAACCAATTTCTTTTCTATTCTATTCAAACCATCCAATAGCCATGTTGAAGTAATCCTGCTGCTCTTTGGCTTTCATAAGCCTTTCATTATCAGCTTTATGGCTTTGGACATCCTTTTGCAAATTCTTAATGGTCTCATACATATTCATATCTTCATTCCTTTCTTCTCCATGTCCGTTGGAGTTCGTTCCTTCCATGCCCAAATGGAAATCCACCCCTCTGGTCTCATCTTACTGACTATAATTCCTCTGTTCCTCTTCCATTCCTATGGACTCTGCACTGGTCTGATCCGATTGAGTTGTTGTTAATTCTACAAAATGTGCAGCCATCGAAACTTATCAGGCTAACAATTCAACAATTCATGAGAATATGCACCATTTTGGTTCAATATACACATCAAAATTATCTCTCTCAATTTCCTGGTGTTATCACCATGACAATTCTAGATAAGACCCAAGTCTCGAAAACACAGATGTGTGGTGCCTTCAGAGATACACTTATATAAGAAGGTGGTTTGCCAAAACCACTTTCGCCAAGATGTGGTATCACGTGTCTCAACATGTCAAATCCACCACTCATGGAGTGGATGACGGCTTAGTTAGATCACCCTACTTCACTCATTCGATACTTCACAACCATGTGATGAACTCAAAAGATAATCATTCAAAATGGATTGGCCGAGCATGGAAACCTAACGCTTTTGTATGTAATCCGTCTGCGCTTCATAATTGGAATTCTATAATTACCACACCTCAAGTATGAAGATATCTGCGTATCCATAACTAAAGTAATCTCCAGACTGTTCAAATTTCTGCTCTCTGTTAAAACACCTTTTGGTATCCACAACCTAAGATACATGGACAAGGCTAAATTGAGTGAGACTGGTTATTCGAGCAACGTGCTAGACTTTCCTGTGAATAAGAAGGAAAGGGTCCGTACGCACATTCTAGAAACTAAGTTTCACACAGAGCCAACTATAGACTCATGGTTGGAAGTGAGGCTGAATCCCACTATAAAGGATTTAGTCATCAACAGGCCAGCCGCTAAGAAGAAAAGGAGCAAGCGGAAAAAGAAGGAGGAATCTATGGCTGAAGCAGTCGAAAGCATTGAATAGAATCAACCGGTTGGTTAGATTCTTCCTTAAAGGAAGAGATCGCTAAGATGAAGTAAGTCTTCAACTAAAATAAGCATGTCTCAACGAATTTTGAACAACCAGTAGCAGAGGTAAAGAGTACCAAAGATGATAGGTCTGTTCTTTAGACGTCCCTTTTTCACAACAAGCTAACTGTTGTCATCCCCCTTTTGTAATTTTCTGATTAATACAATTATATAAATACAGAAACGGATTTTAGACTGTTTTATTACAATTTTTATCTGGTGATGTTATGAATCTTGTTTTCTTTTATAATAAGTTTTTCTTGTAATCTTATATTTTATTTTCATCTATCTGAATCAGAGGAAATTAAAACTCGAAATTATTTTTAATTAATGCTTCGATGCGGTTGTGTGTTTCTTTTTCTTTTATTATTATGAAATTTAAACTCATACTAATCACCTTCCAAGCAACTTCACGTGCATTAAACTTTGACCTGTTCATTTATATTTTTTGTGCATAGAAATATCACAAGGTAAAACGCTTTTCTACGCACCTAAATCTACAGTGCATTTCTTCTTAGTCGCACCGACAACTTACACACACTACTCTTGCGTTGTGTGCCAATATCCACTGCACACAGTTTTGGTACCGTGCACTGATATTCCACATGCATTTCATTCTATGCATGCACCATGTCAAGTTTAATATATTCCATCGCGCCCAAATATCTATGCACACCACTGAATACACCATCGCGAAACAACTTATACTCATACTTATGCACGTCCCAACAAAACTCCTCTGCGTTAAGAAATACTTGCGCACCCCATGTGCACATTACTATGTGTGTGCTCACCATGCAAGGATAAATTTAGTGTGTGCATCCGCACATAATGATCTTCCACGTAGCACCACAATTTACCGCTCACACTGGCACACCAACGTTTTCCCGCATGGTGACAAAATTTACTGTGTGTGCCAGCACACCAACCTTTTCCATGGACACTTCGTGATTCCAATTTTGGTCACCTCGAAGTTACTCTTCTATGAATATTCACTTCAACTGAACCCATCTGGCCCACCCAAGCTTAGTGTTGAACTGAATCTCTGATACCAATTTGTAATGTTCCCTCGACCACTCGCAGGCTGGGGTACACCACTCCATAGCAATCAGTCATGCTCTGACACCAGTCGGTAACATTCCCAGGCTTAACAAGCCGGACCACGCTACTCTAGTGAATGCTTTCGTTCCCTTATTGCGGAATATATGGTCACATACCCAATAGTCAACTGAGTTATGCCACATAAATTTTACTCTTTAAACTGCATGCTACTAAAACATATACATACAATACTCTTGCGAAGGATTTACATATAAACATAAACAAACAATTACTTTCTGTAACATACGAATTTTATACTGAAATAACAGTAACTACAGATATGAAACATTTACAGGGAATTAACCATAAACATACATGCAATTATAATCACTTATACGATAAATTGTAACATAGGCATGTAAATAACAAAACAACCATAGACTAAACTATTCATCACTCTCAACAGTGAGTCACCCCTGAGCTAGGACTGAACTTCACCTAGGGTAAAGGGTTCCTATATAGGCTAAGGCTCATGGACAATAGGAAAGATTATGTCTCCGGTGCTAACTCAACTAACAACCTACAACCTCTCATTCCCCACATGCTTGTCCCACCCAAGGAAGTGTGCCCCTTCTCTTCTCAACAGTCCCTTGGTTTCCCCACTTCCCTTCCAGGGCTTCAACAACAGGCCAAACTGAAAGTCTCAGAGCGTTGTAGTTGCAGTTTAGCACCTTCAGGAATCAATCCCCAACAATTCTCTAGCTTAGAGAATTGCTCACGGGCCTGACAACCCGCTTCTTCAATCCCACTCCAAGCTAACCAGGTACACCAACCGAAAAGGGCTATGGGAACAGGCTTCGAAATGGTGAAATGGTTGTCTCAAGGATAACAGAATGCGTGAGTGAAAATGTTCATGGAATCATTGATTGGATAAATGAGTGTGGAAAGGAATCATTGTGAACTCTTTGTGAAAGTGATGGTGAGCATGATGGTCAGGATACTTGTAAGGTATCCCGTGAAAAGTCACCAAATGAGCTATGTCCCCCATGATATGAATGCATGTCCCCAACTTGACACTTGTCATATCAAAAGTTACTTTGGTCCACTTGTCCCCAACTTTATAACTTAGGATAAAATAATTATCCATACGTTATGCTTTAGGAAATATTAATATAATATTCCCTTCACTTTTGGCCATCCCTTTCCCCAACTAGTGAAGTTCAATCCCCCATCTATTTTATCGTGGTCGGTCTGCGCGCATTGATGTATTTTATATTAATCATGAGTCATGTACAAAGTAAGCACATTTCCCTTTGACATCTAGGCGTTCCGGCCTAATACCAAAACATAAGCATCCCTACTTATAATAATTGGCTCACCAACCTATAACACATATCATATACACAAGTCTCGTTGTCCTCCATACTGCGCACACCTTAGTTACTATGCACGGTATCCCAGACTGTGCATATTACATCATTTTACTGTGCAGTTCATGTGCACACTATGCCACATGGCGTGCATTACCAAATGAGGTCAAAACAACTCACCATCTTAAGTACATTTATATTACATTTACAATTGGGTTCGGCTAAGGGATATTACAGATCAACTTTAGAAGCTTCTCCTTCTTGCTGTGAAGATTTGGTCTTGTGCCTCTTGTGTTGCTTTAATTGTGCCCTGAGGTTACTATTGGATTTGTTCATATCATCAACCAACCTTTGAAGGGAATTCACCTTTTCTTGGAGGACTGCATTATCGTGATAAATATGTGTGTCCATAGTCTTCCTATCTTCCAACTATAGCAACAGCTGAAAATTCTCTTTTTTTAGCTTCTCAATAGCTGGAGTAGGATCAATTATCTCAGAGGAAGGCTTGGTTCCTTTGAAAGATGTAGAGTGTCTGTCATTCTTAGGATCTAGGGTAGGCATATGTGAGGTAGGGGTAATAGGGAGTTGATGAGGAGAAGTCGGTTCAGATTTTGTCTTCCTATGAGGCTCCAAATCATCTTCAAACACTTCCCTAAGTATTTTGTGAGGACTCTCGAGATCGAAGGACACTTGGATAGGTTCTGAAGTAGTCAGGGGTTTTGCATAATGTTTCCCTCTTATGCTCCAGGTACTCTTTCGAAATGGTCCTCTATTAAATCGATTAGCTCCTCTCCTATTTGTGGGAATTGTAGGAAAGTCTTGTTGAATTACTTCTTGGAGATTTTTGGGTGTAGGATCAAGAGATATTGAAGGCATTGGGGGTTTAACAATAGGCTTCTTGGTATTTTTTCCCAATGAGGTTGCAAGGGGTTTCAACAAGATTCTTGGATTTTTGTTCTGGTAAAGAAATGGATTGTGCAGGAGGGTTTGGAGTACTTGGAGAGTGGGGTTTGGATGGAGAAATAGTCCTTATATCCAATGTCATTTTTCTAGTCTTGATTGTCAAGTGAGGGTTTGCAAATTGATAAATGAATGCATCCCAAATTTTCCCTTGTTTTTCTAATTTCGCTAAAACAAGAAGTTTGATAAGGCCATGGTGAAAGAGGCTGTTGTGGGGGTTGGTTACATTCTTCCTCACTTGAGAGGACATCTCCTCTAAGATCTTTAAAAAGTAGAAGGGAAAATTCTATGGTTTATTGAACTGAAAGTGGGCTAACAATCTAAAGTGACAGGATTTAAAGGTGGAATATCTACCTTCACATGCGATCAACCTGGTGATGACAATGAGAGGGTTGATCAACTCCTCTTTTATCCACTCCTTGGAGTATCCTTTAGCTCTAGAGATGTTCTGAAATTCTCATTTAAAAACCCTGTTATAACTTGATCGTAGCAGCTGGTGGTTTTTAAACCATCTATCTCCCACTCTTGGAAGCTTCATGGCTACGACTATGGATTCCTCTGAAACCCCGAAGGTGAGAGACCCCACACGTGTTTTCTTCCCATCAAAATCGAGGGAAAATTGCATTGAGATGCCATTGTTGTGGCCCTGCAAATGAGATAAAAACGATCCCCAACCTGCGCGCAAAAATACATCCCTGCACTATGCAAACTTAGGGATGGAGAAAAGTTTAGTGGAGGAAGAGGTCTCATACCTTTTGGAAATCGTGATGGTGTAAATAAATCGGCAGAGGGTTAAATTCACCAAGAAAGGGTGTGATCAGGCCAAGGAATGACACGATTTGAACATATGTTGAGCACAATTTAAACGGAGGAACAAACAAACAAAGGCTGAGCACATTTTAAAACAGGGGTGAATGCAAATGGAAGAGGTGAATTGGAATAATGGGATAACCCAATTCCGTTTTTGAATGCGCCTACAGTGGAACTGGTTGCACACATGCACGCACGATTTTCCATGCATGAGAAAAATTGAATTTGAAGGCTCGTTTTTGGGGGAAATCTTAATGATACAAAGTTAGATCAATGTCGAAGTCTTTTGACTTGGACATTTGATCATGAAAATGTCTAGGGTTTGCATCTTCAATATTGATTTCCATAAACTAATTCAATTAAATGTCATTGATTCCTGGTTACCTAAAATTGTGGACAATTACTGGTGTATATTGTCATATGGCACTTCGTTCAACACCTCATATGACACTTCATACGACACTCCATATGGTACCTCTGTGATAAATGCATTTTTTCCTCCTGTAATGGATAGCCTGCAATCTTGGAATGGTTTTGATAGTCATAGTGATTGAGAACAAAGGCAGAGTGTTCTATTATTATTGATTTTTCCACCATGCTTACTCAATCCACTCACATAAGCCATGTAATTTCAATCCTACAATGAATAGACTGTAACGAAAATAAACCAATAAAGTGGTCTGTAAGGATATGTACAACAATTTATAGCACACATGAGATTAGCATTTCAAAAATAAAATGATTGTTGATGTAATAACCTGCAATACATGAATTTTTACAAAGATTTACTTCTCTAGGAAATGATCATTTGTCAACTCATGAACCCCTCCCCCACACCTAAGTATTGTGACACCTCACAATAAAAAATATAGGAAACCAACCAGTTCTCCCAATAGTCGATGATTTGCAGTTTCTTAATTGTAGAGATAAATTTCACACATTGGTCTGATGAGATGGTTAGAAGATGACCCCACCTATAGGATAGAACATCCTACATATAGATAAGAAGAGGTAGGCGAGAGAGTTTCAAGATAGTCTCAAAGTTACTTCCCAATGGAATGTTTATGGAGTTCATTAACCTTAGCTTAACCATACATACTTCATGTCAACTTTGTCTACAAGTAATGACGTACATGAAGACAAGTTTAAATTTATTATTTCTTTTCTGTCAGATTACCATCCTCGCTAGGTACAATTCCCCACTGCCAACAAGCCTCTTCAGTACTCTGACGGGTTTACCTAGTCATACCACAGGCCGATACCCACTTCTAGCAGACCTGTTCAGTATCCCGACAGGTTAGCCTCTTACACCCTCAGATACTGGCCCTGAAAACAACTTTTCCTTTCTTTTCGTTTTTTCAATTGGGATGGTATTTATGTTAGAGAATGAATTTCCATTATATATTCCTTAGTGATTGTCTTGATGTAAGGGGTACTTAAGAGGATGTGGCCTATCTAAAGGTACAATATAATCAAGATTTGTAGTGTGTAGTGGATGGTACCATTGAGAAAGAACAGAAAAGTATCTCTAGGCTCAACTCACTTTCTTCTTTTGTAGTTATTGTGATGTTTCTATGACTAACCTCTAATCAGACCTCCTTGTTAGTTTTTAATAAAGATACTTTACTCACTTACTCAAATTTTTTGGGAAAATTGTATGAGAGACCTCTAAGCTTGATGGTTATGGTATCACTTCCTTATATAGTGGTGGATATTTTCAAGAGCAACTACTTTTTAAAATGCCTCAAGAAAAAGAGAAAATAATGTTTTTTTCAAAAATATGGCTAATTACAGCAAGTCAATATTCATTTGATGCTTAGAAGACAATAAGGTTCAATTGTAACAATGTTTTGAAGAAAAATCCTTCTTTTATATTTCCTTGAAACTGTTTACTCCTGGTGAAATAAATACCTACATAAATTTCTAGAATTGCTTATTAACAAAATTCAAAAGCTATTTACATGTGTACAATAGAAAATTCAGAAAACATTCAAGAACGAGGGGGGCTTCCCCATCTACTAAGGCCAATGCCTTGTCAGTTGACATGACCTGTAGAAAGTCTTTTTTGGAAATGGGCTTATGATAAAATTTGAGTCGGTGTCCATTTACTACAAAGGAGACTTGTCCATCGTCAATCGTTTTGATTTTCACAACTCCATTGTCATATACAGTGACTACCTCATAAGGCCCCAACTACCGGGTGGTGAGTTTTCCTTTGAAGGTTTTAAATCGGGAATCAACCAACATATCCCAATCACCAGGTTGGAAGTGTTTCTTCTTAATAAACTTTCCATGCCACTTGCTCCTCTAGTTTTGGACTAATATTGTTCATTGGATGGCCTCTTGTCTGATCTCATCCAACTCATTCAATTGTAGGTCTCATTGTTTATGAGCCTCATCTAAGTTTAATCCTATTTCTGTCGCAATACAGAAGGTCCTTACTTGAAATTCTATTGGTAGAAGTACTTGTTTCCCATACACTAGCTCATAAGGGGTATGCCCAATGGTGTTTCTCTAGGTGGTCCGATAAGCCCACAAAGCCTATGGAAGCCTATCGTCCCAATCCTGGTGATGTAATTGAACAATATTGGTTAAGATATCTTCCATAACTTTGTTTGTATATTCTACCTGACCATTAGCTTGTGGGTGGTATGGAGAAGATTTACAGTGTTTAATCCCATATTTCTCAGTTAGCTCTCTCATCATCTTGGAAGTGAATTGACTGCCTTGGTCTGTAACAATTTCACGAGGGACACCAGAATGGGTAAATATGTCTTCATAAATGAATTCAACAATAGAATTTTCTATAGCCCTAAATAGGGCTTTTGCCTCTACCCACTTGGTGGCATAGTCTGTACAAACCAAAATATAGTTCTTCTTATGGTACATGGGCGAAATTGGTCCTACAAAGTCAAGGGCCCAGTTTTCAAAAGTTTCTATCATAACTTGGGTGTGCAGGGGAATTTCGTCAGCTAACATAGGTCTTCCTATCCTTTGGAAACTATCACAACTCCTCACATACTTAGCAACATCTTTGAAAATGCTAGGCCAATCGTAACCTGAATGTAACACCTGATATGTTGTACATTTGTCAAAAAAATGGCCACCACATGGTCCATCATGACAACTTCGTAGTATTTTTGGTACCTCATCCTCTTGGACACATCTACGAATAATCAAATCAAGAACTATACAAAAAGGTCATGGAAAACCCAAGAGTAATTAGAACTTTGCGTGATAATTTTACGGTTTTCATGAGGTGACAAATGAGACAGTAACTTCCAAGTAGCCAGATAGTTTTCCATATCCTCAAACCATGAGGTATTTATCGAGAGGGAAAAAAGGTTCTCGTCTGGGAAACTATCATCTACAGGAATATCATCATCCTCATTTTTTATTTGTGAAATAAAATTAGCTACCAAATTCTCCTTTCCAGTTCGGTCAAGAACGATGATATTAAACTCTTGCAATAGAAGGAGCCACCTAGTCACTCGGCCATTAGTTATGGGTTTATTCATAAGAAATCTAATGGCAGAATGATCTGTATGTAAAAATACTTTGTAACCTGTAATGTAATGATGAAACTTATTGATAGCATGAATTACTTCCAAGAATTCCTTCTCAGTAACTGTGTAGTTTAACTCAGCAGGGGACAAGTTCTTTCTTACAAAATAAATGGCATAGGACTGTTGGTCCTCTTTCTTCCCTAATAATCCTCCTATTTCAGTGTCAGAGGCATCAGTAGATATGTGAAATAGGAGAGTCCAGTTGGGCCCTCTAAGAACTAGTGCCACAGAAAATTTGGCTCTCAGGGATTCAAAGGAAGTTCGACATTGCTCATTCCAAACAAAATCAACATCCTTTATTAACAATCCAAACATGGGTGCAACAATCTTTGGAAAATTTTCAATAAACCGTTGGTAGTATCCGACATGTACAAGAAATATTCTCACCTCTTTCTGAGTTTTGGGGGGTGGAAGTATGGCGATGACCTCAATATTTGCAGGATCAAATTTTATCCCTTCATATGAAACATGATGTCCTAGAACCACTCCTTCAGTTAACAACATTTTACATTTTTCATGACTTAGAGATAGGTTCATTTCTTGGTATCTGATAAGGACTTTTTCTAAGTTATATAAGGATTCTTGGTAAGTGTTTCCATAAACTGTGAAGTCATCCATGTAGACCTCCACACAATCATGAATAAGATCAACAAATATCCCTAGTACTACTCGCTGAAATGTTGCAGGAGCATTACACAATCCAAATTGTAAAACCATATAGGCATAGGTGCCCCAAGGAAAAGTAAAGGTGGTCTTGTCCTGGTCCTCGAGTGCTATGAGAATTTGATTGCACCCGCCATACCCATCTAAAAAGGAGAAATACTTCTTTCCAGACAGGGTATCCAAAACTTGGTCAATAAAAGGAAGAGGAAAGTAATCCTTTAGAGTGGCTTTGTTGAGTTCCCCGAAATCAACACAAATTCTCCATTTCTCAGTCACTTTCTTTGGAACCACTACAAGTGGGGATACCCACTTACTGTCAGATATGGGATAAATAAATCTGACATTTAATAATTTTTGGATCTGCTCTTTTACTATATCTTTGAGTGTTGGGTTCATCCTTCTCTGGGGTTTCCTAACAGGTGTTACTTCTCCCTAGGTGTATATGTGATGGATGCATGTATCAGGGTGTATACCCTTCATGTCAGTGTATTCCCATGTGAATTCTCTTGTTTTTTCTTTAAGGATACTTACTAATTGTTTTTGTTGGTCTTCATCTAACCCAAAGTTTATATGTAAAAATTTCCCTGGAATAATCTCGTAGGGCATGGTATAAGACGTGGAAGACTCACCTATCTCAAAGATAAAAGATGTTGAGGAAAAAATGGATCGGTCCAATTGTTCCTAAAATTCTTCCCCAAACATATACTCAAATTAGTGAAAAGATTGTGGAAAATCAACACATGTGATAGCATAAATGAACTGGTTTATCACATTTTCATTTGTGTGCTCCTAAAGTGCCCAGGAATGGCAATACGGGTTCTTCCCAGTCCTCATTTTGCATATGGAAATTCAGGCCACCATATATTCTCCATAATAGGTTGGGCTGGAGGGTATATGGTGAGCTTCTGAATAGAAAGTCCATTTGTGATGGTCATTTCTCCCTCTCTACAACCAATAAATGCATTGGTTGTGGCTAACCAAGGACTTCCTAAAATAATTGGATGGCATTTGATAGGGATTTTCGAATGGATGACCAAAAAGTCTACTGGGTACTCCCATGAGGCTAAAGTAACTATGATATCATCCAAAATTCCTTCAAGTATAGCCCTAGTTTTATCTGCTAATTCCAAAATGGTTGGGGTATGTCTAAGAAGAGGTTGTAATTGTAATTTATCCAAGGTAGTGGCGGTCATAACATTGATGGTTGCCCCTATGTATATGAGAGTGTTTCCAATGGAGACCTCATTAATGGTTATGGTCACTACGGGCTTTCCTAGGTTCCCATATTTTGCTACCCTAGGCTGCTCTGATATATACTCAGAAAGTTCTCCTATCCAATGCACTATAGGAGGTTCTTTCTGCTTCCTACCTGGATTCTTAATACACAATTCTTTGAATACCTTATTGTACATTGGAATATCCTTAATGGCTTGCAGCAAGGGAATTTTGACACAAATATTCTTCAATTCATTCAAGATGTCAAATTTCGGTCGGGTGGTAGGTTTGTCGATTACTAATCTTTCTGGATAAGGAGGGGCCTTCGTAATTTGTGAAGGTTAATTTTGGGGAAGTTTGGGTTCTTGGTACTTAGGAATAATAACATCTTCCCACCTAGTGTCATCTGTAGGTTTTTTGGTGGTTTCTTCTTCTTCTTCTTTCTAGATGACTACTAAAGGTCTCTGCCTATCCAGAACGTTTCCCAATCTTAGTTGAATATCCTGTAATGGAACGAGAGTAATGACATATGTCGAGAAGTCCTGCATCTCAACATTGTGAAGAGGTTGATGGGGCTTATTATTGGGATTTGACACTGGTTGTGCCAGTAATAATGTCGGTCTTGGGAAGATTGCATTATGATATTGTTGTGGTTGTTGTTGTGGAATAGGAATTAAATGTAGTGGAACAAAACCTGGCAGAAGATGTAGAGTGTTCAGTGGAAACTGAGGATAAGGATGGCTGGACATAGGGACAGGTGGGGCTTGAGGGTTTCCTTGGTTATTCCCTCCTCTCCATCCTTGAAGCCAAGGATGTTGGTACTGTTTCGACCATTTTTTTCAGCTTGGTGAGTTCCACTATTGTTGTTGTTGATAATAGGGTGGAACTTGAGATTGTAGATCTGGGTATGTGGGCTAGTTCCTAGGCTGCCATGCCCTCCTAGGTGCATAAGAGGATTACCCAAAATCCCCACTGCTATAAATGGATAAAAAACCGAGTAATGGTGAACATTTTTCAGTTGAATGGTCTTTTGTACATAAGCCACAAATTGAAATGTTATCTAAGAGCATTCCCTTGAGGAATGCTTCCTCCTGCATCTTGGGAAATATATGCTCATTGCTTCGTTTTCCTCCTCTTGTTTCTTTTTCATATTTAGGGTCTCAAACTAGTAACCTATTGTTCTTAAGATATTTATCTTGAAGTTCTCTAAAAGGTTCCCTATCTCTTCTCTTGTGATACCACCTGAACTAACTGGCTTTAAGTTTCTACTATAAGGGTCCCGAACATTCTTTCCTATTTTAGCTCTACTCCTTGACTAATTATTACACATTTCACATATTTTGGAAAATGGTTTATGAGAGATGTCACCTGATGCCCTCAGGTTAAGCATCTCTAGGTATTCTTCTAAAATTCCCTTAAGGAAAAGAGACCTAACTGCATCCCCTGGGAGGTCATGGTATTTTGACTTTTGGGAGATGTATGCAAACTGTTTCATATAGTCCTCAAGATTCTCGTCTTCTAATTGTTGGATTTTGAAAATATCATTACAAAATTATTTGGTCTTGTAGTAGTATTGGTACTTTTTATGAAATATATCTTTCATGGCTTCCCAAGACCTAATACCGGATTCTCCTGACCCCATGAACCATCTTAGTGCAAAGTCCTTGAGGGTGGTAGGAAAGAGTTTTAGTTTCTGGGCATCTTGTAATTAGTTGTAGCTCCTACACAAGATGTCAAACTCAAATAGGAAGGTATTTGGATCTTCATTGCTTTTACCATAAAAGGTGGGCGGTGCTGAGAGGGGAATATTTTTCATATTGACATTTGTGGTGGTGTCCAAAATAGGAAACCCAAAGGTAGTTTCGGTTTGGTTTCCATCTTCTTCTTCCTCCCCATGTCTTACATTGTTGTGATCCCCCTGATCATCCATACCGGTTTGGTTTCCAAAAAGAGAGTACCTCAGTGGCTTTATCTTTGAAGAAAACAAGGTTTCCCTCTGATGGAAAAGTCTTCCTACTGTTTGGGTGTTTGGGACTCTACTTGAGCCAGATGAGGTTATTGGTGCCAAAGTTTCTGTGTCAATTTGAGAGACAATTATATTGGATCAACTACCAAACAAAATATTCACTTGTTCAGGGTCTATGATGTCTTCAGAGTTAGGATCTCCTGGTGGTGGTGTAAAAGCAAAGGTTTTATTGTTTGGTTCTGTAGAAGGCTCGAGTGGTCTTGCCTCTTGTTCCACTATTACTGATGCTTCAATTTTCTATTCTATAGTGCTCCCTGTCTTAGTCTCTTCAGAGACTACTTTATCTCTTTGGGTTGAGCTAGCTCCTGTTTTTCGGTATCGGTCTGCGGAATTTATGAGTGGAACGTTCCTTCCCCTAAAAAGGTCGGAAGGAACCTTGGTTGAAAGATCCGATTTAGATTTAATGTATCTACCTTTTTGGTCTCTAGGTCTATTCATGAAAGCAAACGAAAACAAAAAGAAAAACTACCATTGGGTTTGCGAGAGCCTGCAACAGCAAATGCACAGGTTCTTACCTCTTGTCTTAAAGTCCCCCTGCCACCAATCTAATGCTAAGGTTTAGAAGGGATATATTTCCTAACTATTTCCTATCTTGAGACAAATCCTCGCCAACGACACCAAAAATGATGGGTGTTCTATATGCACTAAAAACCCTCAATTAAATTTTCGACCCGGTCTAAGTAAACTTAGAGTTGTAGCAATATATATGCAAATGTAGAAAGGATGGTAGTATAGTCTAACTAAGGAAATGGGCTATTGAAGGGCTAATCTACTCAAGCAAAGACTACTAATGATCAAACTCTACTAAGAAACTTAAACTATGTACCCTAAGTAAATTTTAAACAAAGGATCAATGGATAGTCCTAAGAAAGAAAATGAAAACCCTACTTAAAGAAAACTAACTTAATCATGACAATAAGAAAAATCAAACTATCTATCTAATAAGAAATAACAACAACAAACTACTTTAATTAACCTATTCAAATTCAATAAGAAACTATCCTATTAAAGTAAGTAAACAAACAAGCAACTACCCTATCAAAGAAAAATAGACAAGCAAGCAACTACCTTATTAAGTAAAATAAACAAGTAATCAAACAACTAACTAGCCTATGATAACTTCTACAACAAGTAAACTAATTAAGATTACTCAATAAGAAACTAATCAAGGTAAGAAGTAAGTGAACTCTATTCTTAACTCAAACTTCACAACTACTTCTAATTTACGAAAGGAAATCTTAATCTACTAAATTGAAAGCATTATGACAATAAAAGTAATTAACAACTAATCTTTAATCTATGATAATAAACTATTCTTTAATCTACCAAAGCAAGAATACTATTCTCTAATCTACAAAAGCAAGGAAACTATCCTCTAATCTATGAAAGCAAGAAAACTCAAACATAGTGTTGATGGTTATGTCTCTGGTTTCTTATAATATCACGATGGCACTTAACAATTAAGGATAATTCAAGATGGATAAACTCGATATTGACTTCGATAGCAAAGTGAAAAGTGTGAATTAGAAAATCTAGTGAGAACTTAGCCATTATAGAAGTGACATCAACTATTCTGCATATCCATGTGATTATTTGATCATGCATTAATCATCAACAGTGTAAAAACACTATTCTAGTAAATTCAATTGCATTCTATGCTAATTAAGCAAATTCAAACCACTTAGATTCATAACTAGAAACTAAACTCAATAATCAACTTTAAATTAAAATTGCAACCTAGATCTAAAAAGGAAATTGCATAAGGTAAACTAAACTAGTCATATTTTAACAATTCAAATTGAAAAAGAGGAAATACTCATAAAACAAAAATTAAATACTATTTCAGCGTATGACAAGAAATTAAATGAGCAAATTAAATGACAATTTAAATAAGAAAAACTAAGTATCATATAGATAGACAAACTAGAATTGAAAGCTAAAAACTAATAACTATCCATCCACCGAAACCTTGTCAAGGAAATCATAAACTAAAAACTCTGTTTTAAACTCCGTTTCAGCATAAAGAAAACCTAGCTATCACCTAATTATGCACAGGGTTAGTATATAAGCTTGCAATCATATCTCCTATCAACTAATAGGTCATTGCATATTAACAATAGCCTCCATAATAACCTGCAAAACTGAACTAAAATAATTAAATTATAAACAACAAGTTATACAGTAAAGAAGCATAATGAAAAACTCATGTACATGAAATGAATAAAATGACAACTACACTATTTAATGCAAAAACAAACTAATTGGATATTCACCCAGACTGCTAGTGGGACCCACAACAACTCGTGGCTAATCCTCAAAGATGAACCATGAGCTTAATAACACAAATTCAACATTAAAATAAAAAACACAATCTTTACACAGTTTTAGCAAAATGTAACAGAAAATAGAAAAACTGAGTTGAATTGTCTTTTTCTCTCTAACCCCATTTGTCTGACCACTAAGGTGTTATTTATAGGTTTACAAGTTGAGAGGTCAACCACTAGAAGGGTCGACCTTCTCTAAAAACAACAAATCGCTTTTAATGCGCCCTAACTGTCGGTGGCTTCTAGAAATAAGGTAAGCCAATAATCGCCCAGCATAACAACCAAAATTGAGTTGTCAGAAGCTCAATAGCTGGAGGCCATGAGAACAAGCAAGACCCATGTCTCTGATTCACCCATCGCTGGCCGTCGATATTCTAACAGCCAAATCGCCCATGGTTTTTGTGTAGGACGGAGTGTCGAATGGAGTACTGGACTGAGTGTCGGATGGAGTACTGGATGCAAAAACGAGCTGTGATTTTTTCTTGTGACATACAAAACGTGAATTAGTTTCTTGGAATCATAAAAACATGTTGAATTACACTCAAAATCCATCATAAAACATGAATCATGCATACCTTGTATGGATCATAGCGATTTGACACAAAAGCTCTTCAAAACTCTTCAAACTAGGAAAATGCATATATATATTCGAGTAAAAAGGATCTAATTAATGTCATTAAATCAATCATATCACGGGCCTAACAAGATCCATGACTATCCCATCCTTTGAAATGATATTCCCCAAGTAATGGATCTGTTTTTGATAAAACAAGCACTTTCTCAACTTGGCATATAGTTGGTTCTCTCTTAGCACTTGCAACAACATCCTCATATGTTGTTCATGCTCTCCCTCTGACTTGGAATACACGAGGATGTCATCCAAAAATACTATGACAAACTTATCTAGATATTCCTTGAATACACCATTCATTAGGCACATAAAAACAACAGGTGCACTTGACAACCCAAACAGTACCACTGTGAGTTCATAATGACTATACCTTGTTCTGAAGGCAGTCTTGTTGATGTCTTCATCCCTTATTATTACCTGGTGATATCCTCACTTAAGATCGATTTTTGAAAATATCTTAGCATCCTTCAACTGATCAAAGCGATCATTGATCCTTGGTAGAGGATACTTGTTCTTTATAGTCACTTTGTTCAATTGTCTGAAATCGATGCATAATCTCAATGTCCCATCCTTCTTATTCATGAATAGGACCGAGGCTCCCCAAGGTCACACACTTGGGTGTATATACCCCTTCTTCAGAAGCTCTTCAAGATGCAATTGCAATTCTTTCAGCTCTAGTGTACTCATTCTATAAGGAGTTTTTGACACTGGAGCTACTCCAGGCATCAAGTTTACAAAGAAGTCAATATCTCTCTTCAAGGGTAGTCCAGGTACTTCCTGGAATACATCCTCAAAATCTTTTAATATTGCATGGTCTTCAATACTTGACACCTTATCCTTAGGTGCTTCCTCCATGTGGGCTGAAAATAATTGACATCCTTTCCTATAGCACTTCTTTAGCTGCATTGTTGAGATTTCTCTAATAGTAACTGCCCTGGGAATTCCTTGGACTTTTCTCTGATTCCCTTCCTCATCCAGGAAAGTGAATTCCTTGTTACAAAAGTCCAAGATGGCATGGTGTTGGTCCAACCAATCCATCCCAATTAGACAGTCATAGAAACCTAAAGTTAAAATGTTCAATTCAGCTCTCGTGCTTAGTCCGTTCGTGTCCACTGGACATGAATTAACCAATTTTGTAACCTTTCTCTTGGGTCATGTAGCCAAATGCACTAACCAAGATTTTCCATGTTTGCTTCTCGACAATTGCAAACTTTCCACCACTCTAGAATCTACATAATTATGACTAGCCCCTGAATCAATTAAAATAGTAAAGGCATGGTTGTTGATCATACCTTCCACTTCAATCATGTGTGACTAATATTCTGCTTTCTTGTTGTCTAGGGATGCATAGATCTTGGATACTCTACTACCCATGTCCTCCATTGTTTCATCTTGTTGAACATTATGGACAACTCTCACTTTGCCATTCCTATGGGGGCAATCTCTGTACCTATGATTTCCTTTACAGCCCCAACATTCCATAGGTGGTTGTATTGGCATTTGCCCACCTACTTCAGCCTTCATGGGCTCTCTAAAACTAGATTGTACTTGAGGGATATTCCTGAAAATGGTGGTTTGATTCCCTTTTTCCTCTACTCCCTCTTAAACTTCTTCTTGTCTTCCCAAGCTTTTTGGAAAGTAGGATTTTATTTTTGCTGCTCATATAAGAATTTTTCTCTCCGTATAGTTTCTTCCATAGTCTTTGGGTCATCATACTAGATCTTGTCACTGATGGAAGATGGCAGTCCACTCAGATACCTTTGAATTTTGACAGTCTCATCCTTGATGAAGGGAACATACTTCAACAATTCCAAAAACCTTCGTTCATATTCTTCAATGGTCATGCTTCCCAACTTGAGTTCAAAGACTCTTTCATATTTTTGTCGTAGTATCTCTTAGTTAAGTACCTCTTTTAAAAAAAAATATTGAACTCCCTCCAAGTAATATTCTTCTCTCTGACATGCTATACTTGCACAAGCTGCTCCCACCATATGGATGCCTTTCCTTTAAGTTGGTAAATGGAAATTATTCCCTCTGCATGAGAAGAATAGTTCTATAGTTGGAAATATTTCCTCATTCCCAACAACCAAGTCTCGGCCTCTTCATATTTCTTGTATTCTCTGTCAAAAGTAGGAGGTTTAATCTTGTTCATTTCACCCTTCAGTTCATCCACTTCAGATCTCCTATGTTTTCAGGTAGGAGATGGGCTTGAACTACTGTGTGACTCCTTATTGGAATGTTTTGGGGATTGATGATGATGCTTGCTAATACTTCTTGATCTTATTTTCCTCTCAGGGTTCTTGCGACTACCTGTTTTTCTTGAGTCACTCTCCTTATCCAACTTCTTTTCAATTCTTTCTAGACTCTGCATCAACTTTAAGTTGAATTTTCCTTGTTGATCCCTGGCTTTCATGAGCTTTTTGTTATCTTTTCAGTGAGCTTGGGCGTCTTTCTACAATTGTTCAATGATTTTCATCATATGCCCTTCCTTGACCATCTCTTCTCCATTCCCATTGTAGTTCGATTATTCCACTCCTAAATGGACCTCCATTCCTTTTGTTTCAATATCTAAACTGGAAGCATTCCGTTACTCCTCCATTTCTCCGTGCTCAGTGGAAATTTGGTTCAGTTATGACACTCGTTGAATCTGCAAACACAATGTGCAGTCAACCAAAATTTTTCAGGCCATAAATACTTAACAAACTTCATGGCATTCATAAACCACTATGATTCAAGAAAACGTTCAGTTTTCATTCTCTTTGATTCTCGTTCAATCAAGAATCCCCACATATTTATTTTTTCTGAGCTATTCTCTTTTATATTTTTTGGGCACTATCCCCTTTCTCTCAGTCCCCAACCCATGTGATCATGGGATGTGACCAAGTGCTAGGTCAAAATATGCTTACTCGGGCCTTCGGCTTTCAGAAATTTTCAAAGCACATCACAACAACTTTCTGAGTTATGAACTAATGAACTCACGAAGCAGGGAGGATCAACGATCCACAACTACTTGAAATTCAATAGATGATACCCACTGTGCAACTTCCGTTATCAAATCTTCAAGACTTTGGAGATTTGGAACCTCGGGTTTCGAAAGCTTTCCTGTTTACTTCCTTCCAATCTTCGACTTTCAAACTTCTGGACTTCTTTACCCTCCAGGTCCACCTAGTACAGATGTAAAAAACCCGGGTGGTCGCACATGGCGCATCTAGGAAGGTCCACACCACCCGTGGAGATGTCCTCCGGCCCCACCACGTCTACCCGTTCTCTTTGGAATTTTGAGCTTCAGATGTTTGTGAATCAACGCATACCACTTCTCCCATTAGCTGAATTTTTGGACTCTCCTTGGACAATCGATGATCCTTATCTCTCCTTCAACTAATGGTCGAGATCGACTTCGCGATTCCTTGCTTCAGAGGTTTTCACCTCTTCTCTTCAAATCTTTCGATTTATGAATTTCGAATGATTCTCGCAACTAAGCCATGCACAACTTCTCTGAGATCTAACGATCGATCTTCTCCTCTCGTATCTACGATGTAGATATCTTCCGGGACTTCATAGTTTCAGGTTTTGACCTTTCTCTTATGTTTTCAACAAGCACCACCGATGTCATGAAGTCTAAAGGGCTTCCAGGTTAACCCTTCCGTGCTTTCTCCATATCTAATGATCGTAAAGGTTTTCCTTTCCTTTCGAATAGATCCTACAGTTCACATTACTCGGCGGTCCAATACCACTTTTGTTGTGGTTTTACGATACCGCTACTCCTCCTCATCTTCGAAACACAGTGAAGGAAACCTCTTGGCACTCAGGAATGTTTCTGAGGTCCAAAATTGGTTCCTCTTAACATAATTTCCACTTGAAACCTTGGGTCCAATGACCACTTATCCAGCTCATCTAGGCTCAGTGTTGAAACCATCGCTCTGATACCAAATTGTAACATCCCCGACCAACAAAACCACTATTGGGAAACACTACTGCGGAACATACCTTGACTTATACAAACTAACTCAGATAACGCTACCCAAACAACCTGGCCATCCACAGGTCGGGTAATGCCACCACGCGAAATCATACACACACACACACACACACACACACACACACATATAACATTCATTTTAATCGAATTAAAATACTTAACACAGAATTATTGCTACCATACAGATGCAATTGAGATTAACATTAAGTACACATTCAATGGAGCACATGATACATTTCAAGTACCCAAACATGCGCAAAATACATAATGAAGCACATAAATGATACTTATATTTTAGTTGGAGTAAATCCACCAATTGCGTGTAGACCTTCCACGAACCTCCCAACCTTAGACCTCATTGCTCATCACTCTCAACAGTAGGTCACCCTTGAGCTTGGACTAAACTCCATCAGGAAAGGGAATTCTAGGCTTGGAAAGGACAACAAGGAAGTTGCACAAAACAACAGGAATGATCTTTTATCCCAAGAGCCACTTACACTCACAACTCACAGACCCTCTTTCCCCACACACCTACTCCACCCCAGGAGAGTACACCTTCACTACTACAATTCCATCATCCAGTACACCTCCCTTACCTTGGGCTTTAGAAACATGCTGGACCAGAAGTCTCAGAGTACTGTAGCTGCTACGAGACTCTGTTCCAGGAGAACTCACTTCCCAATAGACTTTCTCACCTGGGAGATCTGCTCACAATCCTGACAACTTGCTTCTTCAATTAAGCTCCTTAGAAATACTGCAACAACATTCGGCTAGCATACGGGTGCCAACAACAATAGGAAACAGTTATGGACACCGAAAATGGAAATAGCCTAACACTAAGACACATCACGACTCAGGCGAACACACGGCAACAACACTAAACGGTTAAGGCACAAACTCAGATTTGTAGTGTGGGTAAACCTGGGTTCACAGGACACACAGGTCGGATTTTCCCTCCCTGACTGGTTTCTCATATGTGTGAGGTTATGCAGAGGGCAGATGTAGAGGCCCCAATGGATTAGACGACAGATGGGAAATGACAAGATAACCCCCTTCCCGTGAGTGGTTTTCTCAATTGTGCGTAGGTAACCAGAGGTCGACATCCGAGGCCAACGCGTTTAGGAGGAGGATGGAATAATGGGGAGCGGACCCCCAATACGATTTGACTATTGGGTTTTAATTGGATGATCCTAGGTCGACACTTGTCTTCCTAGAGCTGCATGCATCTCCACTTAGCATACGTTCCTTTTTCCAGGAACATAGGACAACACTCAACATGCCAACCTTAGCCCTTAGGAATTAATAATAAAATATTATTCCTTTAGAGGTAAGACCCCTAGCTTAGCCCCTAGGCTCAAACACTTAGCCTCCTCCCTTGCCCAACCTTGTGGAAGCTTAGTCCTGTAAGTTTTAAACATGTGAATTAAAGAAATGCATATAGATCCTTAAGAAAAACACAATTTAATCAATGGCTCATACACATAGTACACAGAGATTTATACCGAAAACCCTCAACTGGGGAAAACCTCTCTTATATTCATTATATCAAATTTAACCATTCACCATACAATATATACAATGTTTTTAGGTATTCCATAGATACCAAAATCCTAATCCATTAATCTGGGATTAATTTAGAAAACCTCTAAAAATAACAAAATCTGCTAAAAATAGAAAAAAATGCCCATTGTTACTCTACACCAGGAAGACTCTTCTATGCTCACATAATTTGTCAATGAATCTGCAACATTCTTCAAAGTGTCAACCTTTTCCAGCAACACCTTCTTTTCCTCAACCATGTCTCTCACAAAGTGATATTGAACATCAATATGCTTTGTCTTCGAATGATAAGCTGGGTTCTTTGCCAGGAAGATTGCATTATGACTGTCACAATCTAATCTCACTACTTGTTGTACCAACCCAATACCTGAACACAATATTTGTAACCATACTACTTCCTTGCTTACATGAATGGTTGCCATGTCTTTAGCTTCTGTAGTTGAGAGTGCCACTACAACTTGTCTTTTGCTCATCCAAATGATTGCTCCTCCAAATAGGTTAAACACATACCCACTTGTAGATCTTCTGCAATCCAGATCTCCAGCCCAGTCTACATCAACAAATCCATGTATGTCCACCACTCTGTCCAATCCTGGTCTTCCTTGGTAGCACAATCCATAATTGGTAGTGCCACTCAAATACCTCAAGACCCTCTTTACTATTGTCCAATGCTCCTCCCCTCGTTTTGACATATACTTGCTCAAAACTCCCAATGCATGTGCAATGTCTGGTCTAGTACAGACCATTGCATACATCAAACAGCCAACTACAATAGCATACAGAACATGGGACATGTCCTCTTCTTCTTCCTGTGTCCTGGGACACTGATCTGCAGATAACTTTACACCTATAGGAATAAGAACCTTGACCGGTTTACTTCCATGGATATTAAACCTATGCAATATCGTCTCAACATATTTTCTCTGATTCAACTAGAGTTTCATGTTTGCACGATCTCTTTTAATTTCCATTCCCGGAATGAAGTTAGTAGCATCAAGATCCTTCGTGTCAAATTTTGAGGATAGGTGTGATTTCACCTCCTTGATAACATCCATGTTATTTTCTACCAACAACATGTAATCAACATACAACACTACATAAATGAAGTGATTACCAACCTACTTGGAATATACACAGTGATCAGCCCTGCTTCTCACAAATCCCAATCCAAGGATGTATGTGTCAAACTTTTGGTACCACATCCTAAGTGATTTCTTCAGACCATATAGTGAATTCTTTGTCTTACAGACCATCTCTTTCTTTCCCTTCACTACAAAGCCTTATGGCTGCTTCATGTATATTTCTTCTTGTAGATCCCCGTGTAGGAATGTTGTCTTCACATCCCTCTATTCCACTTCAATATCAAAAGCAACAACAATAGATAAAAGAAATCTAATAGAAGTTAACTTAGCAACATGAGAAAAAATCTCATCAAAGTCAATTCCCTCTACCCGGGAATAACCTTTTTCTACTAACCGAGCTTTGTATTTTTCCACTTTTCCTTCTGCATTAAACTTCTTCTCAAACAACCATTTTCTACCAACAAATTTTCTTCCAGCTAGAAACTCAACTATATCCCATGCCTCATTCTTATCCAAGGCATCCATTTCTTCAACCATGTCCTTCTTCCAGAGTTTACTATCCTCTGAATTCAATGCTTTCATGATAGTTATGGGATCATCATCAGTAATAAATAAAGAAAAATTGGAATAGAAATCAGGTGGAAAATACCTTTCTGGTTGCCTTCTTTCTCTCACTGATCTCCTCAATACTGGGGTATGAGGTTCTTCTTCTTATTTTTCTTCATCTTCTTCAGATGATTCAAATTTTGCATCATCCAACACAAGCTCTATTTTCTCAGGTTCTTCTGGCCTTGGTAGGAATTCCTGTTTGGAAACATCTTTTACCTCTCTAAAAACAACATCTCGACTGTAAACAGTCTTCTTGGTATTTGGATTCCAAAGCTTATAACCTTTCACACCATCTTTGTAACCAATAAAGATACACTTTTCAACCTTTTTATCCAGCTTACTCCTATTTTCCTTTGGAACATGTACATAAGCATCACAACCAAACACTCTAAGATGTTGAAGAGAGGGTTTCTTTTTAGTCCATAACTCGTGTGGAGTTTTATCATTCAACGCTGATGAAGGTGATCGATTTACCGAGTAACATGTTGTACCCACTACCTTTTCCTAGAATTCCTGTCCTAAATCGACACCATTGAGCATGCTCCTTGATTTTCCCATCAGTTTCCTGTTCATTTTTTCTGCAATTCCATTATGCTGAGGAGTGTATGGAGTAGTCTTCTTCCTTGCTATACCACACTTCTTACATAATTCTTCGAATTCATTTCCACAGAGATCTCCACCATTATTTATTCTCAAT